>CM026295.1:3535617-3639086 GCA_014851415.1 Cnaphalocrocis medinalis
TGTCTCATTATTTTATGTCAAACTAGCTATTACCCGTGACTTCGTTCGCGTGGAATAGTATCTTTGAGTAGTTTTTCCGGTACACTCGAGCTTTTATATTACTTCCGCTAGCTTTGAGCTTTGCAGAAAAAAAACTTTAGAAGCTCTTTGGAGCTTTTGTGTTTTTTTGGTGGTAAACGAGCAGCCCACCCACCTGATGCGTGCGGTTAACGCACCAAGGAGGTTTTTAAGATGCTCTTCTGTTTATTTGATACTGCTTAAATATTGCTCTGTTTTTGTAACCGCCTCCAGAAATAAATAAATAAATAAATTGAGACATCACATACATTGTCCTGGTCCCAAACTAAGGTTTTCCTTTGTCAAAAATCAGAGTTCTTTGACCCGTTTGCTCTAAATAACGGTTGATCCATTTTGGATGCGGCTTTTAAATCTTAATAATACGGTAATCGGCTCCCATCAGGTGGCCAAACTGTTTGCCACTACGGTAGCACAAAAAAACTGTGGTAGGTAGAGTCGGTATCAAAATGATTATGGCGTTCAAACCTACCAAAAATATCTGAGCATTTGAAAAGACACCACTGTAACTACATAGAACGTATTAAAACGGGAATTAATGTGACTTTTATTTTTAAGTACATTGTATTGACTTTAAGCAGTAAGTACAATACAATGTGCTTAACAACGACGCAATGCGAATAATCTAAAAAACTACACCACGGTGGGTCAATTATACGAAATGTGTATTTTTACTAGTTGTTCGAGACGAAATACATCAAATTCATCTTAAATTAGTGTGCCAAAAGTGGGAGAGCCACGCTTCGGCATGAATGGGCCGGCTCAACCGGAGTGATACCACTGCCTCACAGAAAACCGGCGTGAAGCAGCCCCTGTGCTGTGTTTCGCCGAGTGAGTGAGGGTACCGGAGGCCCACTCGGGGGGGAAGGGGATAAAAGGTTGGCAGCGCACTTGTAACTCCACTGGTGTTGCAAGTGTCCATGGGCGGCGGCAATTGCTTACCATCAGGTGATCCGCCTGCTCGCCTGATACCTATCACATAAAAAAAAAAAAAAGCCAGCCTATATAGTACTATCCCACTGCAGGACAGAGGCATCCATCATAGAAATCAAATATTTGCTATTAAGATGGGATTAGACTCACCACGCTTGCTAAAATTTTCGACAAATGCCCAGTTATTTTTGGTAGGTTTGAACGCTCAGATCGTTTTGATGCTGACTGTATCTACTACTGTTTTTTGAAGTAATTTCGCCTTTTGGTAATCTAATCCAGTTTCGATTAACATTTACAGTTAATTTGTAAATTATTCTCTCACGATAGACAAAGAATACCGGTAGATTAGTGGATAAGAAGATAGACTCGAAACAGATTAATTATCTAGGATTTGTTAAACATTTGGCATTTTTGGGTGTGCATGTTATTTCGGTTCCTAAATATATACTGGTTTTTATTTTTACAATGAATGAATGATTTAATGTTAGAGAGCAGCTGATATTTTTTTAAGCAACCATATAAGGGTATTTCCGATTTTTTAGATTCCGAGTTTCCTGCCATTTAAAAGGGGATCATTCTTAGTTTTTTAACTTAGAAGATGTTAAAAAACGAACAGCTGTTTGTAGTTCTACATCTCTAATGATGTTATGCTGTGATTTTTTATTAAATAAACTTAGACGCTTATTTTTATATCAAGGGTTCGTTTTATAATAAAATTTCTTAACTTATCAGTAAGCATAAAAAGTAAAGTTTCAGCCTATAATATACTGTCCCACTGCAGGGCAAAGGCCTCGATCGCAGAAATCAAGTCATCATTACTATAAGTCCATTGCCTTTTTCTTTCCGTTTGCCATATTCATAGTAACGGTGACTTGATTTCTATGATGGAGACGTCTGCCCTGCAGTGGGACAGTATAGAGGTAGTATGATCAGGCGCTTTCCTAATGCGGATTAGTGATACCCCGAGCTATGTTCGAAAAATTCGGAACATACATTGCCTACGACCTGATGTTTCGTAGTCCCCCATGGTTCAGTCTCTCAGGTTACGGAAAAAAATGTATTATTCGTGTTGTGACAAATTAATTATTGTAACACATACATTTCAGTCTTTCGGCTCATAAATATGATTGATGATGCTGCAAAACGGTAATTAACATTTGTAATTAGCGCCCTTGACTTATAAATCAGGAAATGAAATAGGATACATTATACTAATAAAAATAACACATTTTTAAATCAAACCTGTAGACTATCCTTTTCTAGCACACTTCAAAGCTGATATGTTTCTATATTTTTATGAATTATTAATAGACCCGTTTTGCTCTATGAGTCATATTTGACCCCAACAACAGAGACCGCACCCAAGAACATTGGGTGAACATAACATCACCTTTCCATCAGTGTTGCCTTATTCGTGGAGAGATTTGGCGATGTTTTCGTATTGACACAATTTTGTGGGGCGATTTGGCAAATAGCCGGATGGCGCATTTGGTAGTGACCCTGCCTCATACGCCAAAGGTCGTGGGCTCTATCCCCACCCTGGACAAATATTCGTGTGATGAACGCTTGTATTTGTTCAATGTCTGGGTGTTATAATATGTATTTAAGCATTATCAGACGACCCGTTTAGCGCAATGGTTTGAGCGCCGGTTGAGACGTAAGGGTCGCGGGTTCGATTCCCGCATCAACACAAATGTTTGTTGTTGAAACAGATATTTGTGTTGGGTCTGGGTGTTTGTAGTTCCTTCGTTGTTTCTGGTTTCCATAGTACAAAGGAAAACCTTAGTTTGGGACCAGGACAATGTATGTGATGTTGTCTCAATTTATATATATTATATTATTATATTTGTGATCCTCTGCTGTATGATATATGTAATACAAGTGCTTAAGCTATTATACGGAGTCAGGTCAATGTATGAGATGTTGTGTTAACTTATGACGAAGATTGAAGACTATGACTGAAC
Organism: Cnaphalocrocis medinalis; assembly: GCA_014851415.1. NCBI lineage: Eukaryota > Metazoa > Arthropoda > Insecta > Lepidoptera > Crambidae > Cnaphalocrocis > Cnaphalocrocis medinalis. The sequence continues at coordinate 3,538,590 of CM026295.1, forward strand.
AAAAAGCCTTAAGATGCGAAACCCGGTTTGGCGCAAGGCTGCCACCTCATCCTTAAGTCCGGTTGGCTATGACTCAGCGGCCAGTGACATCAGCCCGAGTCTTACAGAACCGACGGATATAGATATTAACATCTCTCTCGTCTTAGTGTATAATCCCAGTTGCTTCCAAAGCTGTCGCTTTGAAGCTTGGAGTGAACCCTGATCTCCTATATGGGAGGTGCATACTTATTTGCCTTCAAAAACTCAAAAGGAAATAACATACGTACATACGTACATGCGTACGTTTCGTGGCCAACAAGGCAAAACCTCAGCATTTACTGCAGCAGCTGGAAGCCGTTGCAGCGCTGATTTTCAGGCTACCATTTGAGCTAACGCCTCTTCGGTCTAGTGGTTTAAGTTTCGGTCCGTGATCTCGGGATCCTGGGTTCATATCCCTGGTCGAGCAGAAAGTAGGTTTCGAATTTATTGTGCATAGCTCTGGTTTGTAGTCACCAATAGGCAAGCGTAATGATTAAGCCTAATCCCATTATAGTAGCGAAGACTTGATTTCTATGACGGAGGCCTATGCCCTGCAGTGGGACAGTATATAGGGTGATTCGTTACGATACGATCTAAGCTAACCATCGGTCGAAGTTCATTAAGTATAAATCAACATCCGTTAATTCACTACAAGATTCTGAAATCTAATTAGGTATAATACGGTTCGAATTCACGCAAGCATTCATATTAATGTGTGGAAGTGCTCTAATTCTAAACTCACGCGCTAACTATCGATTACATGTGTTAATCTTCATTTTAACAAAAGCTGTCCTCATTTTTTGGATATTATTGCAATTTCGCCATATTGCTTTGTCATCTTATTTGAATCCAAACAATAATAAATTGAATAAGTGGGTCGATATTGACTTGCAATATTTTTAATGACTGATTATATGACTTTATGTTATGTTATATTACCTGATTACTTTTAAATTAACGCACAAACTCTTGTGCTCTTATAAAATGTTAATTAAGAATAAATTTCCGATATACATTGGTTACAAGAGTATTGTATAACTGAATGGCGAGAAGCAGGTTACTTATTTCCGATATATTTCTATTCATACGATACCGTTTATGAAGATGTGCTAAGACGGATCTTTGCGTTTTGCTAAACCGATTGTCAAAATGACAAATGCTTCTGTAGTTTTTTTTTCAAACGTCATCTTTTTTCGTGTTATGTTCTTCATCTTCTTCATCTCTATTACTTCCAAAGAGAGGTATTGGTCCAAAACTATGTACCTAATAGGTACATTGTACCTAGTTCCGATACAAATAGCGCTTCGCAACGTATCTAGTTACATACAGGGTGTAACTGTAAACATTTACATCCCTTAACTACTTACGTGTTCTGTATATCATTTTGAACAACATTCCATACAAAGTCAGGCACGTAACTGGTCATTTCGTATTGAGAATCAAAAAAAGAATCGACAAATACTCAAAAATAATAACACAATAATTGTTGTTCAGAATAGTTTTTAGAAGACGTGTTTAAAGTAAGGCAAATGTCTACAACTAAGTACACTCTGTATATTGACTCTCAGTTTAGTCTCTTTCAAAATAAACTCCTTAAATTGCCGTCTTCATTGCATTGTGTCTTTACCTCTTGTGTCACACACTATCATTATATCATTACCACTTATTCCGAACACAGATTTATTCACTATTCTCTGAGCCAATGATTCACAGTTGTCACCTGAACAGCTATATGCTAATTAGCTAACAGTCAACCGAGAAGAGATGATTGTCTGTTGTCATCGTTATGTAGGGCTGACTGTCTTTCTTAGCTTTGTGTGTCTACAATGCTTGAATAGGTATTCAATGAACACTTAAAACGCAATGTTTTTTAGATTCTATTTTGCGAAGTAGCTTACACGCGCGTTTAACAGCTTCACATGATCCGTCCTAATGCCATGGTGTTTCAATAGCGACTTTTTTCTATATACAATACTTAAAAGAGCGTCAACGCTCGATAGATGGCGCTGGATGTCGATTACATGACCCACCCGTTACATTCCTCTTTGGCGATCTGGATGGCGGTAAAGTTATATTTTCTCAGCCAAAAACTCCTCCACGCGAACTGCCCTATGGCTTGCATGAGGACTTACGTACAGCTATCCGGGCACAGAGGGCATGCCAGAAGATGGGCCAGGGTTTGGGAGACGCCCCCAAAACCGCATTCAACCGCAGTAGGGAAGTAAATATTTGAAATGAAATGAAACTTTTTATTCTTAATAATCATAGGTACATACATAAAAAGATGTTAATATCATACTATTGAGTTCCAGTACAATTGAGCTAGTAGATAATTCTGCGCCACACGCGAAGGCTCCTTCCTTGCACCCCCATTACGGCTTATGGTTACATTAATACTTATGGTTGGCTTTAGAAGCCTCCAAAGCCATAGTCATAGAAGACTTGGTAGCCAACCCTAATAATGAGTAAATTGCCCAAAGAAATGAGTGTTTACCTGCACATCGGCGGCATGGCGTGTCAATCGCTGTTTACATCACTGGCTAGTCAGACGGTAGTCCGAGAATAAGTATGGTTACGTTATGCCGTGTGTTTTAATTTTGCAACTTTGTTCATACAATGTAGACGCGGAAGCGGAGATCTTTATTATTATCACAGCTAGAGACAAAACAAACTTCAAGAGAAAAGCGTAACTCCTTCTTAAAAGGTCAGCAACGCATCAGCGACCTCTCTGATCTCGCAGATTTTTTTTTATACACAGGCGGATCACCTGATGGTAAGCAATTGCCTCCGCCCATGGACACTTGCAACACCAGTGGAGTTACACGTGCGCTGCCAACCTTTTATCCCCTTCCCCCCCGAGTGGGCCTCCGGTACCCTCACTCACTCGGCGAAACACAGCACAGGGGCTGCTTCACGCCGGTTTTCTGTGAGGCAGTGGTATCACTCCGGTCGAGCCGGCCCATTTATGCCGAAGCGTGACTCTCCCACAGTTTTGCATGTGCATGGGCGGCGGTGATTACTTACCAGCAGGTGACCCGCTTGATTGTTTAAGCCGCCTCTAGGAAAGATGTGTCTGGCTTGTTCGGGTGGTGTTAGGATTTTAATACTTCGCAAAGTAGCCAAAAGATTGGTTTTCCATTATTTATGCCTTGCCTGTTAGGTAAGCTACCTATGAGACACTTCAGTTATATTTTTTGTTTTTGTGGGCCGGCTCGACTGGAGTGATACCTCGGCTTCACAAAAGGCCGGCGTGAATCAGCGACTGCGCTGTGTATCGCTTAGTGACTGAGGGTTCTGAGGCCCAGTCGGGAGAAAGGGAGTTAAAAGGTTGGTAGCGCACTTGTGACTGGTGTTGCGGATATCTATAAGCGGCGGCAACGTCTTCTCATCAGGTGATGCGGCTGCTCGTTTGCCACAGATCACAAGAAAAAACTTTATTTTCCGGTATTTTCGCCGCTTCATCCTATGCCTTGTACCAACCCCTCTAATTGTAGATGTACGATGCAGTATCCGTAATTACTATATTCTTATAACGAGGGCGCCAACCGATATAGTTAATTATAATTTCTCTTCTATACTTAACACCGAAATTTATTTTGTAATAGTTTATTAGCTAACTAAGGATGGAGAGCAACTCATTGTTGTATGATATGTGTGATAAATTAGCTTGTTACTGTGTGTCAATGGTATTTATTGATGACTAGCGGCCGCCCGCGACTTCGTACTCCTGGAGTTAATTATTGACACTTACCGTCATATTTTGGACAATCCACACAATATATTTTTATAAATTGTAGCCTATGTGTTATTCTGATGTATAAGCTATATTGTGGTAAAGTTTCATTCAAATCCATTCAGTAGTTTTTACGTGAAAGAGTAACAAACATCCATACATCCATACTTACAAACTTTCGCCTTTATAATAGTAGTAGGACTAGTGGCCTGCCCGCATTCCGTTTCGGGACATCGTTTTGCTTTAGTTAGTATATTATATCCTAATCCTGCTAATATTATTAATGCGAAAGTAACTCTGTCTGTCTGTCTTTGACGCTAAAACTAATGAACGGATTTGAATGAAATTTGGTATACAGATGGTCCTAGACCCTGAGAAAGGACATGGGCTACTTTTTTTTTAGATCGGCCGCCGTAGCCGAATATCTGCTGGAGGATTTTTTATTTTTCTAGAGTGTGAGTGTTCTGGGTTGACGCCCCCAGTTAATTATCGTCATCTGGCATTCATAGTACAGGGGTTTCCCTAGTTTTTTTTTATATGATAGGTAGCAGACGAGCAGGCGGATCACCTGATGGTAAGCAATTGCCGCCGCTCATGGACACTTGCAATACCAGAGGAGTTACAAGTGCCCTGCCAACCTTTTATCTCCTTCCCCCCCGGGTGGGCCTCCGGTATCCTCACTCACTCGGCGAAACACAGCACAGGGGCTGCTTCACGCCGGTTTTCTGTGAGGCATTGGTATCACTCCGGTCGAGCCGGCCCATTCATGCCGAAGCGTGACTCTCGCACAGTAGTTTGAGACCAGGTTGATTGGTGTGATTGTCTGGCGCATTTTATTTATTTATTTATTTATTATAATATTTAGGCGTAACCTATTCTAGGGTGTGTCTAAATCTAAGTCACGAGAACTAAAGGTTGGCTTAGATCGCGTTTCCTAGTGTAAGTCACGCAACATTTTGCTTAATGTGCAAAAATTGTACAACACCTACACACCTCAAAACTGCGAAGTTTCTCTTTCAACCCAGTAAAACTGGTGATGATCGCATACTGGGAAAGTGTATTGTTTTATGTTTGTAAAAAAAACCAGTTTATTTTGTACATATTTTTCATTCATGGTTGTGATAGAGATAGGTAAATTATATGTACAGACATCGTGACATCTTATACCTATACAAACCGAAAAAGCGAAACACTAGCGCGATGCAATCTATTCGTAGCGCCATCTATTGGTCACTAGTAAGATATACAATTGCAATATGTAACTCTCGTGCTATGTGGAATGCTGGTGTTTAAGGTACCTAAGCATTTTTCGTTGACATTGGCACAAACAGATTTGTGGCAATAAAACTGGATTTTGCTGTCAAAAATACTTTGATCTGTAAAATTGTATAACGAGAATCTGAAATGCGTTTATTTTCAATAGGTTTAGAAAAAATTTGGCTTTCAGTCATTGTTATCTGTATGGGTTTATGAACTTGTTGTATGAATGGAGTGCGTTTCGGTTCGCTGAAGGTTGGCTCCAAATGTCAATGATGGTTGGCAGTTGTATATAAAAGTAATACCTATTTAGATCAGATTGTAGGCTAGATCTACAGATCTAGCCTACAATCAATACCTACAGGTACATATTCAAATTTATTTTGTTTTTGAATTCACTCTCCGATGACTTTCTCCTGTACCTACTCAAAGTCATTAGCTTAACATAGTTAAGCGATACCGCGGCCTCAAAGAAAACCTGCGTGAAGCAGCACTTGCGCTGTTATGTCCGGTGAGTGAGGGTAACGGAGGCCCACTTGGGGGGAAAGGGGGTTAAAAATTGGCAGTGCATTTGTGAATACTGGTGTTGCAGGTGTCGATGGGCTGCGGCAATCGCTTACCATCAGGTGATCCGTCTGGTCGTCTACCACCTATCACTTAAAATAAAGAAGTATCAATACCATTGACACGTAACAATACAATCGATAGACTATCAATATCCAACACTATACCTAATCGTTCTGCAATCGTCATCATCAGCAATCCACACTCGTCCACTGCTGGACATAGGTCTCCCCTAATGCACGTCACTGCTCCCGATTTTCGGCCACTCTCATCCAGCCCACTCCAGCCAGCCTTTGAATGTCATCATCCCATCTTGTAGCAGGGCGTCCAACACAACGCTTTCCGAGTCGCGGCCTCCACTCAAGGACTTTCGTTCTGCAATATAATTTTCTTATTGAGACCCACTTAATATATCTTGCGCACTCTAGAAAAGAGACCACTATGTTACAATATAATTGAAGTCGCTTATTGAGTACAAGACTTTGTCATGTCACCAACCTAACCAGGTTTTAGCATTCTCTATGGTAACTAGTTACTGATTCATACACATGATAAGGTTACTGTTATGTGCTATCGACCGCGGTCAAATTGACCTATACTACTTGCTCGTTCAAATTAATCACATAAAGCTAGTCAACTACTCAATTAGATAGAGAATTTTCACCCTTATTGCAATAGTAGTAAAGTATGCGCTGGAGTGTTTTAAATCACGTATTTGTGAGTCATTTGGCTACTCGTGAACTATTGACGATTTGCACTAAGGTAAAGGCAGCTAATTCCGTGGTATTTTTGCCTAAACTAGATACAACATTAATTATTAAGTATTTATTATTTATTTCTGAAGAACTGGATATTTTTATTAGAAAGGTTGTTTATCTGTTTATTGAAATATATTCACAGTTAGACTAAAAATGTACGTTAAAATTATTAATTAATTAAAAAATATAAAGAAGTCGAAGGCAGGTAATTCCGTGGTAAAAACTCTAATTCCGTGGTATTTGGTTGCTAATTCCGAGTGATCAAATTATGAAGAAAAAAGAGATAGGGAGAATGATACATCATGTTCAAAAAATAAAGCCTATTTATTGTTTTTAGTGTTCAAATCAGTCGCAATCACTATCCTTATAATTATTAAATGGCACCAACATACCTTAAAACCTTAATTACCATAATAATATTATCTTATACAGGGCGTCCCGCGGTCATGTTACGTGGAGGAAAAGTACGTTTAATTTTCTATATAGAACATTTTACTGATAAAAGACATTATTTTATTATCAAAATCAATTTAAACTGCATTTATGCATTTTCAAATAATTACATGGTTAAACCGGGAATCGAATCATGAGAAAAAAATTACCGTGTAGCTTTATCTTAATTATCGAAAGGTATCATAAGGATTATTTGTTGCTAAATAATTATAGCGTCTGAAATAATTGGAAGACTATGAATTTTAACATTTTCAATACTAAGTAAACCGTGTAGTTATTTAAAAATCTATGAATGCAGATTACTTAAACAGTTTTTGAAAATTAAATAATGTCTTTTTACAGTAAAATGTTCCATTTACAAAATTAAAGGTACTTTCCGTCCATGTGGCATGGCCGTATAATAAATATTAAATACCATTATTTTAAATTTAGGCGGAAAATCGACTAAAGTAAACAATTTTATTTGCGGAAATATATAATTAAAAACTTCTAGACTATTAAATTAACTATATCAATCTAACAATTGTTATTTTAAAATAAGAATTATATTTGTACTTTTTTATTACAAATCTAGTTATAAAACTTTATAACCACAATAAGAGATTTTCAATATAATACAAATTTATTCAATAACACACTTTAACACTGATATTTATAACCCAATAATAACCTCGTATAAAATTAAAAGTCATCTTAAATCACTCATTCATCATTTTGGTTCGTCCATTAGACTAATTATGCTGTAATTTTTTGGCAATATTGATCGAAAGAACAAATCACACTATTATGAGGAATGATACCATTACTATCATTTGGATTAACTAACATAATTAAAATCAATCTTAGAGACAAGGTAACAATTAAATAGGGCCTAACACATTACCCAAAGAGATTTATGTAGATTCTTCCGATATAGAATCACCAAACAATTGTACTATTAAGTATTCTGTGACACAGCTAGCCTGTGTAAGTGAGGCGCGCGCGCGCCTACCCGACCATGTGGCCGACTATTGGCCGATCAATCAAAGCCGCGCCGTTGCTAGGCAACCTAGTGATAAAACTCGAGTAAAATGTTCGCACACAAACGATTTATCGAGTAAATATTACTTTTTTTAAATTCATAAGGACTGGTGTGGATTGAACAGCAAAAGGTAATCTACTCGTAAGTTAGCTCGCTTATGTATGTTTTGTACGCATGTTGATGACTTCATGATGACTTAGCATTTAGTGAAAAAATTGGCCAGCTATGTGAGCTATATTTAACTAAACTTTCGGTTTTCAGCTCATTTACAATCAAGTTCCTTGAGCACTTAGCTCTTAGCTCGTGGCTTTGCAGAAATGAAACTTAAAGCGTTAAAGAACCGTCGTGGTTATTTCATTCGAGTCCCAGTTAACTTGGGTAGATTATGGTTTGTAACCTAGATTCGAGTCTCGAAAGAGTTGAACCGACTTCATAACAAAGGTTGAGAGATTTTTTATTGAATGAGTTTCACCTGTAGCACTCAATACAAGAGTAATTCGAACAATTTGCATCACTATTGACACTTAAATCACGAATCTTTTGTTTGTTTTTGACTTTATATCATTGTAATAAGGTAAAATCTTACAAGCACAGCTAGTTTGTAGGCTTGAATGGATGGCTCGGGCGGGTCGTTGCTTTAACTGATCAGCTGTTGGGCAGACTTTGATTGTTTACAACCCGTGCAGATAAATATTGGACTTAGAAATGGCGGACGGTTGAGCTGTTACCGTCGGCATGCTAAGTATGTAAAATTATAATTAAACGTGTGCGAGTATAGACGCAAATAGTGTACAAGCGAGAAGTAAATAGTGGTGCTAAAAGGAGTAGGTAAAATAATCCTGTTACTCGGACCTCAATCGCAATGATTATTGCCTATTGTTTTTGTGATAGTCACTATCGCTCAAAATGATGTTAATAATCATTTTGGTAAAATTATTATTTATTATTATTATAACCACCTCCTACAAGGATGTAAATGTTCACTGATACAGCCTGTGTATGGGAAACCCATTTTTTTTCTTTTTTGCATTAAAATCTTAATGCGGTTCACAGAATACATCTACCTGCCTAGTTTGAACAGTACTTATAACTAATGGTTTCGGGAAAAATGGCTATAACATACGGACGAACAGACAGACTTGACGAATCTGCAAGGGTTTCGGTTTTCGTTATTTGGTTACGGAACCCTAAAAATACGATTCATAAGAGCAAATTAATATAAAAATAACACAAGAGATGTAAAGTAGCAATAATATTTAGTTAATAAATTGAGTAAGATTATGAACATACTGTATTTAACGTTTATTGATACCACGGAATAAGGATCTCATATAACCTTATTCCGATTGATATACAACGGAATAGGGTTTCGTGATACTAAATCAAGGTTTCTTATTCCGAGTAATGAAAAGTACACAATTTTTAGTTTAATTTATAATGCATTATTGCTTAATTACATTGTTATTTAAAATATATATAAGACATACAGTGGATTACATCAGAAAACATTTCTGACCTAAAATTTTGTGCCTAATTTTGCTAACAACGAATTAAGAAAATACCTAAATAGCCTATCTTAAATCTGTTGTAACTAGCAAATTTGAGATGTTAGTATACCACGGAAATAGATTTTTATAATTAAAGACTACTTATGTGATCAGAACTTAAACATTGAATTCGGAATCATAAAACTGACTTCAAAATAAGAAAAACAAAATACCTCTAATAAATTGCAATTGCGTGGTATACATCGGTAATTAGGAACTGGCAAAATATTTGGCTGCTAATGCCGTGGTATTTTTATCAATTATTTTCTGTTTAATTGATACTAATAATATTAGAATTTGAAGTTTTTTCGATAAAGCATATTATCCTTTTTAAATTAGAATCTTAACAAAAACTGACAACAGTATAAAACTATTTTAAAACGCTATTTAAAAAATCGTGTTACTCACGTGCGTATGGTCCATATTGTATGAAGCGCGCGTTCCAGCCTGCTGCTGGCGCAAAACTGACCAATTATTTTAAAACGTACAAATACCAAATCGGTTTCATGCTTGTATTACATGTATAGATAAATTATTGATTGATTAAAGCATCTTAGAGACTAAAATAGCTTATGAATTGCATGAAAATACCGTTTTTCTAAATACCACGGAATTAGCAGCCATTTTTAGAACCCCACGGAATTAGCTGCCTTTACCTTACTTATTTCTATTGGTCATTGATGGTTTTGGCGGCCTTTTGGCTAGTGATTGTTATTTTTTGTGTGAAAATTTTGCATTATGAAGGCTGTTTTGGAATTCATGCTTTGCAAATATGGCGCAGTTTGGACATCGATATAATATTTAGATATACAATTCTATACTTTACTGAAAACGTTTGAAAACGTGATCCCAACTGCAGCGCTGTTATTAATACTCGTAGTTTTAGATACAGGAAGATAGGAAAAGGAAGGAAGGTTGGCATTCGGCAAACGGTAACGGGTCAAAGTTTCTTAATTTTGTCACTTTTTTTTTTTTTTTGCTCGACTTGGCGGGAGCACTGCCGTACTGCATACTAAAGTTATAACAAATAACAGTTAAGATAGCCGGTTATTTTTAATTAGCATTAACTATTCACATGTTAAACAAAAATAACATTTAATCCCAAGTCTAATTTTGACGGCAACACTAATGCGTTTACGCTGTATCTAGGATTTCTATGACCGAAGCATTAGGGTATACTCACTTACTACGCTGGCTCAGCGACCCGAAGTGAATCTTGGCCTCCGACACGAAAATTCGCCACTCCGCTCTATTCTCAGTCACCTTTTGCCAATCTGGCATTTGAATGTAAATAGGGTATTTAATTTGTTTCGATTCAAAATCTTTTAGTGGTTAATCGAACTGCAGGGCGTTCGCCGTTGATTCTGATAGCCGATTTACAAGTGCTTAAGATAACTTTGGGATTAGGTTGTTGTACTTGTGATGTTTCTGGTATTTTTGTATTATTATTGGTAGCCTTATCGTTAGATCTGATCATTATCAGATCATGTACCCGTCATCAACACATTGTATATTTGCTACGCACTTTCTTCAGTGCAAGTCACTATAGTTGGATTTAGGAGACACACGATTTTGCTCGTACTAATTCTGGAATAAACTCTTAACACAGGAGTTTCCTGATTGCTATGAGTCTATTTTTCTATAACATACTTAGGTACCCTTTTCTAGTGAGTTCAGTGTTTCGCAAACAAACAGACATCAGACAGACAGGTTTATTACTGATTTTTTAGTTGCCTGAAGTTACTTTGAGATTTTTTTTTACATTTTCTTACAATGTAGATAGGTATGTCATCGTAAAATAGTCCGAAAAAGAACAAAAGGTGCTGAATTTGATTTTCGGATCCGACTTGCATTCCCTAATGCGCATATTCTGTTTGTATGAACTAGTTTATAAAAATGGACCAGGATCTATATTAGAGCAAACAATTAACAAGTAAATCCTTTGATTGCTTGTTATACCAAGCCATTTACTGAGATACCAGATACTTAGTTGCAGTTGCAAATAGTTCACCGATTATTCACACTAATGACTACTAGGTAATATAATAGGTAGTCTATAAATACCTTTAATGATTGGAGTAGAAGGTTTGACATTTGCTGTTCCCTTCACTGTAGCAAATGTCATTATGCGTAAATACAAGGAAATGTTTGACCTATCATTAAATGGTCGTTGTAATGTTGGCATTTATCAATGGATTAATCAGATATTTATCTTTTTTTCTTTCTTCTTATATCTTCTATATACTATTTATAAAGAGATAACTTCTATAGACAACGACAACGCTTATAGGTAAACCGAAAACACGAAACGCTTGTGCGATGTAATTGGACACAGCGCCATCTATTAGTCAATTTCTGAATTTCGGTCCCGAAGCGAAGTGAGGGCGGGCCACTAGTTGAGAAATAAAGAGCGTGAAATGAATTTCTTATTTCTAGTTGTAAACAATCATTCTCGAAACGAATCTCCCTCTTGACATTGTGCCGTGTATGTGTTTGTTTATTTTTTGTTTGGTTCTAGATGGTGTACTCGTAAAACTCAATTATAGTTATAAAACAAATAATGATAAAAGTTATCGACATTTCACGCAAGAAAAACTTGCCTAAAATAAGCAACAATATTATGAACGCTGTACATTTCTAATGCAATTATGGCATTTATGAAATCATATATCTGAATTGCTTTCTTTTAATTTTCTGTGGTCTACTATTTTTATTTTTTGTATGCCCCTAATATTTATGATTGTTTTGTGTATATTGCTGTTGGTGTACCCAATCTAAATAAACATACCTACTTACGTTAGTTTTTTCTTTTTTTCTAGAGGCATTATTTAAGTACAATCTGCATTTCTACTTAAACCTACCCTAAATAAAGAATACCAGCTTGACGCAACTTTAAGCGTAGTGACCGCGACGGAACAACTTTAGTTGTGCACGTCCCATGGACTCTAGCATGTCGTAATAGGGCAGGGTTTCGAGTGAACTAACTGAAAATGTGGTCGTGAGTTATTCGGCCAAATAAATTAACAAAAGTTCCGATCTGGGCCACGCGAAAGTGATCTAATGTTTGTAATGTTGCGGTTTTGCTTCAAACTTTGTTCCCGATTTGAGGTAAACTACCGAAAAGGAAAGGAACACCCTGTCAAAATCGGTTTTCCCCAATAACTATATTGACCTGCTCTATGTTTTGTCAAAAGTGAGTGAGGGGAGACCCAATTGGGGAGAAAGGGGGTTAAAGGATTGCCGAAATGGATAGGAACGGAATGCCCTTTCACAATCGGTTTTCCCCAATACTATATTTACCTGCGCTGTGTTTTGTCGAAAGTAAACATAACCAATGATACAAGTCAAAAGTGTAATTTTATCAGGAGACTAGTGGTCCGCCCTCACTTCGCATCGGGACTGTAATTCAGAAATGAACCAATAAATGGCGCTGTGCTAAATTACATCGCGCAAGCGTTTCGTGTTTTCGGTTTACTTATAAGCCTTGTCGTTGTCTATAGAAGTTATCTCTTTATAAATAGTATAGATTTAATTGCTTAGGTGGAAGGAAACTCGTAAAATGCGAGGGAAGTGGCTAGTGGCTACCTAACGGCTATTAACCTGTTATGTAGAAGTTCTAGATTCTTGATTCTTGACTGGTCTGGCGAAAACCGGCTCGCAAGTTTATGGCTAGGCGCGACTGTAGATATGCTTTTGACCTATTTGTTAGTAAACTCTGTTCGCATAAAACAAGTGAACTAATGTTTATAAAGACTAAAACTTTCTTAGAACCACTTGCGCGTGGTAGGGTTGAGCACGTTAATCATCAGCAACCCACTCTCGTCCACTGCTGGACATAGGTCTCCCCCAATGCACGCCACCGCTCCCGATTTTCGGCCTCTCTCATCCAGCTCACTCCAGCCAGCCTTCGAATGTCGTCATCCCATCTTGTAGCAGGGCGTCCAACACTACGTTTACCGAGTTTAGCCGAGACGTGGACACTCGCGGCTGGACTAATCCACCGGTTCAAAGTCGCTCAAAGAGCTATGGAAAGGGCTATGCTCGGAGTATCTCTTAAGGAACGCATCAGAAATGATGTAATTAGACAGAGAACCAGAGTCACCGACATAGCACGTTAATCTAAATGTTTAAATTGTCTTGCAACGTAACTTGACTTCTATGACGGAGGAAGGCCTTTGCCCTGCGGGACAGTATACTGCCCCACTGCAGGGCAAAGGCATATATGGGATGATACTACTACTTTTTTTACGTGCGCCAATGTCTTTTTTTTATGTGATAGGTAGCATGCGAGAAGGCGGATCACCTGATGATAAGCAATTGCCGCCGCCCATGGACACTTGCAACACCAATGGAGTTACAAGTGCTGCCAACTGCCAACCTTTTATCCCCTTCCCCCCCGAGTGGGCCTCCGGTACCCTCACTCACTCGGCGAAACACAGCACAGGGGCTGCTTCACACCGGTTTTCTGTGAGGCAGTGGTATCACTCCGGTCGAGCCGGCACATTCATGCCGAAGCGTGGCTCTCCCACAGTTAAATGTGTCCCACAGTTAAATGTCTTTTATCCTCATGTTGGAAAGGAGGCTAATATTTTACATCCTATCTAATCACTGCTGTCTACAGGCCTCTTCTTTCATCACCACCAACATGCGACCACGATACCTCCAGGTGATATAGGCCTATTTCGGATCTACAATGTTTTGATGAAGTGAACGCAAACTATTTTCTTACTTTGTCTTTGATCAAGAAGGTATGTCATCGCGGTTTTAAAATTATAGTCTTCAATGTTTCATTTACTTACTGTATCCCTCAGTCCGTCAGAGGAGGTCTCCTTAAGGTTGTACTTGACTAACTTTGATGATGGAGATACACCCATGATAATCGTACGGGTTGTAACATACATAACGTTGGTCGTAACTTATCTCATATGAAGTTCATCATTAAGTTTCAATATTACGACTTCACTGTCATTGTCAATCATTAGGTAATACGATTAATGTGTTTCTGTTAAAATAATTTAGGTGGCTCTCATTAATTTGTTTTGCATTCCATTTTTAAATGTGTACCCCATTTTGCTACTCTCTGGAAGTGTTTCTCGCAAAGATTTAAATCAGTTTCTCGGGCAAACTCTCTCGGGTTTTAACTGTGGGAGAGCCATGCTTCGGCATGAATGGGCCGGCTCGACCGGGGTGTTACCACTGCCTCACAGAAAACCGGCGTGAAGCAGCTCCTGTGCTGTGTTTCGCCGAGTGAGTGAGGGTACCAGAGACCCATCGGGGGGGAAGGGAATAAAAGGTTAGCAGCGCACTTGTTGCATGTGTTCATGGGCGGCGGCAATTGCTTACCATCAGGTGATCCGCCTGCTCGTCTGCTACCTATCACATAAAAAAAAACTTCTAGACACAAAAAGCCAAAGGTTTATACTTGAGGTTGTATCCACAATGTTAATAGTAGGTAAGTAATTAAGTATAGGTGCGAAAGTGATACCCATTTCCTCAACTGGAAACTGATCTGACGTTCACACCTAGGCTTTCCGGCTGCCTAGATCACCGCGCAACCCCACGCCAGTGTTCCGTAAGCCGATACTGCGCTTGCGCAAATAATTGTAATTAAATAAATAAAGACAACATCACATAAGTACATTTTTCTGGTCCCAAACTAAGGTTTTCCCTTCTATAGAAACCAGTAACAACGAAGGAACCACAAAGAATAGAATAGAATAGAATAAATCTTTATTGTTTTAACTGTGTATAAAAAGATGGTACAGTATTTTTTAGAACATACAGTTTATCCATTTCGGACGTACAATAATACAAATTTAGTGTTAGTAATTTAGTAGGTGTAAGAAACACCCAGACCCAATAAAAATATCTGTTTCATCAACAAACATTTGTGTTGGGCGGTAATCGTACCCGCGACTCTTGCGTCTGAACCGGCGCTCATACCAACTGCGCTAAACGGCACTTTTTTTTTAGAGGTAGCAGACGAGCTGTCAAATCCCCTGATAGGAATGGCTTATACTGATGGCAATGGTGATTGCCGCCGCCCATTGATAGATACCTGCAATACAAGCAGAGTCTCAAGTGCACTGCCAAACTCTTACCCCTTTTCCCCCAATTGGGCCACCGGCATCCTCACTCACTCGACCAAACACAGCGCAGCGAAACAGCAGTGAATCAAACCCTTACACTAATGTATCATCATCATCATCAGCATACATTGTCCACTGCTGGACATAGGTCTCCCCCAATGCACGCCACCGCTCCCGATTTTCGGCCACTCTCATCCAGCCTACTCCAGCCAGCTTTCGAATGTCGTCATCCCATCTTGTAGCAGGGCGTCCAACACTACGTTTACACTAATGTATGTAATGTATGTAATATTTTCGTTTAATACCTATTACCGCTATGACGTCATAATGGTTGTTATTCATAGTCACCGCATTTTATTCTGACCCATGACCTTAGTTGAATCCAATCATATCAGAAAAAAGACGTTTTCACACATTTCACAACAAAAAAAACTTACATAACAAAAGTCGACATTGGGTTGCGGTTTCAAAATGGCCGCAAAAAGTGTCGAGACGGGTTCGGTCTAGTGTTGCAGTTCTATCGATAATACGACTATCATTAGTATCAAATGTCAATAGTTCAGACACTTCAGTATCGATACTTTTTTGCTCAAAAGTATGTATTGGTTTCCTAAATTACTGTTGATACGCCAATTTTCAGTAAATTTACCCCTTTTCGCTCATCTAATTGTATATCTATCTATACTCTTTATACAGAGATAACTTTTATGGACAACGACAAGGCTTATAGGTAAACCTACAACACGAAACGAACGAAGTTCATTTCTGAATTACGGTCCCGAAGCAAAGTTAGGGCGGGCCACTAGTTTAGTATAAAACAATAGTATCGATAGTTTTTGTTTCTTTAGGCACTAATATTACCAGTTCTGAGCTATCGATATTATTTATATGACGTCAACTATAAATCGGCAACACTAGTGCGCAAACGCACAATGATATACAAAACCCGTGCATTACCGGCTCTTGCAGCTCGTTGCATTTGTTAAATAACCGGAATGGAGTTTGCTTACTGTTTTTTTGTGGGAAAGTTCGTAAGATATGTAACTGGATATAACTTGGCATTCACATGGATGCCGGATACATCATCGATTTGCAGATGAAATCGTCTTAATAGCAGACACACAGGACCTTAACAGATGCTTAACAACTTGGCTGACCACCTCAACCCCTTACGCACTACGCTACAGCCTCATCATATCAGGTCTTCACATCTTTAACAGTCATTTAAGCAGCATCCCGCGGTGTGTCTTTACAGCTGCTCTCGTGGCTGTAAAGTCCTATGCGAGAGTGAACCACTTCTCCACGCTACAGCCTATAAGCTCAATATTAAGTACTTCTATGTTTAGGTGTAGGTTTAGTCCAAGGTGCGAATCCGGCGCATATAATGTCCTCCTAACCGAAAATTTGGTTTTAAGAGGGCAGTGGGTGAGACCCCGGGAGATGCGCGCTTTGCAACCCCGGAGGTCTGGAGTAGGGCCGTACTAGCGCGACCCGCAGTCTATGGCTGGGTCTGCGGCGATGAAATTCGTCCAATTTTCCGTTTTCTCACCCAGAGCCTGGACTTGCCGGGAAACTTCGTAGGGGTTTTTAGTGGGTATGCGTCTAGAAGGCCTCTGATTATTAGCAGAGGAGAGCCCCACACTACCCGGGTGTGCATAAGGCGGCGCTGACTGTCGGCGCCGACGTCGGCTCCGTATGAGCCGGTCAGCCATCGACGCAGGACATTTATAATGGACCGTCATCTAATTTTGATACATTTCTAACGTGGTGTGCGCTGTCATTATTGTCCTACACCTATCATTATTTAGAAACCTTTGAGCAACACTCAAATATCAGAAAACCTACAATGAAACGGAATCTACGACCATCTTTACCCCCGTCTTTCTCACACTAGCTGTACGCCTCTATCGCAAGAAGCTAAAGCTTTCAATAAATATTAATGTAGATAACATTGAGGCGTCCGTCAATTTGACAGCCTCGATGGCGCAGTGGCTAAGGTGTTGGCGTAAGGGTCCCGGGTTGGATTCCCGGTCAAGTCAATTTAGGAACTACATTTTCTAAATTTTCTTGGGTCTGATGGTTCTGGGTTGACGCCCCCAGTTAATTATCGTCACCTGGTTGGTACTCATGGTACAGGGGTTGCCCTAGTTTGAGACGAGGTTCATTGGTGTTATTGTCTGGCGCATTTTTTTATTTATACTGGTGATCCAGCGTCATTCGTTTTAGATGAGACAGGTATATTCTCGTTCTTTCGGGACGGTTTGTTGTAGGCCCTCAGAAGCGGGTATGCGGCGGTAACTCCTAGAACTACAACCTATAATTGTGTGTACTCGGATTAATAGCAGCTATCAGTGACTTCCGAGCGTAATCGATTTAGTCTAAGCGGCTGCAGTAATCGATTCTCTAGTATTCGGTGCAATTACCCCACCTCCGGCTAAGGAATGTAAACATAGGTAGGTAGAGGACAAAGGCTTCTCAAAGTTTTGTAGTTAGCTTTTTTATGTGATAGGTGGCAGCCAAGCAGTTGGATCACCTGCTGGCTTGACCTGGTAAGCGATTGCCACACGCAATACCAGTGGAGTCACAAATACGCTGCCAAAGTTTTAACCCTTTGCCCCCTGATTGGGCCTCCGGTACCCTCAAAGATACAGATCCAACACGTAGAGGTGCCTTTGAGACACATTAATGAAAGTAAGGTTGTGTAGCGTAGCAGGTACTGTCTCTGCTTGTGCTATTAAAGAGATACAACCAAAGACAGCACTCGCTACGTGCGGGGACTATTGCAGATAAGATGGGAACTAAACCGGGACTATAGTTATTATTTTTATGTAGTTAATAATCATGTTATTACCCAAAGGTTGCCTGAAACAGATCGCTGATCGATAAGTTTGCCTTCATTGTACATTACTGTAATACCTATCTCATTTTAAGTTTTTAAATCTACTCAAGTTTTGTGTACAATAAAAGTATATTAATTTACGTAAAAAGTCTACAGTTTCAGAAACGTAGGCAAAGGTACTCCAACTAATTTGTTAGTAGAATGTTTACTTGTAATAACGTAATGGAATTAGGGATGTCACGTGACTGGGTGTAATTGGATGATGGTGATGGTTAGTTGTCCAAGTCAGTAATTAGATTCTGCTCTTCCGTTCCGTTTTAAGAGACTATGTATAAGTAAATGAATATCGTTTGGCAAAATGGCTGATGCAACGCATCAGTCCCATAGATCGTGGGTTCGAAACGTTTTTTTTTTATACAACGTCGGTGGCAAACAAGCGTGCAGCTCGCCTGATAGTTAAGCAACTACCCCCGCCTATGGACGCTTGCATACGTGTTGCCGATCCCCTAAGACGATGTTGATCATTTGATAGGAGTAAAAGGATTTAAAGATTTTTCTCTATCACTAAGGCTTTTGCATTGTTGCCATGAACTTATGTTAGATACTATTTAGACCAGTGGTTCTGAACCTTTAAGTCATGAGGGACCATTTTACCAAAATTCTGTCGTGTCAGGGACCACACACTTCGGACATGCGTCGCGGCGCCGTTTGCGTAGTGTTGACTCGACTCATCACGTCACGTCACTTGTTTATTACGATGTCTTCGCGGACCACTTGGAATGCCTCCAGGGACCACCAGTGGTCCGCGAACCACCGGTTAAGAACCACTGATTTAGACGATAGTCTCAGTCGGAAAAGACGTGTCGAGGACAGACTCCCTGCTAGACTCCTTGGGCGAATGTAATAATTTATTTTTGGACGGTTCGGCCTATGTCACTTTTGGTTTGTCTGTTTTCCTTGTAACTATTTTTTTTCTAGTACTTGTATTTTTGTTGTTATATATTTATCTTATATAACTATTTCCATTTCCTTTCGTCTGCCACAGACATATCCACCTATTTAACATCATGTCCACTCAAACCTGCTCAGCTAGCTTCAAATGATCGTCATAGACTTTCCTAAATAGGCGACCATCCAGTTGCTTAAAGAAATGGCCGTGAAAATGCCGGCATAGCTTCCTCCGGATGGAAAGCTTTCCTGCCTCTAAGTAGCTTTATGCCTAACTAGACCATAAAGCTCCTTAAAAGTAGTTTTATGCCTTTTAAGGAGCTTTATGGTCTAGTTAGTTAGCTGGAGAAATGAGCTTCGTTATCGCTGAAGTCTTCTCATATGTTATACTTATAAAGATGATGAGGGCGTTGGTAGCTTAGTGGTTAATAACGTGTGACATCCTAACGGGAGGTCTTAGGCACAAAATAATTACACACAGAAGTTAGACTCAGCCTGATTTTGAATTTAGAAGAGTCCGTGGACATATGCTAGGGTTGTTGCCCGGCATGAGTACATAAGCGCGCGGCCTCTACCACAGACCTCGACAGTTTGACAATCTTATGTCATAGGCTAGGATTAATGTGGTCGAAAAGGCGTATTTCCCCGTTAGTGCGCATGCGTGAGTACATGACACGTTTTTAGCTCTTAGTGTGCAGCCTCCTTTCTGTGTGTAATTATTTTGTGTTTCAACTAGAGTGTTGTTTGCTGTGAAGTTAAGAAACACTCCGAATTGAAGACTAAACTCGCCGAAAAATACGATCGTGAACTATTCAACCCAACTTACTCAACCACTTTGCATATAGCTTTTTGCCGTTTAAGCGGCATCAGTCATGTTTCTGCCAAAAAATAGTGAAAAATAGTCATATGAAGCAAAAATAAGTATCAGCCTATATACTGTCCCACTGCAGGGCAAAGGCCTCCATCATAGAAATCATGTTATCACTACCATGATGGGATTAGGCTTAATCACCACGCTTGTCTAATGCGGATTGGTGATCACAAACCCGAGCTATGTTCGAAAAATTCGTAACATACTTTTGCTCGACCCAGGAATCAAACCCGGGACCCCGAGATCACGGCCCAGTACTTAAACCACTAGACCAACCGGGGCGTTAACGTTAGCGAAGCAAAAATAACCAGTCAATATTTAATCAAATTGGTATCTTTCTAAACACATGACATGGTGGAATCACACGTACGGCTATCAACGTGCGAGGATTCCATTACGGAAAAAAGTCTTTTGATATACTTCTGTCACTTATAAACTCAGACTGATTATACGGAACAAATTCGAAATTAGACCTCTGTAGTTGTTGCTGAGAAAATGACGCTTTTTTAACATAAAAACTAAATTGCAACGTTTGTATGGACATGAGAGAGAATGTTATGCTATTAGTGATGAGATTTAAGAGTTCAGTGAAACTGAGAGTGTTAATAAACGATGTTGTAGTCGATTTTGAAATCATTTTAGGCTAATATGAAATAGAAAAAAGAAAGTCTTGATTGCCTGACTCATCAATTTTGAAAGAAATTATTAGTTTTTGCTAAAATAAGAATATCAAATAGCTTTTATTGGTTTCGAATACAAGGAATACCGTTTCGTTGTCAATAAAACTCAAAATCAAATCTTTTTAGCTCTTCCAAGGAAAATTAGGTAGATTACTTGTTTTCTTCAAACCAATTTTCGTTTTTTTAATACGCCATAATTTTTTACCAGGATTTTCCTTCAATCAATTACTCAACTATGAAAATAACTGTCACCTGTTTCCCTCCTGTCACTTGGCCTTTTTTCTTTTAGTTCCAAACTTAACAACTTCATTTTACGATTGCTTATCACAACAGCCTTTGTCTGAGGTTTCCTTTGTCTTAAAGCCTTTTTGTTCCAATAACATACATTATTCGGACCTCTGTGTCTGCCAATTGGGACGTTATTGTTAAAAAATTAAGGTTGGAATTTTAAGGTCAAGATTGTGTTTTGTGTTAAGGCCTTATATCATAGAAACTAGATACAGTGTGCATGCGTTAAAAGTGTCGTCGTCAATGAATGAAAGCATACTTATAATTTATTAGAGTGCCATTTGGCATTTTCGGAATTTAAAAACGAATTAATATGGATTAGGATGGAAAATAAAATTTTAGCTTTTGATTTCTACGTCCACGGCCTATTTAAAAAAAGTCGTTAAATTTCGAAGAGTTGTTGAACAAATTTTTTATGTTGTTAAGAATTGTTGATAGAATACGTGGTTAAGGATATGTAAATGTTCACAGATACATCCTGTATGAAAACTACTCTCTCTCTCTCATAACTCCAAATTTATCGATTCGGAGTTTTGGATGTTGATTTTTTTTTATTAGACTATAGGCCAACGCTTGACCACAATCGCACCTGATGGAAAGTATCGATGAAGTCTAGGATGACAAGCGTTTGCCTATAAGATGCCAGCTCACTCTTGCCTTAATGATTAATGTTAATGAACATTTTTGTAACGAAATGTATTTTGTTGCAGGTAAATTGATCAAGCTGTAAACCAAACAGTAATGAGATAACCCTACGCTGTAAACATACAATGTAAGTAGACAACAAAAATATGTTGCTTCATCCGATTCTCCCGATACCGTGGGAGAGCCACGCTTGGGCATGGCTGGGTCGGCTCGACCGGAATGATGCCACGGCCTCACAGAGATATAGATAAAGAAGGTCGGTGCTTTCTTTCGCTGCGTGAGTGAGGGTAACAGAGGCCCCTGCACTTGTGACGCCATTGGTGTTGCAAGCGTCTTCTGCGGTGGCAATAATAATAGTAAATGCGCCAGACAATCATACCAATCAACCTGGTCACAAACTAGGGCAACCCCTGTACTGTGAGTACCAGATGAAGATAATTAACCGGGTGTGTCAACCCAGACCACAGACCCAAGAAAATTTCGAAAATGTAGTTTCCTAATTTGATTTGACCGGGAATCGAACCCGGGACCTTTCGCTTCGGGCGAACACCTTAGCCACTGCGCCATCGAGGCCGTCAATCTCTTATCATTAGGTAATCCGATTGCTCGTCTACTACCTATCACATAAAAATCAACTCACATTAATGTTAAATAAGGTGCAATATCAATTGAGGATATAGACTAATTGCAATAGCTACCTGAGTCTTTTGGCCGCTCGATCCCTTTTATCTGGGACGACCAAAGGGGAGCCGTTCTTTTGGGAGTCCTAGATATCGCTGAAGGAACAAAGTCGCCAAGGACCATAAAGCACTAAACGTGCATGATTGGTCGGAATTGGCACAGGACCGAACAAAATGGCGAACTTTGACGTCGGAGGTCAAGAGCCACCTTGGATCGCTGAGCCAGCGTAGTGAGTAAGTAGGTACTTGACTTAACGTTTCGTCACCGTACATAATTTTTCGAAGAACTCAGTGCCGATAGGAAGTTAAAACTTTTTTTCGGGGCAACGACATTTGGCAAGTTAATTACTGTTGTTAAATAGACCATGAACATGCTTGGAAACTTCCATGGCTTTTGTTTCTGGAAACCAACGCAAAAAATCCGGTATCATCTCATCAGTTATGTTGAATTCTTAGTAAAGAAAAAATAAAGAAGATTGAAACAATGTCACTCATAAGTCCTGGCATCCAAACTAAAGTTTTTCTTTGTACTTCTTATGAAAACTTGGAACAATGAAGATACCTACCACAAACATTCATTCATATAACGCCATCTTGCGGACTTATCGTACACTAGCCCCTGTTTTAATCATGTCCGTAACGCTTAGTGAATTACTGTCTTACGAAGTTACGATGTATATCTACAAATTAAAAATAAGTGTAACTGATACATTCGCTTTAAAAATAACAAACAAAACCCCACATTCTAATAATTACCACATACCATACAAACATGGTCTGATTGCAGATTGCGAGGTGATATAAAATAATTGTGCGGAGTCTCCTTATATCATTTATTTTAATTGACTAGAGGAAGCAGCAAGCGTGTCTAATATGTTCACGAAAATATGAAAAACTGGTTATAAAGTGTGCGAGAGAGTTGTCTGCTGAGGATTCCGTATATCATAACAATAAATACCTTACTTTTTACACGTGTACTAATAAGCATATTATAGGTACAAGCTAGTCAAGGTGTTTACATTTTATTGTAGACGACTGTACAGTGCTATGCAGTGTACAGTGCAATTGTAAATCACTAAAACTCAAAATTATAACGACCTGAACCATTTCAGCATTGTCTTAAATAAAATCAAATTAAATAAGCTTGCGGTACCTTCGACGGTCAACTGGCCTTCGACCATTTGGCCGTCCTAAGTACGCTCTTTTTGCCGCACGATCTTCTCCCAATCTCTCGATTTGGCCGAGCCAGCGAAGTCAAAGCTATTTAGTTTCACCGATGTTTTTAGGCTCGCCTACCCGGTCTTCTAGCCTATATGTGAATTTAGAGTGTCGTCCACACCAAATTTTATTAAAATCGCTTCATCCGTTTAGTTGTGAAGAAGTAGCAAACATACACACAAACTTTCGCTTTCAGTGTTTAGTGTGATTTTGTTGTTGATCCCCAAAACCAACGCGGCTCAAATTCATATAGTTTGCAACGTATAATTATTAGGGGAAAGTGGTGAAACTTAGTATGCAAGGTTGCATAGAAGGGCATGATGGTTTATGGTTCTAATTGACATTATGACGGATCGCCACTTTAATTGTAACTGGGAAACCTTTTCTGCTAAGCGAATGCAAATAGGCTTCATCTGAGAGGGATATTGTATCATAGGCCTAATCTCTGACGTAATAATCTTCTTCTTCTTAGATTTAAAGAACATTTTCCTTTTAAATATCTTTCAGTCACCTTCCTTTTCCAACACTTCCTTATTAAGTATATGGAAGCAAATTTAATGAGAGGAGAAATTTCAATCCCGAAGCCCTCATCCAAAATCGCAAAATATAGATCAGCTTTTCCGTACGAAAAAGAATATTTATTTACCAGGCAATAATGTATATAGTACTTATTAGTATATTAAGTATACTGTTGAAACTTGGTAATTAGATGTAATATTATGTCCTAAAGTTTCGTTAAAAAATGGCTGTGACGTACGGACAGGCAGACGTATGAAATTTGGCTACGGAACCCGAAAAATTTACATTTGTTGTATTTGTTTGAATAATGCATCATTTATCGTATTGCGCTGCCTGTTCATGTAGGACAGCGTTACGTAACATATCGATACATCATCGACGCTAAACTATTTGTTGCGAGTGTTTCGCACCACATTCGTCGCCATTTTTCTCAGATCGACGACAATTGTGCGACTGCGCATTCCTGATATTACATTCATGCGCAGTGGCGTAATTTTACTGTAGATCGTGTTTAGGTAACACTTTTAAGTACTATGACTTGAAGACTAATGTTTTGCACTTTGTCTTCTTGTCGTTCATGTTGCGACAAATCGCTTACATTTGCTATTAATTAGTGATAAGACTCCCTCCTAAGTTATGAATGAAGTGGAGTTTGATATGAATGAATTAATGAATGAATATGCAATTTATTGCACAAACAACAGATACAGATATGTGAATGATGATGAAAATAAATCCAAACTAATACTACAAATGGAAAAGTGTGTCTGTCTGTCTGTCTGTATGTTTGTCTTTCTTTCACGGTAAAACGGAGCGTTAAATTGACCTGATTTTTTAAGTGGAGATAGTTGAAGGGATGGAGAGTACATAGGCTACTTTTTGTCCCTTTCTAACGCTACATTTAAGGGAAGTGAGGGGCGCGAGCGAAGCCGCGGGCAAAAGCTTGTAAACTTGTATTAGAAATTCGGTGTTGTTGTTGACAATAAAATGTGTAGAAATAACACTTCAATTAAACATAATAGCCAAATTGACTCATCCATTTCATATCCAAAAGACGTTGTATGAGTCAAGTTCACCAAAGGTCACGTTGAACACCCGCAAGGAATGCAATGTTCATCAAAAACGCATTTAAACTTCATTAGACAACGACACACCTTCGTGGGTAGTGAGAATACATTATGTTATCCATTCAAGAATAGTGTAAAGTACATAATGTCATGTAATTTGTTAAGGCATTTTACGAAAGTTTTTGAGGTGCATACCCTTTTGGTATCTGTATTTACTCTTTGTTACATACTTAGGAATTAACATTTATGAGACGGTCTCGATGGCCCACTGGCTAAGGTCGACCGAAGCGTGAAAGGTCTTTCGTTCGATTTCCGGTCAAGTCAATTTAGGAAACTACATTTTGTAAGTTTTGTTGGATCTGGGTGTTCTGGGTTTCCAGTCTGACGCCTTCAGTTAATTATAATTATCGGCATCTGGTACTCATAGTACAGGGGTCGCCTTGTTTGAAACCAGGTTGATTGGTGTAATTGACCCATTATTTTTAACCCCCGACGCAAAAACGACGGCGTTTTATAAGTTTGACATACTCTGACTGTGTCTAATCGAACGTAGGTCCCGAACAAATGAACCGATTTGGATTTTGTTTATTTTTGTTTGAAAGTTGCCTTGAGTAGGTAGTAGTAGAATGCATATATTAGGACAACTTGTCAAGAGGTTTTTAAAATATTCAATTCAATGACCTAAGCTACTCTAATTCCCAGCTAGTCTCTCATTCATGTAGATACCTCGTGTCGTAATTACCAAAACGCAAATGAGCATCATGAGCCCTGCTTCAAAAGCCTCGGAGCACGTGAGAATCGGCGGTCCAAATTCCTTATAGCGACGTAACACGCATAGAATTAGGGTCACAAGTATTACATTTGTTTACGACATTGCACTGTTTTGGGATGTTGAGTGGATTCTACGGTCTGTACTGATTTGTTTATAGATGATGGATGAGTCAAGGCTGCAAGGAAAGGAAACCTTTGGAATAATACACTCTTACAAATACTTAATGTAAACGGGACTTAATGCTAGGATGTTTAGATATAAGTGCTAAAGGTAGCACTTACTGCTTGTCGTTTCGACGTTACAACAGCCGTGGTCACAAGCGGACTGAAGTATTTGTATAATGTTTAAACATATATAATACACTTTTATTTTTTAATCATTACCAACACTTTAACAGTATTGTTCTAAACATTCATGGTCACTGACATAAGGCGTGAAGCAGCGCCTGCGCTGTGTGTCGTCGAGTGGTTGAACCTTCAATCACTATTCCCCCAATTGGGCCTCCATTACTTACTGGAGGCCAATCGGGGGAAAGGGGGTTAAGGTTGGTAGCGCACTCTACTGGTGTTGCAGGCCGAATTTTTTTTTTTGTTTTTTTTTTATGTTATAGGTAGCAGACGAGCAGGCGGATTACCTGATGGTTAGCAATGCCGCCGCTCATGGACACCTGCAACACCAGTAGAGTTACAAGTGCGCTGCCAACCTTTTATCCCCTTCCCCCCGGGTGGGCCTCCGATACCCTCACTCACTCGGCGAAATACAGCACAGACTATAACATAATAATTAAGGTGCAAATGGCCCTACCCGGGAATTTACTCCTGCGCAGCTGTCGCCACTACTATTTCAACTAAGTAGTTACTGCGCCACCGAGGCAGACATCTGATAACTTAATAATATGCATGTACGGTCAAGCCATAGTGTACTTAAATTGTGCTAATACTGCGACCTAGATTTGATGCGCGAATTCAATTCTGCTTACCTTATTATTTAATACCTATCAGTACGTCATTAACTTCGTAACTAACCACTCAACTATCAAGGAAAGATTTGCCACCTGTTTACCTGTACTTACTTCAACTTTACTATAATACGTAACTTTCAACTCTGCAAGATTTTTCTCTGGCGTATTCATCTTCTTCATTTAAGTACTTTTCAAAACTAAATGCTGAATGTCCGAAGCTTCGTGGTTTACTAAACGGACTCCGCACAATGCAATATGCAATTATTGTCAAAATGCAATAAGAGTGACTCGTATTTAGATAACTTGTTGCATATTACTTGCAATTAATTTGCCTCAAAGATTTCGAAACTCAAGACTTTCGAATAATCAGCTCGGTTTATTTTTGTCAGCAAAGTGGGTTTTTCGCATATTTAATCGTTTTAGCAAGGACATCTGGGATGGCGAGGTTGCCAAAGTTAAAATGCAAGTGCATAGAATACAATACACACACTATCTATACTATTTATAAAGAGATAACTACTATAGACAACGACTAAGCTTATAGGTAAACCGAAAACACGAAACGCTTGCGCGATGTAATTGTAGACAACGCCATCTATTCGTTCATTTCTGAATTACGTTCCCGAAGCGAAGTGAGGGCGGGCCACTAGTACCTATCTTATACATTGACCTGACTCCATACTAAGTAGCACTTGTGTTACGCATATCAGTCAACAAAAGAAACACAAATACAGGTATCTGTGATCTGTGAACCAATTTGAACAACATTTGTAATTAACATCTTTAAATACGTCAAAAAAAATTCTACTACCATACAAATTGAACAAAGTCACGTGACCGACTTTGTAAGAAAACTTTTTTTTATATACGTTCCAAAAGTCATAGAACAAAATGTTGCTCAGAATGATTGGTAGCAGACGAAACTGCTCCAAATTCGTTTATGTACTTACTTACACATCAAAGTATACAAAACTGTGAAATTTCTTCAATCGACTTTCAACCCACTGTCATATACATTAGGTTGAATATCAACTTAGGAAATTTGACAGGTTGTGGTAACCTGATGTGTGGCTGACTGTACACACATGCTCTTAATGTAGTAGAAAGGTTAAACGTCTTGTACTACGCTTCATTACCGTCCTTGTATAAATGTGGGTACATTTAGTTGCGAAAACACGAATAGAGTACCACGTAAAAGTTTAACTTAGTTTTGCGAAACAGTTTTTGTTTGAAGTCTTTGCAGATGGAAAAATCTTGTTTTTGTTTGTGTGATATAGTCCGAGGCAAGAAAGTGTAGTTATGACCTTGAGTGCGCAGAAACCAATTTTGATAGAAAGTCTTCGTGCCTCCAGCTATACCTGACAAGGCGCAAGGATGATAGGTGGACTATAAAGCTTACCGAATGGCAGCCAAGCTTGGGGCGACGTCCTGTAGGTAGACCACCTGCCCGTTGGTCCAGCGATATTGTAAGGGTAGCGGGGAAACAATGGATGAGGCTGGCTGGTGACCGTAGGGAGTGGCGTAATAAAGAAGAGGCCTATACTCAGCAGTGGATGGATGTGGGCTGACAAGATGATGATGATGTTACGTGGCAGGTGAGCAGACGGATCTCCTTATAGTAAGCGATTGCCGCCACCTACCTGCAACACCAAGTTTACCTACATTTGTGTGACTTAATACACTCGCCATAATACGTATGTTTTATGAAACTGGTCAATTACGCCAAAAAGTCGTGGGTTCGATGATGGCCTGGACAAACATTCATTTGATGACCATTTGTATTTGTTCAGTATCTGAGTGTTATAAATATGTATTTAAGAATTATATTTGTGTTTCCACTCTGTTGTCTGATATCTGTAACACAAGTGTTTAAGCTACTTAGTACAGAGTCAGGTCAATGTACGAAGTAGTGTGATTTTATTTATTGACGCCCCCAGGTATTTATCGTCATCTGGTACTCATACCTAGTACAGGGGTTGCCCTAGTTTGAGACCAGGTTGATTGATGTGATTGTCTGGTGCATTTATTTATTTATTTACTTATTAGTGAGTTCGACTCACACTTGTCCGTTTTTGAACTTTGAACCTTTGCTTACATCTGAGACACAAGTGCTATCTTTGCACTGCGGGTAACTGAACTTAACGTGCTGACTGTACATCCTGTTCCGAGCAGATATGTCTGAATGGTGAATGTTCTAATGATCTAGAGTGCGATCAATCAATGTCATCACACAAAGGCTTTTACTGCATTCCTGTGATTTACGCGAAATTGCCGTCATCCGGCAAATTGTACCATTGTATGGAACTATGCTGACTGTACATTGGCATCGTGGAAACTGAAATTAGATTAATGTGATCTAGATAACTGATAAACAATTAAATAGAGAGACTATTCTGTAGAAGTAATCTTGGCACTATAAAAATTTCTCAAAATTTGCGATTTTTTTAAAGTATAAATGTGCTTGCCTTGGCTTTCACTGTAACTTTAAAATTTTGAGTTTGTACCTACTCTTTGGCTTGTACTATTAAGTATTCTGTGTCATTGGGGAAAACAGACGCGGAAAGGGTGTTCCATTCCTTAGCACTTTACTTTATTTCCGTTGCTCTCATAATAGTATTTCTGAATTTTGAATTGCATACTATTTCGTAAGTTTCGAAACTGCCCATATCCACAATCCATCACTGTATTTCAAAATTTACGATCCGTTTTACTTTCCAAAGCATAAATATTAAATACCGATAACTACATCAAATAGGTTAACTGCAGTTCTTGTTACCACATAGGTACGAATTCATTCTGCAACAGTGCAAGCCGATGACATGCCTTGCAAGTTATGCAAACACAGAATCCGAGCTAAAAAGCCATAATATTCCCCGTGAGCGGATTGGCACTAAATCATACCATTATTTCACATTTTCCCATCATTTTCTTGTTTTCCACATTCTCGAAATGGCGCAGAATAGCGCGAACTAACTAACCTCATTTGTTGTATTTGCTAACGTTGCTCAATAGTTTAAAAACTGCGGAAACAGTAGACGCAAACAATGCATGTTGAAACTAGAAATGGATGAGATGTTTCGGTTCGAGATGGCACGTTTCTTGTTCATGCAGGAAATTGGATATAAAAGTTGCGATTTATATCTGTCAAATCATGGACGTAAAATGAGTCCTGAAACGCAAAAACAGTATTCATAGTAGCAATAAGAAGCATATTGAAGAAGAACTTATGCAAAAGTTATCCTTATATTGTGAACATTTCATGAAAATTAAAGAAATCACAATGCTATCGTAGATCGGAAAAAATATAAGCCTTTAAAATCTAACTTTCAGTACTCTGAATTCCAGTTTGTTTTATTTCTGCTTCAATATCCTTGGCCCCAATATGTGAATGTTAAATAGAAAAATCTGTCTCAAGGACTTCCTCTACTTAAGCCTTTATTTTATTTTAGAGTCTTTTTCTAAATTCCAGATGGAATTGAAATAAAACGTTATTCAACGAATAGATAATACGACCTTATTCCTTGAATTATCGTGTCAATAATTGGTCCATGTTAATAACTCGAGTATTGCATTACTAAGATAATTATTATATTTACACGAGTAGGTAATATTGTTTTATTGTAGCTCATAAACTGCGCTCACTCACCCGTAGCCACGTCAACTCACTGAGCTCACAGTTAGTAATTAAGTAGTTCAATTAGCCCACGACGTCGGACAAACGACTGATTGCAGTAACAGACTCATTAGGGTACTGCTGAACCAACTGAGAATTGTTTCTCACGTCCTGAGCGATTGCAAGGGAAATTGCTCCTTAATTACCCGCTTATTATGCTTTAAATGGCTTTTTCTTGTGTTGTCTAAATTGATAAGACGTTTTAAAGATTACGATCGTGAAGACTCAAGTTTTCTTTGTTGCTTTCTTATGTGATATGTGGAAGACGAGCAGACGGAACACCTGATGGTAAGCGTTTACGGCCGCAACACCAGTGGAGTCATAAGTGCAGTTGACAACCTTTAACGTCTTGCTCCCCGATTGGGCCTCCGGTACCCTAACTCTCTCATCGAAGCAGTGCAGGCGGACTTTAACCCACATATTCATCAATATTCTCAATTGAATCATCATCTTCCTGCCTTATTCTTAGGTTAGGTTAGGTATCTAGGGTCGGCACAGTATTTTTTCTTCTTCCATCAGTCCCTATCATTCGTTATCATCCTCTTCAGTCATGTCATTCTTCACATAATCAATCCATCCATCACTTTTTCGGCCGTCCACTATTCTTCAACCCATTTACATTCATACACTCTTTTGGATACATGTTCCTCCTCTCTTCTCATTACATGGTTGACGATGCTTCAGTGTATCGGTGACATACATATGACTACTTACATACTCACTCCGATGTCTCAACGACCCAAAATGAGTCTTGGCCTCTGATATGAGATGTCGCCATTTGACTCGGTCTTGTGCAGGTTGTCGCCAACCTCCTGCTTCCAATTCTCGCAGGTCGATGACATATTGAAATGAAATATTCTCAATTTAATGAATAATCTAATTCATTACTTCGGCAACGGGGTAAATGACCTTACATGTGGCAACCGCTATGCTGCGTTCGCACAAATCACGAAACATTCGGATCGAATTGTGTTGAAACAAAACAATGTGCCGTTTTTACGGAAGCGTTGCCCAAGCTTATCGGTAGTTAGGGCTGCCGATTTGGATTATCTAACGCAGTGGTGGATCTACAGATGTCCACAGAAGCGTTCTAATTGTGATAAAAGAAAAACGACGGAAGCGTATGGCGCATATCGGCAACACCACGGCCAAAAATTGTTATCCTTTTGTCATGTTGGAGCACTTGATAATTTTTTGATTACCGATTTTATGGGTCTATTTGAGATCCACTGTGCCTTCAAATTTTCTATTTCATAAATTGTTGAAAATAAGGGTTAGAATCACTTTTATTAAATCACAGAGTAAAGTAAGAACTGCAGTTTGTTCGAATTTATCAGCCATAATCACTTTAATATGGAACAGATTTCCAGTTTCTTATGTTGGATATCATGTTAGTTTTGTTTTCCTATCTCTGCTCACTTTATTTGAATGTATTTTTTTAATATCCTGTTATGATGTGTTATTTTCTGAAAAGCCTCTCTTAACCCTTACATACATTAGTAGTCCATAATATTCTCCTTTGAATCATGTTCTTGTTCGTATAACTGAGTCTAGTTCCAAATCTTCTCTTGTATATCAATTGCACCCAATATTGCTTTAAGGTTCAGTTTTTTAAATGATATATTTTGCGCAATGAAGTATATTTTATCTATCCTTGCAAAACAGTTTTCTGGCTGTGCCTTTTAAATAATGTAGATTTCTTCTTATATGTGCTATCTGACCTCATGATTTTCTCCAATGACCGTTTCTGAAATCTCTATCTACTTGCCGCATTACAACATAGTTTTTAGTATTCTCTGCTACAATTATCTTGCTCTTATTGAGAACCCTATGCCGTGTGACCTTTGCGCGGTGGCACAAGCCACAAGAGTTATGTAACGTGTTAATTACCAAAACTCATGTTTCCTCGTTTTTATTTTAATAGGCTTTGGATTTGAAAATGACCCATGACGTGATGAGATACTTTTGAGATGGGAGATCGGTGTGATTGTTACGTTTTCTAGTAGGTCATCGTGTCAAAAGTATTGTGAGACATGTTCAATGTTTTGAAATGTACGTGATATCATCATTGGAAGCCTAAAGTAAATTTACTTGTGAATGGCGATCTAAGTGGTGGGTTCCCATCGGCTAGGAGCCTTTATACATGTACCAGAGCTAACCTATATTTTTAGGGGAAGTGATTTGGGCAAATTGTATGGTAACCTATGGAATTATAGTATAGTCTTCTTTTTGCAAAAATGTAGTTAAAATAATATCTAAAACTAATATAGAAATTGAAAATTGTCGGTTTTTGAGTGTGCGTTTTTAAGATCATCTCGTATACGCTCCTCTATTCTCTAATCAATTTACTTTATTAAATTCTGGTAATTTCTTCTTCTATGTATTTGAAACTACCTTTTAGTTACAATTTCCCCCTTTCCGCTTGTAACTTGCAACGCGCCGACAAAGTGCATAATTGTTTAGATTGTAATCATTGCTTAGCCTTAATTTCTTGTTCAGAAGTGGGACGAGAAACCGACTAGATGAAAGCGCAACTTAGGCACAACGGTTCAAGAATTAAAAGTTGATGATGTTGTTAACATTATTTGAGATGATGTTGTTACCACATGCTTATGTCAAAATTTAGAGCACTAGTATGTAGCAATATTAATATTATAGTTGTTTAATAAAACTTATTCATTACAGTACTAGTAACCATAAAAAATGTAACTGCAAGTAAAAAAAGCAACACTGGTCATAAATCCAGCATTGTCATATTATGAAATCAGATCATAACAGTTGTCAACTCATATTACAGCGACATCTAATTGCCTAAAGGGCCCCAACATAATTGTGTAACATCACAAGCATAATTATAATTGTCGTACAGACGGTCCTTGCACGCAGTAACATCAACACGAACAATCAGAGAAACCTTACCGTTACTTCAAGCACGACTGCGAATCAGATCTCACGGTCACGCCTAATGACACGTTAAGAATGTCCTCAGGAGTCGATTAAGAGCTGCCGACTACACTTTAGGTTGCATTAGAGACCTGCACTTGTTGCGTAATTAGAGCGTCCTTATGTACGGCACAATCATCGATTAACATTCACAGTGTGAACGCAAACGTCCGTCGTTCAATGTGACGCAGGGCAGGCTTTGGATCTTATGAGGGTGATCTTTCTTATAAAGACAAAGTAGGGACTTAGATATTTCTAAGTAATAAATATAGTTAGTAAAGCAAGCTACATGATTGAGTTAGGAGATAAAGTTAATTTAAAACTTCTAGTCTTAGACATTGCGATTACCTGAAGAGTCCTTCAGGGTAGTATCCTTGGGCCTATCTGATAAAACCATTACACTATTTTTGTATGAATACATATACATACATAGATGTGGTAATGCATGAAAGCTGGAAGTTTAATGAATACACAGTCAAATTTTGCTGTTTTTGTGTAATTAGGCAAAAAAATTCGACAAAGCAATAGAAAACTGCTCAAAAACTTGCCTTTGCCGAATCACACTTTTTTGTTATTATAAAATTTGCAATTCAATCGTCTCGAAATCGCATCGCGATGCTGCATATTTGCATTATCGTGACCAACAGAGGAATGCTTTGCATAAACGTCGATGGGAAACGCATACTTCAAATTGTTTTGACACAAAAATGTGCACGCTGAAGTTTTTAAGTAGCGCTGTTATGATAATAATAAACCTGCGTGTTGCAAATGAGTATTATTTGTAAACTACCGATAAACGATTGTAATTAGGTAGGCACATAAAATTAAACGCCTACGCCGTTGTAGACTTAGTGTAAAAAATTACAATCATTACTCTTTAGTAACAAGGAAAAGAAATTCTGATAAAAAAAAATTCCAAACTATTGTTTATATTATATAACGACAGATTTTAGACTTGACTTTGTAAGGGATGACAAACGGGGAAATATCGGACCTCTATTGCTGCCAAATACGGTGCGAAGTGGAGGAAATGTACATATTAGAAAAAGCGAGCGGACCACGGCTCCAAAAAGCTAGTTTAGGATGAAACCGGATTAAGGCTAAGATGGTGATGATGATAGAATATATACAGTGATCTTCTTCTTCTTTGAGTGCCATCTTCTAATGAAGGTTGGCGATCGCAATGGCGACTTGCACCCTTGACACACTGCTCTAAACAGGGAACGAGTGCTTTAATTGTATCACTACTGGCGCAAATTGAAAGACAAAAACACAAAAATAGCAATCAAAAATAGTATGATAAGTCACCCCAAAACAGTTTCACACTTGTGCTATTTAAATTTAATAGTTGATTTGGAAAATTCGTAGTGAAAATTGCGTATATTCCGTCCCTGCGGGCCCCGCATGTCTATGCGCGCGCGCCGGTCTAGTCGCAGTGGCTCGCGTCACTTTCACTGCTAAACTGCCTCTAATTCGCTGCTTTTCTCCTAATGTTTGTAGGCATTTATATTATTTCAAGCCTGACGTCCCAGGAGAGAGTGTTTTTTTGCACATTGAAGTAGTCTGGTCTTATTTTCTATTATACGCATCTTTGGTAGAACACAGGCTCAATTGTCAAGTTAAGCATGCAGAAATGGTGGAACATTTTTTGATGCATTTTTTAATACTTAACTCATAATTATGCAATTGTTCTGCCAAAGGTTCTATGTATATGATTAAATCGCATATCTTCCAATGTACGTGAACCATGAAACGTGATCCAAAAAACTGTATGTGAATCCGTCTACATTATTAAACACAAGGCCAAGATGTATTAAATTTGACTTAATATATTTAAACATGATTCTTACATCTCCTATCATACAAATATTATTAGTAAGTTGTCTGTATTATCATATCAAAGAGTCAGAAACATTCCATTTGATAGCAAACGCATATTAATTCGTGTGGTGAATACTTGCGTGGTTTATTTGTTAAATCCTCTGCTCTGTTGTCTGATATCTGTAACACAACTATTTAAGCTACTTAGTACGGAGTCAGGTCAATGTACGAGATGTGTGCACTCACATACTTATTAGTATTACTTGATTATTCATCAAGTACAAGTGCAGTCTGTAAAATAAATGCTACTCATCTATCTCCTGCGCAGAACCTATTGCTCTAGACGTGACAAAGCTTGGCATTGGCCGTCTATCTCAAAGCCATCTCCAGCTCGAGCCAAGGCGAAACGCCAAAATTAATGAAGAGGAAACATTCCGGCCAAGTTCTTTGTTTGTAATACTGATGAGCGATGACAACGTTGTTTGAAAACTCAGGCTCATCATATTTCATATTCAATATTTGCGTTTGAAATGCGATTTCGTAGGTGCTGTTTTTTCCATCACAAAAATGAGTAGAATTTATACAATTGCTGTATTAATGAGTATTCAGTGTCGCTGGAGAATGTTTTATACCTACTTGATACATTCAAAAACATTTTGCAACAATTTGACTTTTATCAATGATACTTGTGCAAGGAGTATTCATAAAATTAGTAATACGAGTACATGAGTATACCAAACAACACGTGTAAATGTACTTAGTTGAAATATAATATCCCTAATTTTAGCAGTGGATTATGTTATAAAAACTAAACAAAAACCATAACATTTAATGACGGCTTAAAACTAATGTCAAGCCGTATACTTATGTAAACTGTGTTCCTTATTTAGCATCTGTATGTAGTACACAACATTAAATCTAGAGGAAACATGTTACAAGTACTGTTACCAATTTTGTCTTCTAACAATTTTTCAGTTAGTCTGACTTCATCAAATGAGTTCTCTTTGTAATGTTAATAGCTCATTTGCGCATCTAAAGTGTTGTGCAAAAACTTCCCGGCAGTCGCTTCTGTAGCAGTTTTTGTAGTTTAATTTGATGTAACGAGAACGTTTTTTTGGATTCCAGAGAGGCAAACGAGTAAGTCACTTTATGATCGCCGGAATGTAATTGTTCGCTGTCGGCCATAAAAATCTTTAAATCCGATCTGAAAACATAAACATGCGTTTTTGTAATGTCAAGTAATAGTTTTTCCTTTGATGCTTTTTGAGTTTTCATGGAGGATGCTTTTACATAAAGAGTGCCTCAGGGTAGCATACTTGGTCCTTCTAATAATATAATGAAATAAACTTGAAATTGGGAATCGGTCTTGTGTCTATCTCAAATAAAAATAAACCACTAATCCAGATTTAATTACACTGTAACAAAGAAAACCGAGTATCACAATGTCGTTTGTTACGAGAAGTGATCATCGACTTTCTCCTCATCCGTATCAGATGTGACACTTGTTTCCGAGTTACTGATCCCATTACTTAGTTTGATGTCATGATGGATGCACAATGGTAGGCCTACTGTTATTGTAACTTTGTAAGACACAGTCAAAGTTCAACCAGCAACTGAAGTCGCCATTTTCGTGGGCGCGTTGTTTTATGTCATTGGTGAGACTAGCAGAAGGATAATTTAATGGTAAGCGATACCGCCGCCCATGGACACCTGCAACACCAGTAGTGTCACAAGTGCGCAGCTTACCTTTTAACCCCCCTTCCCCTGGATTGGGCCTCCGGATACCCTCACTCACGCAGCGAAACAGTGCATGCACTGCTTCACGCCGGTTTTCTGTGAGGACGTATTACTCCAGGCGAGCAGGCGGATCACCTGATGGTAAGCAATTGCCGCCGCCCATGGACACTTGCAACACCAGTGGAGTTACAAGTGCGCTGCCAACCTTTTATCCCCTTCCCCCCGAGTGGTCCACCGGTATCCTCACGTCACAGCGAAACACAGCGCATGCAGCGCTTCAATCTGGTTTTCTGTAAGGACGTGGTATTACTCCGGTCGAGCCGGCCCGCTTGCTGAAGCGTGGCTCTCCCACTGTTCCATCTTGTACTATACGCCAATTTGATTGTGAAAACGCGTTATCCAGTATCTCGTATCAGTGTGTCACGGTACTCACGGTTCACGCTGCGCGCGCGCCGGTGACAATACGCATCTGGGTCGCTTGCGCATCTCGAGACAATGACTTTCAACAACCCTATTTCTGTAGTTTCTACCTCCAATTTCCACACTAGTTAGCGAATTAAGAATGGAGATGAATATGCTTACTGGAGATTAGATTTCTTTTGTTTTTGTTTGGTGGGAGTTTTGTTTACTAGTATGATGGAAGAATTTAGGGTCACCAGTAAAGCATTAGGTCTCGTATGAAATACTAGTGGCCCGCCCTCACTTCGCTTTGGGACCGTAATTCAGAAATAAACCAATAGATAGCGCTGTGTCCAATTACATCGCGCAAGCGTTTCGTGTTTTCCGTTTACCTTTAAGCCTTGTCGTTGTCTATAGAAGTTATCTCTTTATAAATAGTATAGATTATGAGACTCAAGTGCTGTAGTCAGGCGACTGTTAGATAATTTCGCCTTAATAAATAAGGGTTCCGTTTTTTGCCATTCGGCTACAAAACCCTAAACCCTCACTTGGTTTTGCACACTTTGGTACCAATAGATGGTGCTGGGCACAGGTTAAATTGCAGAAGTGTTTCGATTTTCGCTTTAACTAAAAACCTTGTCGTTGTCTATATGTACAACTTACTTATTTATAAACAGTTACTATATTTAGAAGTATAAAGATAGTTTATTTTTCAATTGATATGCACACTTATGAATTTCAAAATATTCACTATCGGGTTCAAATACAGTTTTCTAACACAAGACCTATTGGGACCGTGCGGAGTCCGTGGTGGGGGAAGACAAAACGATCGATATGCCACAAAATAATTACACACAGAAGTTAGACTGTGACCTGATTTTGAATTTAGAAGATTTCGTTGACATATGCTAGGGTTGTTGCCCGGCATAAGTACATAAGCGCGCGGCCTCTACCATAGACCTCGACAGTTTGACAATCTTATGTCATAAGTTAGGATTAATGTTGTCCAAAAGGCGTTTTTGCCCGTTAGTGCGCATGCGTGAGTACATGACATATTTTTAGCTCTTAGTGGGCAGTCAGCCTTCTGTGTCAATATGTATTTTGTGGATATGCGCCAGAATATGACTAAAATTATTACTACTGGTCCCAGTAGGAATAGCTAAATAAAAGCAGGCTAAAAGGCGATCCCGTAGCATAACATAGAAAAGAAAAAGTATTGTTTGTCGCCGAATTTCTGATTTAGTTTTACCCCTTTCCTGCACGGCACTTATCCCATGGTCACATTGCAACCCTGTATCTTGAACAAAAACATACTTAATTTATTGTTTTTACATACAATAATACATAAATCCTCTTGTATAGTTTTGAAACAATGGCGATTATTAATATTGAAACCAGACTGCGCAAATGTTCGTTCTTTTCAAGGAAAACCTGTTTTATAAGAATTTTCGTACGTCAGTTTGTTTTGATGCATTTGTTCAAACATGTTGGCTCTGACGTGTTGTCTTTTTGTGTGGATTGGGCACATATATTTAATTTCAAACTATGACAAGTCTGTTTAGCATTTAAGGGAAAAATCGTTCGGCATTCTTTGAGATATAAGTTTCGTTGCAGTTTTCCAAACTTATTATTATTATGATCCTTGTACTAACAAACATTTGCGCATCTGCTTGCAAGTAGAATACAACCATTCGCACTAAGCGCTACGCAAACTCCTTTTGATGCGAACAGCCAAGGAATAAAATAGAATAGAATATTTATTTGCTAGTCACATGGTTTACATTTTGGTGTTATATAATAGAACCCGGAGATGGACTCAGGTTGTCACGAAATGGCAGCCTGAAGGTCGCCGTCAAAGAGGTAGGCCCAGAAAGAGATGGCGCGGTGACCTGGACCAGCACTCCGACAACTGGCAAGCGCTGGCAAGGAATAGAGAGCAGTGGAGGCTATTGGGGGAGGCCTTTGCCCAGCAGTGGGACAAATAGTGCTAAAAAAAAAATAGAACTCTTTACCCGCCGATGTATTTCCTGAACAAAATAAACTAGACCTCTTTAAGGCAAGAGTGAATAGGCTTTTCACGGGCAAGCATGGCCTACCTTAGACCTCATCTTCACTTAACATCAGGTATGATCCAGATCAAATGCCTGTCTCTAGTAATATAAAAAAATCCTACCATATCTTGAAACGACTTATAAATTGTATTCTTGGAAGTAAATGATTGAGTGATTTCAAATAATGATTTCATTTGATTAATCGATCGACATGATGTACCTACACATTTAAATTTATAATCCTTTCCGGTCTATTATAGGTAGGGTGTTAAAATTATTCTTTAATAAACTATATTTATAAAGTAAACTTTGTTATTTTCAAATACCTACATAGATTACATTTCATATTTTGTAGCTCATGATAAGAACCTCATTTCATTTGACATGCAACCATATTAATAACCGCAGCTTGTATCAAAATCACATCAATAATATTATGAATCGATGATTTATAATAATGTTTTCGCTTTCATTTGATATTGATGCAATTTCCAAGCAATAACCTCAAATAGAGTTGAGCCGTGCATCTTGAAAACTCCGGTCTTGCTTTCTTGTTAGATACTTGTTTCGCAACCAAGTATCATCACTAAGTATCTTATATACTTACCTGCAAGTTGTAAGTTACTGAGTGAGAGTAAGATTAACCTCCATCATCAGCAACCCACGCTCGTCCACTGCTGGACATAGGTCTCCCCCAATGCACGCCACCGCTCCCGATTTTCGGCCACTCTCATCCAGCTCACTCCAGCCAGCCTTCGAATGTCGTCATCCCATCTTGTAGCAGGACGTCCAACACTACGTTTACCGAATAGCGGTCTCCACTCAAGGACTTTATGGCTCCAACGGTTGTCAGTTCTGCGGCTAATGTGACCAGCCCACTGTCACTTCAGTTTGCTAATTGGGTGGGCTTCACCTCCATTTTAGTCAAATTACAACAAATGGGCATAGTCTTGCATCAAAACCTGAGGGCCTCCCATTAGCCTCACTCAATGCGACCAAACACAGAGCAATTATTGTACTTCGCGGGTCCGGTCGAACCAGACCATTTATACCGAATCGTAGCTCCTCTGCTGTTAAATACGACGTAGTGACAAAAAGGTGATCCCAAGAGAGTGCCAACTACACGTCTAAGGTGCTCTTGTGTGCCTCTGATGGGGGTTGTCGTGAGTGAAAAATCTGCTAGATGGCGTACCTACTGCAGAAGCCATCTACATGGTGATATTTTTGATGTGAGATGTCCAAATGTAGCTAAACAACCAAAGACGTTGAAGTTGGAGCTCAGTCTACATGTAACGGAATTTTCGCACACAAATATTGGACTCGCCCACGTCCATATTTAGCCACGCTAAATGTTGGTGTTGCTCTTGATAAACACAAGACTGCAATACTACAAGACCATTTGACAACACTAAACGGTAATCTATCAACTTGATTCAGAAATAAAGCAGTGTGGCGAATCAAAATTGATTCTAAACAGTTTCTATCTTGTTATTCCAAAGTACACAGTTGTACAGTTCAATGGATTCAGTGTTTAAAATCGGACAAGTACGTGACAATATTATGAATTTACTTTTCGCTTAGCCAAGCGGTTAGTTAAGTTCGCGGGAGACCTTTTTTCTGCGTTGGGGCACAGAATACTTAATAGTACATGTACAGAAAGCCCACTCCTAAAAACCGTTTATGGAAATGAAGACTCAAGCTACCATAACATAACGTTGGAATTCCGACCGCCCAGCGTTCAATGCCTACCATTATTCATACCTAGAAGTGCGTTCTCTTTCTATCGCAAGCAACTGTCGCGCGTGCGTCGCCGCTCGTTCGTGATTTTCTACTAATTTGCCCCTTCGGAGGGGACGCCGCATGTACTTGCAAGTTCGATACCTACACGCGGAGTGGGACAGGCCTGGTTGGGGGATTGCTGCTGGCCCGATGTGCAATGTGCCGACGTCCTTATGCATGCCCATCTGCCGGGGAGCGGACGGGTTATGTCGGGCTCTCCTCCGGTAGACTAAAGGCCTACCGACTAAACCCCCAACGACGCTCCCTGCTTCGCCAGAGTGGGAAGGAAACATGTGTACTATCTAGTTAATGAACTTTGACTACACGTTCCTTCTTCACTCCCCTGGTCGTACTGGGGGAAAGGGGGGGGAGGCCTTAAGGTGCCTAAAGGTAGCAACTTCATCCAGAGAATTTCCATTAAAATTGAACAGGGTAATGCTGCCAGCATTTTGGGGACGCATTCCTTCTTATTACAAACTCGATCGTGCAATGGATAGTGGTGGCATTTTAAAGCGAGCGACGGCTGCTTTTGGGGTCATGGGTTCGATACCCGGGTCGGGCCAAAATTAGTAAAATTAGTCTGGAAGTTGGCGGTCTTGTACCCCGTCGGAAAACTTATGGTCGGAAAACTTAAAGGTTGGCGGACGCACTTGTAACTTCACTGCTGTTGCAGGTGTCCATGGGCGGCGGCAATTGCTTACCATCAGATGATCCGTCTGCTCGTCTGCTACCTATCACATAAAAAAAAAAAAAAAAAAACACGTTAAGCCGTTGGTCCTGCGCTCAATCTCTCTTATGTCGTGTCAACACTGGAGAGTGCACGTGTGTTTGCGTATACATTAGTGCACTATGAAAGTCCTGCGTCGATGGCTGCTCGTTAAGATTGGCCGCCGTAGCCGAACATCGTAGTCACTTTTAAAAAGTGACAGCATCTTTATCAAGGCTAACTTTGGTATTAAGTAAGCAGGTTTTAGGTTTAGGTTTTGATTCCTGTTTTTCTTTTCTCCAGTTTTTCTTCGACTACCAGCGCCACCTATTGGTACTGGTTTAAGTTAGATCCCGAAAATCCCAAAACGAAGTGAGGGCGGGCCTTTAGTCCATAAATAGTAGACTAGGGCCATAAATAGTATTTATAAAGAGATAAATCCATGGCTTATATGGAACACAAAAAACGAACCATTGGCGCGTTGTAATTGACATCCAGCGACATCTATTGGCATGAATAGGAACTTGTAGCAAAATTTTATCCCGAAACGAAGTGAGGGCGGGCCACTAGTAATTAATATAGATAGACCTTAAGCTAGATAGATTGAAAGGCTAACAACCCTTTGTTACTCATTTCCTTACCAGATTCAAATCCAAAATGACTATAATAATAAAAGAAATAAGCATGTTCTGAAAACAACAATGAATTCAATTAGTCTCACCGCCGTATAATTAAGGCTTACCCGCAAAAAGCTGACTTCCGCTCCGGAAGATAAAACTTCCGTCTATGTTTCCCATCTATTGTCTCTGGTAATTAAACACTGAGACGAAGAAAGCATATCTATGGATAATTTAGGTTTTTATTTGTATGTTGGTATGAGATGGATAGATCATCAGTTTGATTATTTCTATTTACCGTGGGAGAGCTACGCTTCGGCATGAACGGGCCGGTTCGACCGGAGTGATACACCTCACAGAAGACCGGCGTGAAGCAGCGCTGAGCTGTATTTCGTCGAGTGAGAGAACCGGAGGCTCAATTGGGAAGAAAGCGGGTTAGGTTCGCAGCGCACTTGTGACTCTACTGAATGTTGTAGGTGTATATGGGCGACGGCCATCGCTTACCATCAGGTGATCCGTCTGCTCGTGTGCCACCTATCACATAAAAAAGTCGCTGCCAACAAATCTACGATTACATAGTGTAACCAAAATGCACAAAACCCAGTAATTATTACTTTATTGATCAACAATACGCATTTTTATCACAAACCCGTGTGCTCGAACGAGACAACAATAAACAAAGTGTGTTAGTGACTCCGTGGCCCATTGTACACGCTCTTGGCTAACACAACAATAGGCTGTTAGTACTTGTAATTATATATTAAGTCTAGTAACATTGTATTGGAATTGTTGTAAGAAAAGTAGCACAATCGGATAACTACTTAAGTATGGAGTCAATTATCTAGGTTTTCTGTTAGGTGGTTCGATCATAGAAACCCTAGTGATACTTAACCGTTAAGATTACAAATCATTTATTCATGTACTGTTACTGTTTTTGGTCGTCCCATTTGTTATTTTGAGATAAATATATTGAAAATAAATAAATGTGGGAGAGCCACGCTTCGGCATGAATGGGCCGGTTCGACCGGAGTGATACACCTCACAGAAGACCGGCGTGAAGCAGCCCCTGTGCTGTGTTTCGCCGAGTGAGTGAGGGTACCGAAGGCCACCCGGGGGGGAAGGGGATAAAGGTTGGCAGCGCACTTGTAACTCCACTGGTGTTGCAAGTGTCCATGAGCGGCGGCAATTGCTTATCATCAGGTGATCTGCCTGCTCGTCTGCTACCTATCACATAAAAGAAAAAGAATTCGTCCAAACTCTTTCGACTATCCAAACAAAATACACAAATCACGTATCCGACTTTGTATAAAAACTTGAAATCTGAAATGCAAATTTCCAAAATTCATGTCAGAACCAATGCTGTTGGTTGGTAGAAGTACTCGTAGTTAAAGGGGTGTGGAAATTCACTGAAATATTTTGTATGAATAAATGATAGATTTAAATAAATCATTGACTTATCTCCATCTTTCTCTTCCCTTAGGAGTTGGAGCAAGAGAAACACCTGCTCCGGCGACGGCTGGACACAGCTCAAGGAGAATACGAAGCCAGGCTCCTGGAGCTCCAAAATGACATCCGGGAGTTGACAGCCAAGATCGATTCACGGGACACATCTGTAAAGCAGGTGAGAAAGGTGGTACAACTTTGATTTTGTTCGGCTTGTCTTCAATGGCAGCACGAAGAAGCTTGACACGCTATGACAGGTGTAGGTTTTCTTCTGATCCGCTCAGGTGGGTAAGGTAAATCTTGGTTATGTAAATAATGCATCTTTAAATTTACTCGATAT
The DNA here is from genome assembly GCA_014851415.1 of Cnaphalocrocis medinalis. Lineage (NCBI taxonomy): Eukaryota > Metazoa > Arthropoda > Insecta > Lepidoptera > Crambidae > Cnaphalocrocis > Cnaphalocrocis medinalis. The sequence goes on from CM026295.1 coordinate 3,583,027, forward strand.
GTCGCCTTTTACGCCAACAGTGGCGAAAAACGATTATACCCAGCACGATCTTTTTAACGAAATCGTAGTAGCGTATGCGCATCCTAAAGTTTCAAAATTGAAGAGCTCCCTCTGTCGTACGTAATCAGAACTAAAAAAAATAATGCGCCAGACAATCTGGTGTGATCTTGGTGTCAACCCAAAACACCTAGACCCAAGTAAACTTAGAAAATGTAGTTTCCTGAATTTACTTAACCGGGAATCGAACCCGGGACCTTTCTCGCTTCGGGAAAACACCCTAGCCACTGCGCTATCGAGGCTGTTAACTAAAAAGATGATCGTTTCTCGTGTACACACGAAAACATATCGAGAAATTTAAGTGCATTATTTACTAAAAATATATATTGCAAAGAAATTGCAAAATATTCTTTTTTCGAATTGGTTTTGCCACAGTATAATGAATCCTTAATTAGAATGCTTACAGGATGCACCATAAAGAAATCTTTATCACACACCTACTTCCTATTTCCCTGTTTAAACACTGGTGCACAGCAGAAGCCAAGAGCATACTTAAGTTATAAACAATGGTTAATGGTGTCTGTTTTTTTTTAAATCGGATATATTCAGCACCAATTTTTTTTCTTGAACCTTCTGATGGACTTAGGTATTATGTTAAAGAAGATAATAAATGTTTGTTCCTGTTACATCTTAAACCTGGTACCTACTTCTGTCGGTAGATATACGCAAAAATCATTAGTTTTGAACTTTATCTCATTTGTGTAAGCCTCAAAGTATGGTGTCGAATCGACAACACAGGCTTCAACCAATGTAGATACTTATCAAATGAACTTGCAACAAACAATTACCCTGGCCTTAAAATGAGGTTGGAATTGTACAGTTCCACCAAAAATCTGTGTTTAGATGTAATTAACATTGAAGTAGCCAACGCCTCCACAGCGCAACGAGAAACCAGTGAAGCAAAAACATACTAGATACGAAAAGCCACGCATCTATACAAATCTGTCTTTCATCAATCGATTCTCACCTTAATGCCAAACTCGTATGGTTCAATATTAATAGAGGAAATTTGACAGAAGTGTGACAACCCGTTCTTCAGAAACTTCATTTCCAACTAGTCTAAAAGGCCATATTATTAATAGAGTCACTTAATTAATTGAAGATAGTCCCTTGATCAAATTAATTACTAGAGTAGCCAAATCTTGGATCATGGTCCAAACGTTGGTAAATTCGGGAGAAGGGGGAAAGGTTGGCATCACACTATGACACTTACTGGTTTACGTTGTCCATGGTTTGCGGCAATAGCTTAAAATCTATTGTGATCCATTAGATCGTCCAACTCATTACTATAATCCTCCGAATAAAAACTAAACAGAATTCCGAATCCTTATTATGAGTGGCTGTGTATTTACAGTTACTTCGGGATAATACTCATCCTCATACATTATCACTCAATTTTGCAGATGCAAAATGTCAAAATGCGTAGAAACTTGTCATTTTCATCTGTCAGTTCACTACACATGATTAAAAACCAGAGTATAGTTGCCACACATAGAACTTTTTGGATTGGAGTAACCTTACTGGTGTTTACTTAAATACCGCTCCCTAAGTGAGTCAAGGGCGCACCGCGGTGGTTTGGCGAAATTCACGTTTTTGATGAATGTGCTTAAAGAGTTTCAAGTTAATAAAGCTATTTATTATGTACATAGCTACTTAAAACCATATCATTATCTTCTTCTATACTATTTATAAAGAAGTTACTTGTAAAGACAGCGCCAAGGCCTTAAGTAAACCGAAAAGACGACACCCTGGTGCGATGTAATGGATGCCCAATGCTATCTGTTGGTTCAAAGTGGAACTGTCCCGCAACGAAGTGAGGACGGGCCCGCTAGTTTTTTTTAGAAAATAACGTCCCTGTTTTTTCGTTATAGCTTCACTACTTTATGAAAAAAAAAAGTACCTATGTTTCGAATTTTTCGAACATAGTTTGTGATCAGTAACCAATCCGCATTAGGCAAGCGCGGTGATTAAGCCTAATCCCATCATAGTAGCGATGACTTGATTTCTATGATGGAGGCCTTTGCCCTGCCGTGGGACAGTATATAGGCTGATACTTTACTTTTTTACAAATTAAAACAGTTTCAAATCGGTAGCATCTAAAGTACCTACTCTAATAAATATTGTAATTTACTTAATAAAAACGCAAATAACGCTAACCACAGTTAAGTAACATGCTATGACTAATAAATTAGATTACCAGCCAACCGCAAAGATAACTTAGGAAAGGGGCCGATTCTTGCATGTTCGACATAGAATCACGTTCGACATTCTCAAGAATTTCATAGATATACAAGCCGTGCCCTCCTTTTTTAATTTTATAGGGGTAGAGATTGATAGATAGATATTCTTTATTGCACAGAATACAGAGTAAAACAATAGCAATAATTAGTACAATAAGGCGGTCTTATCGCTAGCATTTCTTCCAGACAACCTGTAAGTAGAGTTTACTTTTTTATGTCATAGGTGGCAGACGAGGAGACGGATCGCCTGATGGTAAGCGGTTACCGCCGTTATGAACACAAGCAACGCCAGTGGAGTACACAAGTGTGCAGCAAATCTTTTTTTTTATGTGATAGGTAGCAGACGAGCAGGCGGATCACCTGATGGTAAGCAATTTGCCGCCGCCCATGGACACATGCAACAAGTGCGCTGCTAACCTTTTATCCCCTTCCCCCCCGATGGGCCTCCGGTACCCTCACTCACTCGGCGAAACACAGCACAGGAGCTGCTTTACGCTGGTTTTCTGTGAGGCAGTGGTATCATGCCGAAGCATGGCTCTCCCACAATTCTCCCCTTTCCCCCAATTTGGGCCTGTACCCTCTCTCACTCTTGGTGGAAAAGTGTAGGCACTTCTTCACGACCATTTTCTGTGAGGAAAAATAAAAAGAAAATGAAATTCAATTTCATGAGTATGGGCGGCCCGCCAAGCGTAGTGGTTGCCGGTTAAGATGCATGAGTCACGGGTTGTATTCTCGGACGAACATGCATGTTTTTTAAAGCTAGAATATTCAAAATTAAAAACTAAGTTAATAGTAGTAGACCACCAGTACCAATATTTTGATAGAGTATCAATATTTTTTACTATATCGAGATTAGTCAAATACCCAATTACCGCAGTCCATACACGTTTTCAACTCCAAGTTTTACCTCTTATGTGTATAGGGTTATAGTCACGGACGTATATATAGCTTTGACAAGGGGGGTGTCCCACATTACAAATAAATTACGAATCACACCCCCAAGTGCTCGGATTTTAATGCGGCAACTCAAGGACCGGCTGGATCCAGCGTGCGTTATTACATGTACGCATTCTTGAAGAACGTGAGGTTGATTTCTTGATTTGCCGTTCCAGGGCTATCTACAATTTGCTACCCCACCAACCTTGCCGACCCCTTAATTAAGTCGCCCTTGGCTATAGCCGATTCAACCTTATGTCAAACCAGGCCTCAATGTGGGGGGGGGGGGGGGGGGTTCCGGACCCCCTTGACCCCCCTCCCCTTATATACGTCCATGGTTATAGTTTAATAGAAAATATTTAAATCCGTGTGGCGTAATTAATGGCCTTATGATTATTTTACTAAATTAACGACTTAAGTGCGCAATTAAAATAGAAAATCAGGGCAAAGGCCCCTGTCTTAGTTACATCTACAATCTTATCTGGCATAATGGTCGTTCGCCACATAATTTTAGTTCGAGGTAATATCTTACATAAGGCAACGGTAAAGTGCCCTTAAATAATAATACCTACCTACCAATGGGCGTACGCAGGTTCTGGGCCAGAGGGGGGCAAATCACTATACAGTAAAACTCCAATTAATCGGAGTTTTTTAAAAAAAAATGCCATTGGAGAGAAAAAAAGCTACGTTTTGATATTGCACTATTTTTTTTAATGAATGAAATGAAAGAAACATGATAAGGGAAGGACAATAGTGAGCGAACGCGCAAACATTGGCTTCGCGGGGGGGTGGGGAATAATAGCGCACTTAGACTTTTTTTGGACATTTTTTTTCTGAAAGTGATTCGGATAATCGGCGATTCGGGTAGTCGAAGTTCGGATAATTGGAGTTCTGCTGTAGTACCTACTATCGAATGGATATCCTGAAAAGGTTTCTATCGACATTGAATTTATCGATAGCTAAGCGACACTAACTTGGGGCTCTTGGTTCAATTCCCGGGTCCACCAAAAAGGCCAAAAACCTAATCCTACTCCAAACGGCATCCCTAATTTCAACTCCTTAGAGCCTTTTCTCCCACTAAATAGGTATTAGGTAGATCTCAACTTAACTTAATTTTATTATTCAGGTGTAATAAAATAGTTAGTAGTATATTATAGTAAATGTACCAATTATATTCCTTCCTACAGTTTAGCCTGCAAGTGGTGGTAAATTATGACGTAACAGTAAGCTAACTGCACTGTGTTAATGATAGTCCTTGCTAGGGTTGTCAACGACACACATTAATATTGTCTGAGGATATTTCACCAATATTAATATACTCGTAGTATAGTAGTGTAAGAAATATTGTGTATTCGTTTGTGTAGAGATTTTTATTATTATTTTTGTGTTTGGTAAATAAATGGTTTAATTAGTTGTGAGTGTTGGCCCATGATGTTATTGAGTATTTTTTTTTTTTATTAGCTCTAGTTGTCCCACTGCTGGGCAAAGGCCTCCCCCATTAGGCTCCACTGCTCCCTATTCCTTGCCAGCGTTTGCCAGTTGTCGGAGTGCTGGTCCAGGTCGTCGCGCCATCTCTTTCTGGGCCTACCTCTTTGACGGCGACCTTCAGGCTGCCATTTCGTGACAACCTGAGTCCATCTCTCCGGGTGCATTCTTACAGTGTGGCCAGCCCAATTCCATTTCAGCTTGGCAGCTTTCTCACCCACATCCATGACACCGGTTTTTGAGCGGATTGTGGTATTTCTCACCCTATCTGTTAGTTTAATACCCAGGATGCTTCGCTCCATGGCTCTTTGGGCAATCTTGAGCTTGGACTTCTGATTTTCAGTAAGTGACCATGTCTGAGCACCGTAGGTAAGAATGGGCAGAATACAGACTGAGTTGAGTATTAAACTTGTCAAATAATTCCTTCGTCAACAGCAAAATAATATGATAATTTTAGACATTTATGAAAAAACGAATAAGCAAACAATAGCTCATTTTCAAACGCGACGCAAATAAAATGGCATGTTTTAATACGTTTAATACAAACTTCTTTTAAGCTTTGTTGTTGAGACGCAAAGGTCGCGGGTTCGATACCCGCACCAACACAAATGTTTGTTGATGAAACAGATACTTATTAATTGTGTTGGGTCTGGATGTTTGTGGTACCTTCTTTGTTTTTTCTGGTTTCCTTAGCAGCATTTAGCATAGATTTAGAACGTTTTCGTTGTTGTATGCGACGTTGTCTCCTTTTATTTATTTATTTTTGTTAGTCTTGTGTCAGGAAATAAATTATTTTCTATTCAATTTATTCATGTGTAAATCCATATTTTGTCTTACATAATACTCCATCTCACGTTGGCAACCCTAGGTTTGACAGACGACAGTTAGTTGTACAGTTCCCCGCTAATCAAGTTGTCGTTTTGCTAAGATCATTACTCATTTATCATTAGCCATGATTATGACTGTTGACTATTGCGCTCTCAGGATAGTCATTGCGTGATAATATAATAGCATCTTAGACAGCGACAGCTTTTAATATTCTTTTTTTATAATAGAGGCGACAAACGAGCAAGCGAGTCACCTGTTGTTAAGTAATCACCGCCGCCCATTAATATCTGCGATATCAGAGGGGTCGCTGATGCGTTGCCGGCCTTTTAGAATAAAATAATAATAATAAAATAAATGTGCCAGACAATCACACCAATCAACCTGGTCTCAAACTAGGGCAACCCCTGTACTATGAGTACCAGAACACCCAGACCCAAGAAAACTTAGAAAATGTAGTTTCCTAAATTGACTTGACCGGGAATCAAAACCGGCACCTTTCGCGCTTTGAGCGAACACCATAGCCACTGCGCCATCAAGGTCGTCAATGTATGAAATGTTGTGTGAATTTATACTTGGACCATGATTCAGGATCTAATATTTGGCGCGCTGTTTTTTTTAACCTAATTTACCAAGCTTTATGACGCATCACCACACAAAGTCAAGGTTCTACTTAATGACGTCACTAGTGAGTTATGGCCACGGGCCGGCGCGACCTGAAAGCTTTCAGGGACGATTAGCTAGTTAAGGCCACTCCTAAATTATTACCTCGACTGGCATAACGAATATTGTTTTAATTCACTGGGGATATTTATTTGATAGGGCGATTAGCCCATCACTTAGGTTTTAGTGTTTCTTGACGTTTTGGCACGTTTTTCCAAAGCGCTGTGAAATGCGCTGTGTTTCGCTGTGGGAGTGAGGGTACCGGAGGCCCAATCCACTGGAAGGGGGGTTCAGCGTACTTTTGTCACCACTGATGTTGCAGGTGTCCATAAGCGGCGGTATTCGCTTACCATCAGGTGATCCGTCGGCTTGTCTGCCACCTGTATCATAAAAAAAAGACTGGCGCTCTTAAAGATATCATTTAACTTTAAAATATCTTAAATTATGGTTGTCTTTATGTTTATGAAGATTAAGGTTAGTATTTTTACCTAATTAACGTCCCTGAGTGCGTTTCGGTTATACATGTATAGTTAAGACTTACTTTAACCGCGCGAGCTTAACAAATTGTAAGTAAGATTTCTTCACCATTTTGCTCAAACGTAAAGACATAACAATATCCATCTAATTCGCGTCAAAAACCTAGACATTTCATGGTTATATCAAACTATTGTAACCTCATCAAGCCCAAACATTACCCCAAGACTATGACAAGAAGCCGTGAAACCGCGGATCCAAATATCAAGCGTGGTTAATCCTGTTAACAAGTGTAACGCCGTCCCATGCGCCTGCGCCTATAAACGAAAATAACCCTAATTTCAAAAGTAATAAAGTCCAATTTTGCCTGGGTGAAACTAAAGCGACGTCTTTGTGCTTCCAATTGGAAATGACGCTAATTTTGAAGGTGGTAGAGGCGAGTTTTGGGTGGGTACTAGAATAGTTGCTGTCGACGGCTTGGGAAGGACGTCAGACCCGTGACGGCTTACGACATGGTGTTGCCACAAGAGATGTACTGGTGTCAGATGTTTCTTTAAGTCAGCTCGTATTGTTCCACTGGTCTTCTTTTTCGCCGTGGCCGTGGACTCACTCCGGTCGAACCGGCCCATTCATGCCGAAGCTTGGCTCTCCCACGGTTAAACGGTCTCGCCTTTTCGAGAACCATAAGTCATAGCCGCCAACTTGTCATATTCGGTCACTCACGAGGTACTTGCTAAGGGCTCTTTCTCCGGTGCGTTTCTCCATTTCCTAGTGTCCTGTCCCATCTCACTGTCACTTCTTCCCAAATGGGACATGATGTATGAACTGTTACGTTAAAAAAAAAGAACGATCAAGGTCTTATAATCTACTTGCACTAAGGGAGTATAAGAATAAATTGCTGCCTAAACTTTAGACAGAAACAAAAAGAATAAAGAACACAATAAACAAATTAATAAAAAAAAATTAATAAAATTTGCACACCGTGAGGTAATTAAGGCAAAAGCCACATATCTATTGTTTGCCAAATAAATTATTTATGATTTAATTTCAACAATAAACAAACACATTAGTAACATTTACTTTCTAATAAATTAGTTTAAAAAATTAACTTTTCGCTCACCTCTTCTATTTTAAACCACACCAGTCAGACACAAGTGTCCAATTAAAACAAACACGACACCTCCGACAGAGGATGGGGGGTGCCCTGTGGCTAGGGGCGTTAAGAATACTGCCAAGGTATTCCCGGCCTGTCGTAAGAGGCGACTAAACGGGCTTCGGAGTACGTGAGCATGCCACTACTGGGGAGTGGCTTGCTCAGGATCACGACTCCGCGAGGGAAAAAATCCTACTGGGTGTCCTGGTAGGTCGCGCATTTAGGAAGGGCTGCATTGCGTCAAACATTTTGGCTCAAAGTGGCGAGCGCGATTTGCGGTACGGTCCAGTCCCGGCTGTGGGGTATCCGACCGCGATTGCGCTGAGATGGACACCCCAGGGGTTTTGGTTAGGGTTAGAGTCCCACACACCACCTTGTTCCCCACATGTGGCTAAGGTGAAGGCCATGATGGTTTCCCCTGGGAAAAAAAAAAAAAAAAAAAAAAAAAAAAAAGGCCAGGGGGACAGACCGACAGACAGACCGACGGACCGGGACGATACCGAAGGCTGTCGGTATGTCGATGCTGAGGTGATTGAGGAAGCTCAAAGTGTGAACTATTGGCGAGTAGGTACGTACAGCCACACGTCAAAGTATGCAAAATTGTCAAATTTCTTCAATTGACTCTTATCTTATTGTCATACACGTTAGGTTGAATATCAATTGAAGAAATTTGGCAGCTTGTGTTAACCTGATGTGTGGCTGTCTGTACTTGTTCTACACATGGTGCTTAAAAACTCTTAAAAAATAGGTTCACATGTTTTTCCAAATATATTGGCATATAATATCTATATCTATACTATATATAAAGAGATAACTTCTATAGACAACGACAAGGCTTAACCGAAACCTTAAACCGAAAACACGAAACGCTTGCGCGATGTAATTGGACACAGCGCCATCTATTGGTTCGTTTCTGAATTACGGTCCCGAAGCGAAGTGAGGGCGGGCCACTATTTTTTTTATAAAGGTTAAAACTAGACATATAAAGCCTTGTCGTTTCCTATTTAATTTACCTCTTTACAAATATTATAGACTAGTGGCCCGCCCTCACTTCGTTTCGGGACAGTAGTTCCACTGTCTACCAATAGATGGCGCTGGGCGTTGATTGTATCGCGCAAGTGTTTCGTGTTTTTGGTTTACCTATAAGCTCTGGCGTGGAATATGAGATTAACCTCTTTATAAATAGTATAGATAGCCAAATGTGGCACACAATAAGTACCATCCTAACTCTTGATTCCTTTGCCTAACAGCGTGATGAAGAGAAGGCCAGCCTGATAGCGGAGCTGACAGCACAGAACTCCAGGCTGACGCTGCAGCTCAAGGAGTCCTCGGCCACAGAGGCTCAGCTCATGGCTCAGCTGGAGGGCCTGAAAGACCAATGCTCTATGAGGAAGACCAGCCTTCAGGTAAGAAATACGATTTATCCTATTTATTTATTTATTATAGTTACATTATTTATTCTTAAGTATGTCTATGTAGTTTATATTTGTTAGTATATGATATGTATTCACATTTAATTAATATATGTATTAATGTTTATACCTATGTATATAAGTATTGTATCATTGCACCGCCTTACACCTTGATCAAGTGTCTTTTACCTAAAAGGTTGCCTGGAAGAGATCGCTCATAGTGATAAGGCCGCCTTTGTTGTACATTACTCCTGTTATAACTAGTTTTAAGTTTTATACCTCTGTTTTGTGTGCAATAAAAAGCATATTCAATCATTCATTCATTAATGATACTAACAAGTTTTCTTTTCTTTCCTCGTCATCATTATCAGCCTGTATCTTGATCCCACTGCCTGCTCGACTCACAACGGTCCTTTATTTGTTGACCCTGGGGACATGCTTTACGCATGGGTGGACGGGTTATGTCGAACTCTCCCCGCTGAAGGCGGGGATTTACCGGCTAAAACCCCTGAGACTCTCCCACATCGTCCTTATTGGAAGATGACGTGGGTCCGCGGTTCAGAACCTAGGCCCACGACAATTTACAACGGTCCTGTGCCAGCCTCAGCCAGGTCTTTCCCACCACTCTGTATATACTTATTATCAGGCCATCTTTAGATGTCTTAATTGATCACCTATTCACTATTAATAAAAATAAAACAGCGGTTCTACTGGACCTAATACAGCTTCAATTATTTTTGATTAAATCGTGATTTCTACCTGAGAAGACATTTTCATTAATAGACGACTCTTAGCGTGCTAGGGTCGCGGGTTCGATAAGTACACAATGTTGGTATCTACCAATCCATGGTCCATCTGAAACAGATATTTCTATTGTGTATGGGTGTTTTAATACCTTCGTTACTTCTGGTCTCCATAAGAAGTACCCGCTGAGTATATATCTCCTTTCTTTTACCCAAAAGTGCCGGATCCTGAGCTGCTCAGATCCAAGTAGTCCCTCCTATTTTACGGCCTATCGTGACGGTGGACGAACAGGATTACGTTCATCTTTCTAGGATACCATTCAGAAACGTGCTTACTCCATTTAGAATCACTACATTTCAAATAGCCTTCTCTTTTCTACAGGACCACGCCCAAAGCCTATTCAGATAGGAGCTTACTGCATTAAGAATTACTTTACTTCAAATCTTTGAACCTAAATCTAACCTAACCTTCTCTTTTCCAACAGGACCACGTCCAAAGCCTGGAGTCCCTGAAGGCAGAGCTGGCCATGGTGAGCGACAAGCGGACGGACCTGGAGCGGAGGCTGACCACCTCGCTGCACGACAAGGAGAACCTGATGCAGCAGCTGGAAGAGGCCAATGACCGGATCGTGGCGCTGGAGAGGCAGCTGAAAGAACAGGTAAGATAGAGAGCTTAGTCTAACAGTACGCCATCTAGCGGAGTTTTCACTTGCGATAAATAAATCTTCTATACAATTTATAAACAAGTAAATTCTAATGACAACGACAAGCCTTAAAGGTAAACCGAACACACAAAACGCTAGTACGATGCAATCAACATACACCTAGCGCCATCTATTGGGTACAGTTTGGAACTACTACAGAAACGACCTGCGTCCCGAAACAAAGTGAGAGCGGGCCACTAGTAAATCAATAAATGCGCCAGATAATCACACCAATCAACCTGTTCTCAAAATAGAGCAACCCCTGTACTATGAATTCCAGATGACGATAATTAACTGGGGGCATCAACCCAGAACCAAAGATTTAAATCATAGATATGCCCTGACACCTAAAAACGAGGCAATATTTTAATGACATGACGTGTGCGTGTCATCGAAAGTCATTGTCTATGCGGATAAAATACGGTCAGCAAAATTTTCATACTGGGAGCTAAAAATAAAACAATTCCTAAATTTAAAAGTAATTTTATTTATAGGACATTTTATTTCTAAATGTTTGAATTTTTTATGTTTTATGTTTTGTGATTAATTGTATTTAGACGAAGATTTTAATTTTTATATTTTGAATGAAATTGTTATTAAATTAAATAAATTTATTCAATAAGTTTTCTAAATGTTACATTACATTTATCTATTTATTCAAATAAATTACTCTAATCACAGAGCGAATATCGGGTTTGATCACCAAACCGCATAAAGTGTGGTGATTATGCCTTATCCCACCATAGTAGCTATGACTTGATTTCTATGATAAAGGCCTTTGACCTACTATTCCTTAAAAAAAATTAACACAACCCCAGATTTAATGTCCTGACTCCGTGCTAAGTAGCTTAAGCTAAGCTAAGCACTTGAGTTATAGAATAAGACAACAGAAGAAACACAAATATAATACTTGTAACTTTACGACCTAGGAGACCTAGGAGAGTCAAATATAAAAATGATTTATATTTGATTCTCCTAGGTCAGGAGAATCAAACATAAATCATTTTCTTTGAAATGAGAAGAGCAAATTCGACTAAATTTTCCAGGTAACCAGTATTCATCCCTTCGAACCCGCTGGATAACTTTGATCAATTTTTCTTTTAAACGCGGATCTTGCGGTAATCTAAAACAATAAACGATCACTTAAAAATAATACGTAATTATTATTTGCATGTTTATTGATTTCTAGTCGAAATAAAATTACTATTTTATATCTGACCGCTATTAAAACAATGCCTATCGAAACTGCTGACGCTACCGTACTTTTCCCAACCATTTACAAATGAGCTGTTAACAACTGAGTTCTTGTTACTACAGCGGGTCTAAGTATATTGGCCACCGAGATAATGATGTTGTCTCTTTTTGTCTCACAGTTATTGCCAATACTACTCTCCCTGTCACGCGCTGGCCGATCAGATTTTGATGTTTTGTCAACAAAATAAAATAAATTAAATTATTGATGAAATATAAATACTTAGGAGTGAAATGTTACACCATTCGCTTTATTTGAATTTGTATTATTTTTCTTGCACAATAAATAGGCACATGAAGGCATTTTGAGTGCTTTTTCCTGTCAAAAATCCAGGCAGCTGTATCGTACAACTGTCACCGTGTGCAAATGACAACTAATCCGTGCTAATCCCAGTTGAGCAAAACTAGGTTATTTGAGGTGCGACTCAAATCGGCGCGGTTAAAGTATGGCGAGGGCATATCTATGATTTAAATCTTTGCCCAGAACACCCAAGAAAACTGAGAAAACGTTTCCTAAATTGACTTTACCGGGAATCGAACCTTTCGCACTTCGGGCGAACACCTTAGCCACTGTGCTATCGAGGCCGTCGTATGCGATAGCCTCCATATCACCAAAACGAGTGTGTTTCATCAATTGACAATGGCAACATTAAAAGTGTGGCAAGCAGTATACAAGCCATTAAAAAAGGTACGGTTAAACTTCTCTACCTAAGTCACCATCCTCATCAGCAACCCACGCTCGTCCACTGCTGGACATAGGTCTCCCCCAATGCACGCCACGCGCTCCCGATTTTCGGCCACTCTCATCCAACTCACCCCAGCCAGCCTTCGAATGTCGTCATCCCATCTTGTAGCAGGGCGTCCAACACTACGTTTACCGAGTCGCGGTCTCCACTCAAGGACTTTATAGCTCTACCTAAGTATATCTGTATTTTTAGATAGAAAAGACTTAACCTTTTAGCTGATTATGGCCATATCCAGACACGGACATGGGAATCCGGCCAAAGTTCCCTTTGCACAAAAAAGGCTTTATTTCCAATCCATGACGACCCGTTTGGCGCAATAGTTTGAGCGCCGGTTGAGACGTAAGGGTCGCGGGTTCGATTCCCGCACCAACACAAATGTTTGTTGATGAAACATATATTTGTGTTGGGTCTGGGTGTTTGTAGTTCCTTCGTTGTTTCTGGTTTTCATAGTACAAGGGAAAACCTTAGTTTGGGACCAGGACAATGTATGTGATGTAGTGTCAATTTATTTATTTTATTTATTTATTTGTCAAGTTCATCACCATCATCATTCAAGCCAATAGACGTCCACTGCTGGACATAGGCCTCCCCCAATGATAAACGAGCTAAAAAAAGGAAATTTTAGATTGCGTTGCAAACAATCTTCACAATTAAAATACTTATCATCATCATCCAAGAATGTCACGACACTGTTTTTGTACGCCTCAATACACCACATTACGCGACTGATATCTTTAGATCCATCCGAAGATTACAGTTCAGTATTTATCTTCAGATCGGAGATTACAGCTCAGTTATCTCAGTCATTGCCCAACATCGCAATATTGACATGAGCCTCCGAATCATTGCAAAACGATCATTGGTAACGCTTCTATCGCACTTAAGCAGGTATCGCAATTTAAAGGTGGGTACAGACTAGTTACTGCATCATTCCATTGTAATATAAAGTATCAGCCTATACAGGGTGTATCTGTAAACATTTACATCCCTTTAACCACGTGTTCTATCAACCATTCTGAACAACATTTGTTCAGCAACTTTTCCAAATTCTTCGAAAAATTTTTCGACTCCCCATACAAAATGGCCATGTCACGTGACCGACTTTGTATGGAAAGATGAAAAATTTTTATGCGAATTTTCAAAAGTCATAAAACAAATGTTGTTCGGAATGGTTGATAGAACACGTGATTAAAGGGATGTAAATGTTCACAGATACACCCTGTATACTGTACCACTGCAGGGCAAACGCCTCCATCGTAGAAATCAAGTCATCGCTACTATGATGGGATTAGGCTTATTATTATTACTAGTGGCCCGCCCTCACTTCGCTTCGGGACCGTAATTCAGAAAAGAACCAATAGATGGCGTTGTGCTAAATTATATCGCGCAAGCGTTTCGTGTTTTCGGTTTACCTATAGGTAAGCCTTTTCGTTGTCTATAGAAGTTATCTCTTTACAAATAGTATAGATTTGTACTTCTGGGAGCATTCGTTTCCGAGTAGACACTGCGACCAATTTGATCTATTCTGTCTCCTAGGCCCACGGTCATCATGAACCGTGTGATAGCCTTAGGAGCGATAGCCTTAATATCCTCCGGGCTCATGTGGCAGCTGCTTAGGGTTCGGCTTCTTGTGTGCCCGAGGGCATCACAATGACAGAGGATGTGCATGGGTGTCTCATCCTCTGTTTTACAGAATCTGCAGGTAGACTCCACGGTCAGCCCGGTTCTGAAGCCGTGTCTGTTGATTAGGCTTAATCACCACGCTTGGTTTGCTTGCTATTGTAACTACAGGGTGGAAAAAATCATTAAGCCCTGGAGGGAAACTAGTGAAAGGAATCATTCCTCTATTTTTTGAAAGAAATAAAATTGCATTCATTTTTTTTTTAATTGGGCTTATATTAGTTGTAGTATGGAATAATTCAATTGGTTGACGTTTATCACCACCTTAAAAGCATTAGAAGGACCAAGTCCAAATAAAAAAAAAACTTGAATTCAAAACCATATTCATTTTATTATATAACTTACAAAATCTTCATGGAATAATTATAGTGAATACTGGAGAATAACTATACTTAGAAAATAAATATACGTTAGTAAGTATAATGTAATGGGTTACGGATGACGTTGCTTTTTTATTCGTCCTCTTTTAACATGTTGTAAGCTAGTGAGAGGTAAATATCTGGGTCATACCTATACATTTTTTGTACCTGGGACCCTTCTATTACTCATTGGATGTTCACCAATGTGCGTCAATGTAAGAAGATTTTTATGACATATAAGACTCCGCGCAGTCTACAAACATGTAATCGGCCTATAGTTTGGTCGGCTTTTTAATCAGTATGAAGATGTATGCAGGTGCGCATATTACAGTGATTCAGTATCGGCCGATAAAAAAGTTTGATGCGTACGAACCGGCCAACCCGACTAAACTTTCGGCCGATAGTAAGTTATCTGCGGGGACTCTTAAAGTTCGAATAACGAAAGACAATAATAAAAAGATAATGGCGATGCAAACCTGAGAATGTTGTTCAGAATGGTTGGTAAAATAAGTGGTTAAAGGGATGTAAAGGTTCACAAATACACCCTGGATGTAAAGC
Source organism: Cnaphalocrocis medinalis (assembly GCA_014851415.1). NCBI lineage: Eukaryota > Metazoa > Arthropoda > Insecta > Lepidoptera > Crambidae > Cnaphalocrocis > Cnaphalocrocis medinalis. The sequence continues at coordinate 3,598,313 of CM026295.1, forward strand.
CGCCCCTGTATTCCGTCTAAGGGTTGCGAAGGTCGGGTCGGGAAATAGTACATGGTGATGATTTCATTCTTAACTTGTTATTCATATATTACAGTATTTTATTAACATCGCATGCCATACATATGGACTTGTACAAAATGGAAATATTTTGTCGTGTTTTCGTTTCACAAAATGGCTGGCTATTCCGCACGTAACATGCCACGATATAATTATTCAATCAACATTCTGGTTACTGGCAACAAAACGGGGAAAATAGGAAGAAATATGTAAAAGTTCCCGCAATGCGAAAGAAATAATTTTAAAAAACGTGGGAAAGCCACGCTTCGGCCAAATGGGCCTTTTTTTGCTATGAGGCCGTGGTAAGTTCGAGCAGGCCCATTCATGCCGAAGCGTGGCTCTCCCATCCACACCCCGTTTTCCATATAACATGCAAAATATTGCATTCCCTGCGTTTCGTCATTTCTAATAGTTAAACATCTACGAAAACTTATAATTACACAAAAAATGTGTCGATGTCTTGATTATGTCATAGAATAAACGTTATAATTACACTAAGTAGTAGCAAACGGGCACTCGTCTGACATGATTCGTGTCTACACCTATTATAATTCTTTTGATTAATATTGTATGATTGTATGTGGGTAAACCACTTTTTTACTCCGTCGTGCGTATGATAATGAAATGATTATAGATCTGCTATCTAATAGGTTTGCTCGCATGGACGAGTATGATATAACTCTAATTTGAATATGTAATCATAGACAAATAAAGACTGAAATAGGTAATTATGGACTAGAAATGTACTACACGATTGATTCCTATAATCTGTCTTTTGTAAAAGATACCTTAATCAAATCTTTCGAACATAGCTTGGGTTAGTGATCACCAATACGCATAAGGCAAGCGTAGTGATTACGCCTAATCCCGTCGTAGTAGTGATGACTTGATTTCTATAATGGAGGCCGGGGTACGCTTAGACGATGATTCAGGATTTGGGGACTCCCTACTATGAAGAAAGGAACATAAGAAAACTAATACAGTTGGTACTAGGTAAATACAATTGACTTGAAGCCGCTTTAAACTACCAATGTTTAGAAAAGAAAGAATGCCTAATAAAAATTACTACATAAAACATATAATTTAAATAAACCTTAAGCTTTCTTCGTAAGTACACCCTTTGACTTAATAGATATCTTATCTTAATTTTACAAAAAGCTACGACCACCTTTCCTCCTTTCTCCATTTTGTTGTCTGTTTGTCCACGAACAATGGTGGACAATTAGTACGTTTTGATTAAGACTTTCACGTTGAGCAATGCTGGTCTGATCATAAGATTTCATTGTAATTTATTGCTTTCAAAGTAGAGCAAGATGTGCTTGAAATTTCGGCGCGCGACTTTCAACCTTTTTTTTATGTGATAGGAAACAGACGAGCACACTGATCACCTGATGATAAGCGATTGTCGCTGCCAATAGACATCTACAACACTTAGAGTCAAAAGTGCACTGCTAACTATTAACCCTATTTCCCCCCAGTTGGGACTTCGATACCCTCAATCACTCGACGAAACACAGGCAGACGCTGCTTCACGCCGTTCTTCTGTGAGGCCGTGGTATTAGTCTGGTCGAGCCGGCCTATTCGTGCCGAAGCACGGCTCTCTCTACTTAAAGATCATTTTTTTAAGTGGGATCCCACTTAAATAGCTATGGCCGCCGTCCTTGGACGGACTGCATGCATTCTGTTATCAAAGGAGCGCGTTGGTGTCTTTTGTATGACATTGCATCATTCACAATACTCGTACCATAATTTAATACTTATTTATTTAAAAACTTTACTGCACAATACTTCCATTTCAGTAAAAAAAGATAACAAAACAAAAAACACATCCGTAATTAAAAGTATTCTCCTTTTAACTTCTCTTCCGAAAACAATAAAATATAAAACGGGAATTGACACGATGCGACATTTATTTTTAAGTACATTGTATTGTACTCCGGTCCTGTCCGTGGTCAGTCCGCTTGTGCCTATGGCATTATAATACAACTACGGCTTGATTTGATTTGACTAAATTCCTCCTTAATGTCTAGTTCTTTAGTTCTTTATATCTATCTATTGTCCTCAGGAACACCTGTACCACAACACCCTGAAAGAGCTGGAGCGTCTCCAACGATCCCACGACACCCTAGCCGAGAGAATCGGGGCTCCCGACCCCGTGGACACGGCGGACCCGGCCAGGTCTCTCCATGCTGAGATGGAGTCGGAACCAGAGGACCAGGACGACGGCTGGCTGAGGAGTGAGGCGGTGCAGGTCTACAAGCAGCTGAGGGCTCTGGCTTTGCAGTTGAATACGGGACAGGATGATGATTCTGGTAAGTCTATACATTAGTGCTTGGAAATTATAGGCTCGACCACTTAAAATAAGAAAAAACTCATATCTTAGTCACATCTTACCGACCCGGTTGGTTCAGTGGTAGTGAATGCTGCGTCTGGGCCAAGGGTTGCGGGTTCGATCCCCGCACAGTACAAACATTTGTGTGCATGAACATGTCTGATTGTATTGGTCTGGGTGTTTTCTATGTATTATAAGTATGTATTTACAAAAGAAAAGTATTATATGTAGGTATATATTTGTAATCCCACTGTTGGTTCTGATATCTGTAACACAGGTGCTTGAGCTACCTATCTCAGAGTCAGATCAATGTATGTGATGTAGTGAAATATTAATATAATATAATATTAATATAATATCTTTAGGAATCCACAATACGACCTTCTCCAGATTGTCATGGAGGGAAAGATTGCTGCGGATCGTAAATTTGTAAAGCGAAAACTGTCATGGCTCAGGAGTATACGACATTGGACTGGTATCAAGTCAAACTTTTAATAAAAACTATTTAAAATTTTAATAAAAAAAGAAGCTATGGGAAATTCTCATGAAATAAAAGACATTTTCATACAAAGTCGGTCACGTGACATTTAGTATGGGGAGTCAAAAAAAATCAATGAATTTCAAAAAGTCGTTGAACAAATGTTGTTCATAATAATTGGTAGAACCCATAGTTAAAGGAATGTAAAAGTTCACAGATACACCCTGTATGTATATTATAATAGTCAATAACTAGATAAAATGACTACCTACTTATAGTGGCACAGAGTTTCCTCAATTTCCCACGAAGATTCTTTCTTTTCTTTCCAATTGAAGCAATTTCACCTATTGTTTAGTAATTAGCCTACTTAATGCCTCCAGTTCGTCATTCATCCGAGTTCAGTGAAGCGTTGAAAACCTAGACCGAACTTAATAAAGAAAGAGTGAGTCATTTCATTTAGACAGGTAGGAATGTGTGCTGATTGGAAGAGACTTGGTACCGTTATTTCTTGATGGCTAGTTTTTAACGTTTTCACAAAAACGTTTAACAGGCAAAAACAATTGATTTTCTATTGTGTCTGCTGTCTGGGCCTTATGACGTACTTCAGCGGACCCTATGTGCACGTACAGCCACACATCAAAGTATACAAGACTGTTAAATTTCTTCAATCGACTCTCATCTTACTGTCATACTCATTAGGTCGAATATCAATTTTTGAAATTTGACAGATTGTGGTAACCTGATGTGTGGCTGACTGTACATGCACCCGCTGCGGCTAGGTGTGCTAAGCACAGAACAAACTTTAGTTCTATTTATCTTTCACTAGTGGCCCGCCCTCACTTCGCTTCGGGGCCGTAATTCATAAATGAGCCAATAGATGGCGCTGTGTCCAATTACTTCGCGCAAGCGTTTCGTGTTTTCGGTTTTCCTATAAGCCTTGTCGTTGTCTAAAGAAGTTATCTCTTTATAAATAGTAAAGATTATTTCCTATTACATAGGTACTTTGTAGAAAACAGTACGAAAAATAATAAGTTCCTGATAAATCGTTCTACACATGACTGAGAAACGATGACTAAGGAACCCCAAAAAAAATCGAAAGCTATTAGTTTTCGACCTCCATATGTCAGTAAGTAAATTCCGCCGTAGCCCCAATACTACACCATCCTTATCACGCAAACAAATCGATAGCAATCTAGCATCACAGCAAATCAGACTCTATACCCCAAGGTTACAGTTCAAATTCCTCACCGGAATCCTACATCCAAATTTTTTTTCGCCTATGCCTACACAAACTAAATTATACTCTATTTATGCCACAGTAGAGGTGAAAATGGAATCCAGAATAGGAGCTTCAAAAGTGGGCTGATATTTGTTTCGGTAAATATGATCTAGAATTTCTAGATTCTAGACTTTTCGGTTCGTGTGTTCCAATTCCATTATTGGAGCATTTTTTATTTACAAACATATCATTTTGAACTTTAATAACTAGATGATAAGAATGTGTTCTTATCATTTGATACGTCATTTTGTTAGTATCTCAATAGACATTCACGCTATGAAATGTAAGATGAACGAAGAGAAAAACTGAAAAAATGTGAGATGATTTTCTTGATAATAATGTGTATTGTCGAAAAAACTTGTACTGTGTGGTAAGTACATAGTACAAAATAGACATTTTGTCCACGTTTAACAATACCACATCAATTTCTTAATAATTGTTCAGAATTAGCTGTTCCCCGCGGTTAAAATAATCGCTCTGTTCAGATTTTCAGAAGCAAAGCTTCCATGGGAATAATATAAGTAAAATGTAGCCCATATGTTAATACATAGTATGAGCTAAATTCATAGATAGATAGATACTCTTTATTGCACAACACATTACAGAACTTAATGCTAATAGTAATTTCCAAATACAATATCGGCGACCTTATCATAACAGATCCCAGCCGTTTAGTCGTGAAGAAGTAACAAACATACGTGACGAACTGGTCCCTTCTAGTTCTTCTTAGTGAAATTTCCCCCCGTATATAATACGAGTATAGAAACTGACCTTTCCTTCCTAAGTTCATAGGAAAAGCAATTTACAATAGCTAGCTCTCAGAACTGGTAAGAAGATTTAAGTTTATGATGATAGTTTACAGTAGGAAGAACATAAGCATTGTCTGACGAACCGTTTGGCGTAGTGGTTTGAGCGCCGGTTGAGACAAAAGGGTCACGGGTTCGATTCGATTCAATGGTAAAATACTTACTGTAATATAAAAAATCTTCTCGTGACATCACGATTACAAAATCTTGTGTCTCCAATTCTGTTGCTATCGGGCGGCGGTAATCGCTTACCATCAGGTGATTCGTTTGCCACCTATATAAATTAAAAACCCACTTTCAAACTTGACCGAAAACGAACCTTCAACCTTCAAGAAACGAGCGTACTCCTTCTTAAAAGGCCGGCAACGATGATTACTTACCAGCAGTTGACCCGCTTGCTCGTTTGCCGCCTCTAGAATAAAAAAAAACGCTATAAAGCGTTCTGAAAATATTGCATCGTATTTTTTTAGTTAAAATGATATTGATTCATAGTAGGTATGAATACTTATTAATTTCTACTACATATTATAAAAATCGTTAATTTTTGGCTTAAATCGATTTATAGTATAATTGACTTCAAATTGCTATCCACGATCTAGTCAAGCTAAACCTTGAACATGGATAAATATGAATCAATACCGGCTAACAACCTTCACATATGACTTATGATGGATGATGCATAAATAAAGATCATTAAAACTGTATCGGAGCTTTGGTCTTGTACTTGACGTTGGTGTAGCCTGAGGGCATGTATTGCTTTATGATATCAAATTCATCATACGTGCTATTTATCGTGCTTAAATCGGATATCATCATCATTAGCAACCCACGCTCGTCCACTGCTGGACATAGGTCTCTTCCAATGCACGCCACCGCTCCCGATTTTCGGCCACTCTCATCCAGCTCACTCCAGCCAGCCTTCGAATGTCGTCATCCCATCTTGTAGCAGGGCGTCCAACACTACGTTTACCGAGTCGCGGTCTCCACTCAAGGACTTTATGGCTCCAACGGTTGTCAGTTCTGCGGCTAATGTGACTGCCACTTCAGTTTGCTAATTCGTGGGCTATGTCGTTCTGGGCTTCTGGTTCTCTGTCGGATTACATCATTTCTGATGCGGTCCTTCAAAGATACTCCGAGCATAGTGGATATTCTATTACATTAGTATATTCTAGTGGATTTGCCTATAAACATAATATGTATGCAAATCTACTAATAATGAATTTGTAGATTTAAATTGAACATAGTTTTACAAACAAGAACCAACCCTCATTTCAAATCGAGTTACATATATTAATATACACTCCACTAGGTGGTTGGTTTCCTATATTAGCAAGCAAGATTATAATTCGAAAAAATATTAATTTTAAAAATGAGACAACATCACCTTGCGTCTCAACCGGTATTTTTATTTTTTTATGGTAGATGAAATTTCCCTTCCAAAACATATTATAAACAGCAGAGTGTCCGCTCTCCCATGATGTTTGGGCAGGGGTCGTCAACCTCTTAGTTGCAAGCTGATAAAAATGTTCTTTAATTTAAGACCAAAATCGTTTTTGTATCACTTAGTTTTACCTACATTGAATTTATTCATCCAAAACGGTGGTGGCCGAAAAAAGCAGAGTCACCTCACGAACATCTGCCGAGTGATGATAAAGCAGGGGTTGTCAACCTTGTTGTGTACTCGGAGAACTTAGTAAAGATTAAATGTTTGCTCAGTTTGGGATCTTTTACCTTATTTACTTTAGATTCTTCGTGCAAAAAGATTTCCAAAAAAGCGGCGTCACCTCACGATCCTCTGCCTAGTTATTATGGAGCAGGGCTCGTCAACCTTTTTGTAAACTCTGAAATCAAATTAGATATTTGCTTAGTTCAAGATCAGCTCACTTTGGGTCGCTGCACCCAGTAGTTTCAAGATTATTTGACTGGCTGGATGGTGCATTTGGTAGTGACCCTGCCTCATACGCCAAAGGTTGTGGGTTCGATCCCCAGCCTGGACAAACATTCGAATAATGAACTCTTGTGTTTGTTCAGTGTCTGGGTGTTATATTGTATTTAAGTACTTATTATATTTGAGATCCTCTGTTGTCTGATATCTGTAACACAAGTGCTTGAACTAGTTAGCACGGAGTGAGATCAATGTCTGAGATGTTGTGTGATTTTATTTATTGTATCCACATCTATTCTTTTTCAAAATCATTGTAACAAAAACAGCGAAGTCGCCTTTGCCATAACTTGTGACATAATCTTACTTCAAGGGTCATCAAAATGTTCGACCTAACCTCTAGGAAGATGAAGTAATTCTTGTTCGTGATCACATTTTTGCTACACAGAAACTGTTGCCGAAAGAGCGAAGTCACCTCACGAACAAGTGGGCAGTGCTCTCGGGCAGGGGTCGCCAACCTCTTTGTTGTAAGCCGAGTTGCCAGGGAAGGCAATATCACGATTCGTAGAGCTGTTTAAATACAGTTCGCGTGACGGTTTATAGGGCAGGGTAGGGGTGTCGACGACGAAAAATGGGAGTAATTTTAAGAAAGTATTTTAGTTGAGTTTGTTTTCATCGTAGCCACAACTAAAGGTCTTTTTCGCTGTTTCAAAAAATGGAATCAAAATCGGTTCAGTAGTTTATGCTGAAAAATGTAACACAGAAAATTGCATTTATCTCTACTAATAATAAATTGGGTTGATTTCCAATTAAGGTTAATAATCATTAAATGCTCTTTCACATATCGTAAGATTTTGTCATGATCGCTACTGCTGATAAGAGACACTGTCATTAATTAATTTAATTGCAAAATAAAGTTACTGTAACAATTTTTTTGCAATACAGAATATTATGTCTTTAGGAACGAATAGGTACTCCCATTGGAATATGAAAGTAAGTTAGTAGAGAGTGCATTTGTGTTTGCGCGAACACTTGTGTACTATAATATATCCTACTACTATTATAAAGGCGAAAGTTTGTATGGATGTATGGATGTTTGTTAACGAACGAAGTCGCGGGCAAAAGCTAGTCCTCCATGTATCGTTGGTCGTTGAGATCGGCTGTTGTAGCTGTTTCAGTAATAGAATATTTTTGTTAGGTCTAAATTTAAAAATGAATGTTAATAATAACCCAGAAAATGAATTCTCAGTTGCCAACCCTAACAATGGCAGAGAGTGCTTACCGAAGAGTTATGATCCCTATGATATTTAGTTATAAGTCCTCTTTTGGGTTAAACTGGAGCAGGTTAAACCTCGTGATTGTGAGGATCTGATTTGGCACAGTTCTTAGAACGACGGCGTCAGGGTTTATCAGTCCAGGTTCTATTTTACATCGTGGAACATGTATGTACTAAATATTTTACAAATTTTAATATTGCTTTCCTACTCGTGACGTCTTAGGGTCGAGCAAAAGGTAGTATCGAATTTTTCGAACATAGCTCGGGTTTGTGATCACCAATTCGCATTAGACAAGCGTGGTGATTAAGCCTAATCCCATAATTATAGGAATGACTTAATTTCTATGATTACCCTATGCCTTGGCCCTGCAAGTTAAGTATTAATATCAGTATACAGGCTGATTGATTTTACTTTACTTTTTTTACTCGTTATACATAAGGCCTCGTTCACCACCTTTGAGTAAGGTGTCAGTAATTTACTTCTCTTCGGAGAAAATTGGCCCCTGGTATTTGTATTGAAAAAAATATTTCATTAAATTAAACTAGGCCGCGGACCAGGGGCCAATGTTCTCCGAACCCACTTTAATTGACAAGTAAATTACTTGACACGTTACTCAGAGGTGGTAAACGAGGCCCTTAGTCTATATAGCTTCGGCATTTGTGGCAAACAATGCCGAGATGACTTTAAGCGCACATGTACTATTGCGTAGCCATGAAATGCGTAACTTGTTGGTCTTTTTTGCACTCAAAACACCTTATCGTCTTAAGGCATTTTTGCACGCATCGAATAAATTCGATAAATATCGCATCAAACTCGGAAGCGCTCATGTTTACAAACAGTCCCAGTGAACGGTGCCATGGCGTGCCAGCCGCATCCAGTTATGCGCCATCCATCCATTGTGCGAATGTTGCCATGGCCTATTTAGACGTCAATAGACACAGTTATACGTAGGACCAACCCTTGGTAAACAATAATATATAGTCTGCGGCAAAAAAGTGTAGTTAGGACCTTGAGTGCGCAGAAACCAATTTTAATAGAAAGTCTTATTTTTAACAAGTGCGCAAAATAACGGTCATCGCTATTCTTTCGTGCCGCCAGCTGTACCTAGTTCAAATATTCAATAACTGACTTCATATGCGCTTGCCGCCGTAGCAGGCCTCCCTCCAGGTGGACCGACGATCTAGTGAAGGTTGCGGGAGTCCCTTGGATGCGGGTGGCACAGGAACGAACGAGGAGAACTTTGGGGGAAGCCTATGTCCAGCTGTAGACGTCTATTGGCTGAAATGATGGAGATATTATGTGCTTGAGGACTTAAGATCTGAATTAGATAATCTTTACCCGAGAATAAATCTAAGGTAACGCTAGATTCAACGATATAGCGTATCGATAAATCTCTAGCTAGATATAAAATTCAATAGCGTTTAAAAAAGTAGAGTTTTACTGTTACATACGTTATGTTGAATATCAATTGGGGTCATTTGACAGGTTGTGGTACCCTGATGTATGTCTGACTGAACATCTATTTTCGATGACCTGGAAAATCTATTAGGGACAAACTGACCTTTAAAATGGATGAGGTTCCGCGTCCGACTGTACCTTTGTTTTTTTTAATGTGTTTTCAGTTTAGAAATTAGTTTTATAAATTGCGGCCGATTTAAAAATTTATTTGTAACTACATCCAGTTTACTACCAATACTTGATGGCTTCAATAACAGCGCATGATTCGCGATATAAAACGTGCGTGCGCGCGCTGATGTAACAATAGTTCTAGATAATTCCAGGAAGTAACGTTTGCTAGGCCTTCTTTGTTCTTTCAATTTATATTGAAGTAAAGTAATTCTCGTACCGATATTTTCTGCCATGCCGGTCAAACAGGAACACTGCAGGTCATGTCTAAATTGATCATCCTTCACGATACCACTAGATACCACGGCGTCACTGAAACAGCGCTTGTGCTGTGTTTCGCTGAGTGAGGGTCCCAGAAAATAGAAAAAAAAACTTTATTCAAGCTAAGTCCATACAGAACACTTATAATTATCAATGTCAAAACACATAATCTAACCGCCACTGGTTCGGAACGTAGATTTCTACTGAGAAGCCCAATCGTGGTTGGGGAGTTAAAAGGTTGATAACTCGCTTTTTTTATGTGATAGGTAGCAGACGAGCAAGCGGATCACCTGATGGTAAGCAATTGGCGCAGCGCTGCTCATGGACACTTGCAACACCAGTGGAGTTACAAGTGCGCTGCCAACCTTTTATCCCCTTCCCCCCGGGTGGGCCTCCGGTACCCTCACTCACTCAGCGAAACACAGCACAGGGGCTACTTCACGCCGGTTTTCTGTGCTTGTAACTCCACTAGTGTTGCGGGTGTTCATGGCCCGGCGGCAATCGCTTACCTTCGGTTGAACTGCTTCGTCTAAATAAAAACTGTAATAGTTAGAAACCGGTCGACAAGATAATCCAACGGTGTTAAACGGCAGGTTACATCTTGTATGTCGTCGAACAACAAAACGTTCACGTCTTATGTCGACGCTTGCGCATTACACGTGTTAAGATTATGATGCGAGCAAAAAATACCGTGTGGGGTATGCTCTCCAGTGCATGCTATGTTATAAACGTGGGTATAGCTAACAGAACCGAATATGAAGAGCAATGTGAAACGAATTATACTTACTCCACTGGCTCGGCGACCCGAAACGAGTCTTGACCTCCGAAACAAGAGAACACCACTTTGGTCGATCCTGCACTATTCTGATTTTTAATCATGTGTGTGAAGTAAACTGAAAGATGTCAACGTGTCATTGCCATACATTATCACTCAAATTTACAGGTGCAAAATGTCAAAATGTATAGAAACTTGACATTCGCATCTGTCAGTTTACTCCACATGATTAAAAATCAGAGTATACTTGTTGACAGTCCTTGGTCTGAAGTTCTCGCAGATCATTTTCTACGATGTCTTTCCAGCGATACCTAAGTCGTCCTGGGCGATAAAATTTTGTGTTAAAAAATGTTTAGTCTGCCACAAATCACTTTAACACAATTATTCCCGAGTATTACTATTATTCAATCAGAGTATGAGTATCATGTGGTATCATTGTACACCCGGCAAAGCCTGCGGTTAGCGTCTCATTGCGTTGCGGTCGCCGCGTGACGTCACTGTGGATTGCATTAGATTGGAGTGCATGCATTGTTCTGTTGACATCAAGTTTGAGTGAACCTTACATAACCCTTTATTCATGACAAAAGAACAATATGTAATCAAAAGAGACACCTTTTTCAAGTAGGGGATATAGGCTAAATAGGAAAAAACAGTTCATTGAATAAGAAAGTGTACCACTGATTGTATTTCCACCACTAAGTAGCTCGGGAATGAGGAAAAACATAGTGAGGAAACATGCACCTTTAGGATTTGTTCTCAACAACTTTTTGAGATTAATTATTATGAATGACCATGATGCAGTTATAAAAGGTCACCCCACCAGCCCATGGTCCTTCCTACCGTCTCGGCATACGGACCGAATCTTGGGAGACGCTCACCAGGTACTTGCTAAGGGCTCTTTCTCCGGTGCGTTTCTTCACTCCCTACAAAGTCTGTGTCTTTAGCCCATCTCAATGTCACTTCTCCTCAAATGGGGTGTGAAACACCACAGCACAAGCGACTCGCATGATGCAATTGTTCGATACGGAATCCAAAACAGACTATTTTTTGTTAATTTTAAGTTTTTACTTCTAATATCAGATATCTGCGTCTGAATTGCTCTGCCCCAAAGTTACTCTTAGCAAACGATGTCGTTTTAAACCCATTCTTCATGTATGAAATATGAAAGCGAACAATGTACCCATAGACTCATGGGAAAGTAGGAGAAAATACCGTGAACGAACCATTGAGAATGCAGTTTAAATTATATCCCATCAAAAACATAAATGTGCAATGAGCCAAGTTCAATATGCTTTTGATGTTGACTTCTACGGCGAAGAAGAGAAGTCTAACTAAATAAATAAATAAATTCACACAACATCTCATACATTGACCTGACTCCGTACTAAGTAGCTGAAGCAGTTGTGTTATAGATATCAGACAACAGAGGATCACAAATATAATATTTAAATACATCATTTAACACCCAGATACTGAACAAACACAAGTGTTCATCACACGAATGTTTGTGGGGATCGCACCCACGACTTTTGGCGTATGAGGCAGGTCACTACCAAATGCGCCATCCGGCCAATCCGGCAAATGGCTGCCAAGTTCAATGATCGTCATTGTGGTGGACAGGAATTAAGATTTCAGGGAGTAAAGGAATTATTATATTTAGAAAATAAACAAAAAAATAATAAATTTCCTTACATATTGGTAAGCAAAATGTAAAAGCTACGTGGGCCGTCAAATTATAAAAATATTTTTCTTTAAGTATCTCAAAAGTCGGTATGTCCTCGAAAATCATCATCATCATCTTAGCATTTTGTCAAGCTCGGGCACCCGGGACCCCGGGCTCCGAAGTGACGGAGCCCGTGGTCCGCTTTCCTGTTATTACTTACCGATTACTTTCCATCAGGTGACCTGCTATCTCATTTGTCGCCCAAAAATTAAATAATAAATAAATTCTCACAACATTTCATAATGCCTAACTTCGTACTAAGTAGTTTAAGCACTCGTGTTAACCAGATATCACACAACAGAGAAAACACACACAGTTCGACAGATCTGTTAGCTTGTACTTGGCTCCCCACGCTACCGTGTGCCTAGACTTCAATGGAACGAACGCATAATCCAATTCAGGCGGCCATTAGAAAGGGGATTACTCGGATACTGTAATGAAACTAAAACATAGAAATTATATGATGTTTAAGGTTTTAATGGGGAACGGTACCTCCTAGCAGTTTGAAGAAAATTCGTTAAATAGGCTTAAACGTAAATAGGCTTTTCTGCGCTCCGTGCAAGCTTTTTTTAATGCAATAGGTGGCAGACCAGCAAGCCGATCACCTGATGGTAAGCGATTGCCGCCGCCAATAGACACTGGGCTGCAACACAAGTAGAGTCACAAGTGTGCTGCCAACCTTTAACCCCCTTTACCCCCGATTGGGCCTCCAGTGCGACACAACAGATGTGCGAAATGTATTTTGCATAGAAATTTCCACAAGTATCCAAAGGCAGCAAGTTCATAACTGTATTACGCGGTCGGACGCAACTCTTGCGCAAGCTTCGTAACCGCAGCGCCCTTGCCCGAGGCTCGGTGTCGGGCCAGCTCCTTTAGTAGGCATCGGGTTATCTTCCTTGTATCTTATCTAATCTAAGTACTTGCACTCCTGCTACCGCCTTTCAATTTAAATAAATAAATAAATTGAGACGTGATGTTGTCTACATTATCCTGGTCCCAAACTAAGGTTTTCCCTTGTGCTATGGAAACCAGAAACAACGAAGGAACCACAAACACCCAGACCCAACACAAATATCTGTTTCATCAACAAACATTTGTGTTGGTGCGGGAATCGAACCCGCGACCCTTACGTCTCAAGCGGCGCTCAAAACCATTGCGCTAAACGGGTCGTCATTTGCTTATCATTAACTGTGGAAACTTTAATGTCATATGTATTAGAAATGTGAATGATGTTAATGTTCTAAAGATTTATGTCTGTTGCCCTTGAAAAATAAAAATAAAAAACACAATATGCAAAGCTTCTCATGAATTGATGTCCCAATTTTAATGGAGGCATGACCTTGTACAGTGGTTCAAAATAAATGAAATATACCTACAACACTTTGAAATAATCAATTTTTTTTAACGGAAGATCTGGCGGGGGGCGGACGGGTTATGTCGGGCTCTTCTCCAAAAGACTGGAGGCCTACCGACTAAACCCCCAATGACGCTCCCTTCTTCGCCAGAGTGGGAAGGAGACATGTGTACTAGTTAACAATCTTTGACTACACGCTTCTTCCCAGGCGGTGGTCCTCTTACAACGCGGGCCCTACAATCCCTCCCCCAGTTGAGCTGGAGCGATGCTCACACGCCTTGATCATTTTTGACGACCCGTTTGGCGCAATGGTTTGAGCGCCGGTTGAGACGCAAGGGTCGCGGGTTCGATTCCCGCACCAACACAAATGTTTGTTGGTGAAACAGATATTTGTGTTGGGTCTGGGTGTTTGTGGTTCCTTCGTTGTTTCTGGTTTCCATAGTACAAGGGAAAACCTTAGTTTGGGACCAGGATGCAATGTATGTGATGTTATCTCAATTTATTTATTTTCTAACCTAACTCATGTATTTCCAGGGCTGCACTCAGACTTATCCCTCACGTCGCTGGACGGAGAGGAGGGGGAGACCCTCCGCAGGGGGGCCTTGGTCGCGGCCTGCGCGGACGCCGTCGCCGCCTACGCCACGCTGGAGGGATCGCGCGTGAGAGACTCCATAGCTGCGCACGCGCGCAGGGCTCTGGACAGGGAGCGGCAGATCGACGAGAAGAATGAGATTATTGCTGAACTCTCGTCTAAGGTAAGATCATCATTAGCTTGTATTGTGATCCCATTACCGGGAATAAGCCTGTGCCAGCTTCATCCAGGTCTTTCCCCCCACTTTGTACCCATATTTAAATGTCATCAGCCCATCTTGTCACAAAAATGCCTAATGATAAACGAGTAAAATACCTTGAAATATATTTAGACTTAATTTCGTTTCGGGTTCATATTTTGCAAGTATCACATTGTGCAGCGTAAGCAAAAAGTGTCAAGATTTTCCTATACCTAAAACCAACGATTGCAAATAAAGAAACAGGCATAGTAACTGTTGTTTTGCTTAAATTCGATAAATACTTAGGTACCAGACTAAGTGAATTAGCCAAAGGAGTTACGACGTTGTATCGGGCCGAACTTCATCGCAATTGCTATTGATTTTGACAGAACGACCTCACGTACAAGTCATACGGTGCGACACAAATACTTGAATCATTCATATCGTATTTAACAAGCGTTAATCTCACACCCAATTGGATCAAGTCATTGGCGCACCAACCATGACCAAACGTAATCCCAAACCACAACAAATGCTGCTACTTGAAAATTAACCAGAACAACTCCACGTAATAGACCCCACTTTAAAAAAATGCGTGCTACGTCCTGAATACGTCCCATGCATAGATGGCGCTTATATTTTATCGGAAAATAGTTCTTATTGGAACTGAATAGAGTGCTGTCATCTAGTTCCGTAAATTTCCGTTGCAGTTTACAATTTAACGGGGTGTAGAGGTTATTATGTGTACAGCTATGCCATCGGGTGAGATAAATCGAGTATTTTATTGAAATAAATCGATTCCGTTCAGCGTAACGCGCCAACGGTATTCGGACTGATTGGCGCGTAATGTGGTGTATACTTATTGCAATGCTTGCATTTCGATGGATAACACCGTAAGTTTCAATTGAGATTTCATCTTGTTTGTGAGAAACTTATACGTGATAAATGGTTATACTACCGGCAATGAGTACAACTCAGGCATTATAGGTTTGGTTCAGTGGTAGTGAATGCTGCGTCTGGGCCAAGGGTTGCGGGTTCGATCCCCGCACAGTACAAACATTTGTGTGCATGAACATGTTTGTTTGTATTGGTCTGGGTGTTTTCTATGTATTATAAGTATGTATTTACAAAAGAAAAGTATTATGCGTATATATTTGTAATTCCACTGTTGGTTCTGATACCTGTAACACAGGTGCTTGAGCTACCTATCTCAGAGTCAGACCAATGTATGTGATGTAGTGAAATATTTATATGCAGTGCCTAGGCAATGTATGAAATTCTCAGCGCTGCGGTGGTCATACCATGATTGATTACCTACTCCAGAAAAATCTGCCGGAAGACTTATGGATGGCTTAGGCTCCATTGAAAAATACAGCCTGTAGTATGGAGTAGAGTCTAAGCCATGTTTTACTAAGGGAAAACGTGCGAGGAAAATATTTCTAAGTCCACGTTTCGCTGTGAGAGGGAAGCTAGGTCAAGAATAAAACTTACGGGTTTCACTTGCTTGAAAACCCACAAAAACAAAAGATTTTGAGGTTTTGATCACATAAGGAACGTCAACTAAATTCTACGTAGGTAATTTATTTAAACTGACCATAGAAGTCGTGTGTAGGTGGGCGTTATCTTTATATGCCCTAAACTAGCGAAGTAGAATAAAACAATACTTTTCACCGACCTTTTAGGTAACCGACTCAACAATGACGAAGCCTGAACTGTTCCACGCCCACTAGTGGACTGGTTATCCTTTAAATGGATCGTAGTCTAAATCAGCGCTTCTCAAACTTTGCTGTGCTGCCCACCAGACGCGAAAGAAACACAAATATTGATCATACGAATTTTGTTTGTCCAAAGTAGGAATAGAATCCAAAACATTGAAGCCGAAATGCAAAAAAAAATTTAAGAAAATTCTCAGTGTCAGACCAAAGTCGTGTGGAGTTGGCGGTTTTGTTTCCCACGTGCCTCAGAAGGACGTTCAAATCAAATCAAATAGTTTATTTGCACAAATATGGGTGGTTTACATTTTGGTGTTTTGAAATTGGTAGAATCTCCACATTTAACCTTAATATTAATATTGAATACAAGATTAATTTTACATAAATTGCATTGAAATTATATTAACTAAGATTTTATGAATACATTGCATTATATTGAAATTAAATAATGTTGAGAAATAAAATAAACGGAACATTACAATTTGTCACATAAATATTCTGTAATAGAGTAGTACCCCTTACTCGTCAATAGAGTTTTAACTTGGTATTTAAATAAATGAAATTCTGATGTTCTGAGTATTGCATCCGGCAGATGATTATATATCCGTGGTGCCATACACAATATGCTTTTATTTAAGAGTGTAGTTAAGCTTGGTCCTGAGTACGATTCCATTTCCGTCGTGTCACATAGGTGTTTCGTCAAAATATGAGTGTGAAGGAATAATGGGCGTGCTTAAGTCTGCGCACATATTTGTGCTGTCCCTAACATGTCTTGCGTTTTTGGCTGATATTGGGGTTGGCCGCCATTGCTAAAAAGACGGTAAAGTAAGGGTAAATCAATATACAATTAGCAGACGAGCAGGCGGATCACCTGATGGTACGCAATTGCCGCCGCCCATGGACACATGCAACACCAGTGGAGGACACTTTAGTCGAGGATGGATTTTCATAAAAGCTGTGTTGGCCAAGTATAAAACGCCGTAAAAGCTATTTTAAAATAGCTAGTGAAGTCGATATGGAAAGCTTCTAGGGGTACATTTCGCACACTTTGAGAAACGATGGCATAAGCCAATTGACCTCACTTGATATAGGCATAAAACAATAAAGCCTTTGCTATTGTCCGTTCTGAAAAGGAAACCTGTTGCAATGATGTCAGAGAATAGTCTTGAAACTAGTTTTAGTCCTTTGGTCATATTACCTATATTATTTAATTTTGTTTGGCTCGGCCACCTTGAAAGAATGGGAGACGATCGTGCGGGAAAGCGAGCGTATCAGGGAGGTCCTAATGGCAGAAGGCCAGTCGGCCGTCCGAGATATCGCTGGAAGGATGAGGTCCAAAAAGACTTGCGCGGACTCTCGGCAGATGACTGGCAGGACGTGGCACAGGATCGACAAAGATGGATGCTCTTATTATCGGAGGCCAAGACTCACTATGGGTCGCTGCGCCAACCTAGTTAGTTAGTTAAACAGTTTTGTTTGATTATATGAGATCTTCTCTTCAATCGTCTCAAAAAGATATCCCATCGAAAAAAGAGGGTAAGGAAATGTAGAGTGCTGCCGAGTTTGCGCACACACTTGACTAAAATACATATATCCCGCGTACGTGGCTGATCGTTGTTTTGTCTGTTTTTACACTAAGCTAAAATATCTGCCTAAGGTCATCGACCTCATGTCTTGACCGCGGGTCACGCCACGCTATGCGCTAGTCTGGATCTAGATCTGCCCGATAACAAGCCTGATTGTTTTCAGACTAGCTTATATTTTTTAAACGCAGTTAGGTATTGGGTAGGCAACCTCGATGCGTACAACCTCACAGAAGTTTTGTCGCGTGAGGGATCGGAGCAAGCCCAATTGAGAGGAAAGGACGAGCAGACGGATCACCTGATGGAAAGCGATGGCCGCCGCCCATAGACACCTGCAACAACAGTAGAGTCGCAAGTGCGCTGCCTACCTTTAACCCCTTTTCCCCCCTATTGGGATTCCGATACCTACGTACACTAACTCGACGAAACACAGCGCAGGTGTTGCTTCACGCCGGTCTTCTGTGAGGCCGTGGTATCACTCCGGTTGAGCTCGCCCATTCAAGCCGAAGCGTGGCTCTCCTACAGTTAAAAACGTAAACACTACGATTTCTGTGAAAATTTCGTGCTAGGCCAGTGACCTTACCATGATTTTGAAATACTATCCTCGCTATCGAAAACTATCGCTATGTCTCTTTCATTGTGATGCATTTGAAAGAGACAGAGCAATATTATAGTTTACGTTATTTCAGTTTTCGATGTCAACTCATGGTAGCGCTACAGTGCACTAATTATAATATTGTAGAGCAATAAACGCTTGTCTGAAAACTCAAGGCGTTTCAACGCCTGACTTGTGACGTCACATCGGTTCCATCACATATTATTTCGGTATATACAGTAATTATTTATTAGTACGTAACCAGAGGTAAACACGCGAGGCTTTTACTGAAACTTGCCTGTAATAAAATATTCAGTGAACTTTCCAAGTACATACTTACCTATAAGTAATCAGAATTTCAAATTTAAGTGGTACAAACCTAAGAGGACTTCATGACAATGTCCCTCACATCCAAAACTTACCTAAAACAAACAAAATACAAAAATCGACAGTCTAGTCGCTGTAACTAATTGCTCAAAAAATACAATACGATATAATAATATTTACCCTTGCGTTATTATTTACATTTGTGTATTTTTGTAACATCTTAATACCTACCCAAGGCATAAACAAACACACTTTTTCACGGCCATCTTTAAAAAAAAGCAAACATTTTCGCGCCATTACAGCTGTCAAAACTTTTTCTGACAAAGGAATTTATTATCACAAAGCCATATTTAGCGCGAAAGTGTGTAACCTTGCCTTACTGTTACCACCTCTGTCGCCAAGGCCACGTGTGCCTTTTAAATTGACCTCCATTAATGACGTATAAATAAATCTTGACGTAAAAAGAGCCCTTGGTCCCATTAGAGATTAGTTCAATCAAGACAGGCCAATAGAAAGTTTAGATATACCTAAACATTTGATGACTCAAAAAGCCTACTCATTAAGATAAGGTATAAGATAAAAATAATTTAATAGCGGCTAAAACTACAATAATGAAGTACCGGATATGAATTCAAAAAATCTCATCCAATATTAACCTTTTACGTTTAGGTAAGTACTCTGCAATATTATAGCGGCCAAAACTACAAAAATAAACTACCGGAATTGTATTCAAATAATCTCATCCACCCCTGCCCTGCTACAAGATGGGATGACGACATTCGAAGGCTTGCTGGAGTGAGCTGGATGAGAGTGGCCGAAAATCGGGAGCGGTGGCGTGCTTCGGGGGAGACCTATGTCCAGCAGTGGACGAGCGTGGGTTGCTGATGATGATGATAATGAATCTCATCTAATAAAATATACCTACTTACCTACTTATTTACCACGCTGGATCAGCGATCCAAGGTGGCTCTTGGCCTCCGATGTCACAGTTCGACATTTTGTTCGCTCCTGTACGAATTCCGACCAATCATGCACGTTTAGTGATATAAGGTCCTTGGCGACTTCGTACCTCCAGCTATTTATCTCAGACGCCCTATAGGACCCACGCCTCAATAAAATATGAAGTGATATGTTTTTCTTTTCAATAATAAGTTAATAGGTATTTCGTTTTACTCATGTAGGTCTAAGATGTAGATATATTTTAATAGCTCGTACAAGATACTTCAGGGAATTTGAATTGTGACCCACCTTAACCTTAGAACCATAAAGTAAAGAAACCAACCACTTAACAATGTAATTGTATTTATTTAATACTTATTAATTTACTTGAAGTGTCTATTCTTTAGCTGAATTCAAAGTCACTTTAAATTACAACAAAGCCATTGTCGATTTCCCACATTAATCACGAACATTTTGACCGAAATCCGCCAGATTTTGGTTAATTGTTGCATTAGGCGCGCAGACGCAGGCTTTCTTTTGTCGAGCGTAATGCGCGGAAGTGAGTCGTGGGGAGAAATATAATAATAAAATTTAATTAAACAATGAAGACTTGGGATCTGCGTTGTGTGTGACCTTATTTTTAAGGCAATTTAAATAATATATGCGTAAGCGTAAGCCAGTAGTGTCAAAAATTTATGTATCCACAATTAAAAATCGACTAATGTGGTTACATTGTTCGATATTAATGTCCCCAGATTTTATAGCCAATTATGGTCAAAAATTCGTTAGGTACAACAGCTAAAATATTATGTGATACAATTACTGTTCTTATCTTCTATACTATTTATATAAGGATAAATTCTATAGACATTGACAAGGCTTATATACAAACCGAAAAGTCATAACACTAGCGAGGCACAATCGGCGCCCAGCGCCACCTATTAGTAGAGGATGGAACTGATGTCCCGAAACGAAGTGAGGGCTGGCCACTAGTTTCTATTATAAAAAAGTATGACTATAAATAATTATGACTACTAGTATATTCTATGCAAAAAGAAAACAGCTTAGATAAATACCTAATTGTTTGAACAGACTATTGTAACCATCTGTTTAACTTTTTACCCACTCACACTAATTCGCGCGTAAATTTATGCATTAAGGTAAGTTCTCACATTAATGCGCCACCAACGATGCGCGTAAAACACGCGATTTACTGTACACACTAATATGTACACAAATACATTCAACTTTGAACCCTATCACGTTCTCATAAGATTTCAAAATTCACACTCGCCTCTGAACGAATCTGTAACACTTTCTTTTTTTATTCGCGACTGCGCTATTGTGTGCAAGGTCGGAATGGCGGATAAAATTTGTGGAAATTTTACTTTATTAATCCAGTCTGCCTCAATATTAGACACAATAGAAAATCTATTGTTTTCATCGTGAATCCGTGACTTGGGCAGACGAAAGTTAACGACATGCCGTGCATTGGGGTCTTAAACTTTCATGTTGCATTGTAATTATGACTTGAAAATTCTTTGGCTGATTACCGGCTTTTTATTGTCTGCGAGACATATAGCAGGATGCTATTGATAGCGGAATGACCTGGTACACCCCTGACATCAAACTTTCAGATGACCATAGAAAATCAGACAAAAGAGGCCTTTGTTTTACACTTAGCAATATCCTAACCTTAAAATCTTATTTCATTGTCTAGACTAGACGATAATGCTATCGTTAGTTAACATAGAAACTGTTGAATAGTCTCACGGCCTTTGATTTAGTGCGACTATTAATGCAAACGTAGCTTGTAAAGTTGTTAAAATAGAAACGTGATTTAGTACCCATTAACGTGCGTTTTCATCAAATTACAGCTATTAAGACAAGTGCCGATACAATACATGGATTTTTGTTCTAAACAATCGTTAGGCATTTGGTGACACTACTGGTCTTGTGGATGTCTATGGGAGGTGGCAATCGCATACCATCAGGTGATCCGTCTGCTGGTCTGCCATCTATCACATTTTTTTTACTTTAGCAGTTTTTTTTATTCCAGTTTTACCTTTGAGAGATGATTATTTTTAGTTGAATGATGATTTAGAGATTTTGACTGGATTAAGTAATCAAGGTTTGATCGGAGATCCCCTTATCCCCAGATGATATTATGGTCCACAAGAGACACACCGTAAAGCTGGAATGCCGTGCTTTTTTATGTCCTTTTTTTAAATACTGAATCTTCTATCTATATCTATACTATTTATAAAGAGATAACTTCAATGGACAACGACAAGGCTTATAGGTAAACCGAAAACACGAAAAACTTGCGCGATGTAATTGGACACAGCGCCATCTATTGGTTCATTTCTGAATTACGGTCCCGAAGCGAGGTGAAGGCAGGCCAATAGTTTGTTCATAAAACCTCGATCTTAAGATTTGTTTTTACTTTAAGGAGGAGAAGGCTCTTCATCAAAAGGGTAGCATCATGAAGAATGTACCAAAACGACTCATTTTCTTTATTCCAGCTCTCTGTAGCGGAGGTGGAGCTGCGCGCTGCCGCTGAGGAGCGCGACAAGCTACTCAACGACGCCAACTACAACAGCCTCCAGAATGACGAGGCGGTGACGCGGGCCAGGCAGGAGCGGGATGAGGCCATTGAGCGGAAGAAGGCTGTGGAGGTAACCTTATTGTTGCCGGGACATTTCTTGACGTCTACCTACAAGACCTACTTGCAAAGGACTACCTTTACGCTCTTATTACTAAACGTGGTCTGAATTTAATCTTGGCTTAAATCTGATGCTGCCACTTTCATTTGTCACATTTATAAGAGTGACAGCATCATTTCTAAACCATGGCCGACTTTATTCTTCATTTTGTAATAAGGGGGCTAGAGACGCTTTACCTGAACCTAGTTAACATTACACATACATACAATTCTACATAGGAAATACTAATACATTACGTTATTCTACATAGAAAGAAGATGTAGAGTCACATGCCTCTTTCGTGAAAGGCGGCAATTGATTACTAAGATTATGCCGTCATCATCTCAACGCTCCTAAATGACATGAACATTCTATTTGGCGTCATCTTCTCAGAAGCGTGTTATTCCCAGTTTTGTCACTTTGGAGCCAGGGATACGCTTAGACCACGATCTTGGTTTCCCGCCATCTAACCATCACAAACATTGACAACCCATGACCAAACCAGCCAGTGCATGCTATTCTTCTTCTAATTATAAAGGACATTTTAAAAATTAAAAAAAAGAAAACAAATTCGCGGTTGTAGGATATTAAATAAACTATTTTGGTCTTGCTTCAGAACACTGGTTTCAGGTGATTAACTAAATATTGAACATTTCCAGGTGTCTCTGGCGAAGACACGGGTGGAGCTGATGCAGGCCAATAGCCAGCTGTACGAGGCTGTACGGCAGAAGGTGGACCTTGGGCAACAGCTGGAGCAGTGGCAGGTTAGTAACCATTCCTGTCTTTTTCTACAACAGGGAAAGCTCTTAACTTTTTCTATGAGATTGAGGGCAGACCATCAGACAGGTTCAATACTTACACCATACTTAAAGTATCAACCTATATAGAGTACTGACCCACTGCATGGCAAGGGCCTCCATTATAGAAATCAAGTCATTGCTACTAATGGGATTAGGCTTATTCACCACGCTTGCCAAATGCAAATTGATCATAATAAACCCGAGCTATGTTGGATAAATTCGAAACATACTTTTTGCTCGACCCGTGGATTAAACCCCCGAAATAACCGCTCGGTACTTAAATCACTAGACCCACGGTAACGCCCCGTTCTTAATTAATAAATTATTTACATTCGCTTTCAGATGGATATGCAGGAGCTGATCGACGAGCAGATGAAACACAAGCTCACATCAGAGAAGAGGCGCAAGCTGCCCGAACCTCCAGCTCCCACGCGTACCTCCAGAATCCTTGGATTTTTTCAGCGGTGATCTGCTGTACCCAACTCTTGGTGCGCCTCTGCCAAGCCATAGACACCTCAACAATAGCAACAGTATACTTCTTAACCCAAAAACACAACACCCTCACTCTCGGCACAGCGTTCAGTCTGTTTTTAATTTTGTACAAAAATGGTTATAGGCTCGCCTTCGTGTCCGCCATTTTGTTTTACAAAGCGGACGCCATTTTGGCGACTACAAGTTTAGGTTATGTTCTAATTTTATTTTGGAAACCGTGTGATGTTTACACCTTTGCAGTGATAGCTAGTATTTTAATTAGAATGTTTATAGTTAATGTATGTGTAACTTTTAACGTTTTACTGAGCTTTTTATAGAATTCACGATTAGGTGTTTCATTTTTCATTGAGATTGAAAAGATTTTTCTTTTGGGCATTTTTGTAAAATTTACACTGTATTTGTAATTTATACACGTGAAAGTTTACTGGATTGGTTAGGGCGGATTTGGTATAGCAGATTTTAACGGACATTGAATCAAGAGTACAATTTCTATCTGGTTAAAGCCGTTATAATTTACTGAACTAGTTCAGACGATTTTTCATCACTATTAAGAGTTCACTAACATATATAACAGTAAATTGCAACGTAAGTTGGTAAGTAGTAGGTAGGAAGAAGAGTACCTACCTGAAAATAATTCGCCAAATTAAAACACACCTATCTTGGCCTTGGACTATAACCTATATTGGCCTTCCTATGCGCACTTGGTCATATTATGGTACATGCATCATTATATCTTCAAGTCAAAGCGAAATGTAGAAGAAGTACCTACCTAACTCATAAATATATGAGTTCAGTTCTGTTTACTACGCCTTTACACTTACTTTGCATTTACTGTTTTTTCTACGAATTTAGATTTTAAGTAGGTACGATGAAACAATGCGGCCGACCGACAATTATTATTCTTATCTTAAAGTCTGCAAGTTTTGTACTTATTTTGCACTGTATGAAATAAAATTCTTCAAACGTGTACCTACATACATACCTACCTACACGTAGTCTAACTTAACCAAGCATGTGCCTATCAGTAAAGTAAAGTAAAGTATTAGCCTATTATACTGTACCACTGCAGGGCAAAGGCCTCCATCATAGAAATCAAGTTATCACTACTATGATGGGATTAGGCCTAATCACCACGCTTGCCTAATGCGGATTGGTGATCACAAACCCGAGCTATGTGCCTACCAGTACAGGGCAAAAAATCATCCCATCAGATATAGAATTCTTTTTCAAGTAAATACGAAATACGTAATTTTTGATAAAGACTGAAAAATAATTTAACATTTTCTGGTTAGACATCTACTTAACTCTTAAAAAATATGTTAGGTAAATATGAGTAGGTACCCACGCTTGAGGTGTTTTATTAGTATAAAACTGGTAAAAAATATGCAGACAATGTTAGCTTTTTATTACATTACATATTAATTAACTTGCTCATGTAATTTCA
Organism: Cnaphalocrocis medinalis; assembly: GCA_014851415.1. NCBI lineage: Eukaryota > Metazoa > Arthropoda > Insecta > Lepidoptera > Crambidae > Cnaphalocrocis > Cnaphalocrocis medinalis. The sequence goes on from CM026295.1 coordinate 3,623,530, forward strand.
TTAAGACTACCATATCTGCGACTAACCCGTCCAATGCTTTTAAATCACTTTATGTAAATACACTAATAAATTTAGGTACTTAAATGAGATTATACAATAATGTATAGTTAACAATATCACTCTAAGTGAAAATGGTGCACTTAATATACCTACTTAGCTCTAGAATAGATATAAATTAACAATAGAAGAACGTTTTAAATAGCCATATTATTACCATAAAGCGAATTAATCGATCTGCTTCAATTTTAGTACCTAATAAAATAATGTTGTAGTATTTGTATTTTCCAATAGATAACTGGATATAATTTAATACGATTGCAATAATGACGTTTTGTACTGTGCCTTACTTAGTACGTGGCCTTAAAAAGTGCCTTCGATGTCACTTAGATAGGTACTTAATTTTTTATTAAATCGGACCAAATATAATTTTTTATATAATTTTTCTGTACTTATTAAAGGACATCATTTGCCTATAACATTTAGTTCATATCAACATTTGTATGTGAATAAAAAGTATAAGCCTACGCAAAACGGTCTAAGAGATCACGATTATTTTATGTGAAAACATACCACACTTATATGGATGTTTTAAGGTTTTTTTTGGTGGGTCTCTATTTCATTACCCCGACTGTACCTTATTACAAAACGTAGGTTCTAAAATGTAATAATTTTGCTGTCTACTGTATTACAATTGTATTGGTCCGAAATAATAAAAACAACCGAAATTAAACACCGTACCTACATATTACTATTATCTGTTTGTAGAATCATAAAGCTTTTATATTTATACATCAGTTGAATTGTAAAATAGTTATCACGCTCAAATAATTACGGAGGTTTAAATACCTAAAATGTATGTAACTAATATAGATAAAATATCTGAAGCCTTTGTAAAATAAGGTTTAAGTGGTAGTGCCGTTTACTGGGAATTTCATGGAAATATAAAAATACTGTCACAACAAATCTAACTAGTACGAAACTTAGCCATGGCGTTAATTCCAAATGAATAATTAAAAACCTCATTAGACAAAAATATTAAGACTGTTTTCACTGTAGTACCTAGGTATTATATTCAATTAAATATAGGCGTATCCTGATAAAGTTTACAGTTTTGGTTGGTAGGCAAATAATGTTACCAAACCAATCGTTTATCGGTCGATGGTAGAATAAATTGGTTGACGTAGCTCATGTTTCACACTGATCGATCAATGGCTTTGATCGATGATAGAATGGATTTTTCGACGTCGACTGAACTTCGTGAAGCATGGTTCGTGTGGATCCATGCCATTGATCGATTCGTTAGTTAACGTTTTACGGAACGATATCCGTCGATGAATTAGAGCTACCATCGATTGAAGATCATCTCAATATCTTCATGTCACAGAATACAGAAAAAATCATGTACCTACTAAATCTACTGACACTAAATTACAATTCAATTTAATACAGATCATGTAAATTCTAAGGAGAATAGTACTTAGCCTAAAGTTCACTCAATTGTGTTTAGAAGCTGCCTTCTATTTAAAGTTTATCCTGGATGTTTCATCGTCTTATCAAGAGTGATGGAGATCAAAAATCTTGTCAATAAACTTGCTACAAAATGTGTGTGTGCTTGTGGTTTGAGAAAAAGTGAGAAATTATGGTTCCAACCCTGGACGTGTTTGGGAAATAGCTTTCAGGTATAGATTGTATGAACGACATTCTCTAACGACGATATGAGGCGTCGACTGATGAATGTAGGCAGATACACTCCAGGGATGTGGTTTCATTGTTTTCTTCTCTTACTCAAAAAGCGTAAGCTTTCAACATGACATGTGTTTTGTAATATGAATTAGATCATCACTATGCAGTATGTTTATATTTCTATGAATTGATTATGTTTCCATTTTACTTCATTCACCTACGTATCTATTTATCAGTTATTAAAAATATATAAATTATAAACGTTACATATATTAAATGAATTATGGCACAGTCAATTTCTAATTCAATTAAATTAATTATTTCAAATACTTTTAATTTTTCAATATTCATTGTAATAATAATAATAAGAAAAGACATATTTTTTATTAATTTATTGTTAAGACTGAAACTAATTATGAAAATTATAAAGTACCTATTAATTCTACGGATGTTTCTGCTAAGTTTCTTTTAACATGTACTGATTGAAATTCAATAATTTAATCATACTTTTTGGTATACCTTCATAAAAAACAACACCTGAAGCAATATTCCTAGAAAAAATATTATAAAAATATGATTAAAGTATTTAATTTAATGGTCATCTGCAGATTTAAGTACTGTTCAAAAATAATAATTTTCTATTAAGCACAAAAGTCTTTATTATATGGCGAGTATAACTTCTTAGTCATTCCAATTTATTTTCTTTTCTGAGGTCTATTATACTGAAAATATTTTAATGAAAATGTGTACAATAGCAATGCCCATTTTTAGAAATAATTATTTTTTCCTAAGTAGATTTGTGGTACTACTTATACCTTGTAAATACGTAATGCGTTTGTCGTATTTGAGATCGATTTGGGTGTAATTTGATATGTAAATTATGATGGTAGTTACAAAGACATTCCAACGATGAACGCACTTCTGTAATCGACTATTACTATGCTTTCTTATTTCTCAAAAGTCACGAAACATTGCCTAAACGATATGAACTCAACTTTTGTTCAATCAACAATTTATAGATTGGCTGGTTTATTTAATCCTCTCCCCGGGGTAAAGATACCTGGAAGGTGGAGATAGTGGTAAGATAAAGGAGAACGCGGCGGTCACTGGCTGCCTATTGTTATTCTCTAAACCCACTCTTTATTCACCTGACGCGAAACTAAGAAACCGTTCAAGAAAATGTCACTGCCAACGTTGATTCATAGTTATTAAGGTCTGACAGCATTTACATCATTCTGTAGTTTTTGATGAATGTCGCAAATGATACTTTCTATTTTGTATCGAAGTAATTCATCATAGTTTTGAGTCCATAAAAATATAATCACTAAAATAATATTAAAATTTTAACAACATCGCTCTGTCCTGAAACGACATGGTCATAAAGGTTTCTACCATTAAATTTTTATTACATCTATATTCGTGACGATGAAATAAATTCTTATAAGTAAGTACCTTTATGTTTTACCACCGACGTACCCGACTATATTAAAATATGAGAGTATAGTTACAGTCACAGCCATTTTAATGGGAGAAAGACCCCGTTGAATAATACAATACGTTCATAAAAGTGTTAATAAAACCTTAAACATTATGTGAATGTGCTGTTAAATTTATATAAATACTAATCCTACTATAATCCCAGAGACCTTCATAAGCACGAAATATCTGCATTTTTAGTAGTTAAAGTATAGTGCAATATAAAAAGATAATATATTATTTAAGATAATATTAAACATATTATAATAGACCCCAGAAACGTCTACTTGTATCATTTTAAACCTTAACATTGTGTCTGTAATACGCATGTGTACTTAAAGCACTCTTCTAAGTACTTAATTATTGTAATTTAAAATGTAAGATCTATTATGACTAGCTACTTACAGTTAAATAATTTGTTTGTGGAATTAATAAATAAAAGATGAATTTCAAAACACTTAATTTTATTTTGAACCTAATTGATTTATAAATACCCATAATATTAAGGTTCGTTGTTTTGTGACGTGATAGGACGGGTCACTATTTAATTACCCTCACTGTATTTTTATGAAAATTTAGGTGTAAAGATTATTTATTCTCAAAATAAAGATTATCTTTTTAAGTTGCATTTTCTATTTATTCAGGCATACCTACCTATCAAATCAATCAAAGATCATACAACTATTAGCATTATTTTCTTAAATTATTTGCATATTTAGAGCTTTTTTTTTTCGAAGGTAGGTAAATTGTGAAATTGAAAGTAGGTTTTTTCAGAATTCTCAGAAAATGCCGTACTGTTATAAACAAAGCAATTTGGATAAAACCTTTATTAAGGCAAAGAGTAGAAGACAACCATAAAACTTCTTTAAAAATCTCACTCTAAACATCACATTCAAAAATCTAAAAAAAATACTGTCAGTGTCTACTTTATGCAAACTGAATAGTGTTTAGCGTATTTTTCTAACTATTTATATAAATCGATATTCTTCCGATATATTCTAGCTGCTCCAAGTTGCATAAATATCAGTCAAGATGCCCACGCAAGTAGAGCAGAAGGTGGTCGATCCAGAGGCGGAGCTTAGCAATGTCCAGCGGATGGTAGGTGCCATTGAACTAATATTACTATAATATATTCATGGACGTATTTAAAGCTTTGACAAGGGGGGGTCCCCCTTGCAAAATTCCGGACAGGTTGGGGGGGTGACAGGCAAGTGCAAAATTGGGCTTAGTCTAAAAGTAAAATTCCCAGGGCTATCAACAATTTGCTACCCCACCAACCTTGTCGACCCCTTAATTATGTCGCCCTGGGTAATAGCCGATTGAACCCTTATGTCAATCCAGACCTCAATGGGGGGGGGGGGTCCGGACTCCCTGGACCCCCCCTTATATACGTCCATGAATATATTATTATAGCGTATTCTAACAGTGGGAGAGCCACGCTTCAGCAAGAATGGGCCGGCTCGACCGGAGTAATAGGTACCACGTTCTCAAAGAAAACCAGCGTGAAGCAGTGCATGCGCTGTGTTTCGCTGCGTGAGTGAGACCGGGGGCCCAATCCAGGGGAAGGGGAGTCAAAATGTAAGCAGCGCACATGTGACACAACTGGTGTTGTAGGTGTCCATGGGTGGCGGTAATCGCTTACCATCAGGTGATCCGTCAGCCTGTCTGCCAGCCACCTGGTCTATATGCGACGGTAATCACTTACCATCAGGTGATCGGTCTGTTCGTCTGCCCCCTATCTCATAAAAAAAAAGTATAGATAGATACATTGTCCTGGTCCCAAACTAAGGTTTTCCCTTGTAGTATGGAAATCAGTAACAACGATCTTTTCTTTATCTTCTCCCAAAAGTTCCAAAAGCTGGCGCCTGAATGCAGCGTGGAGAAGCGAGCTGGTGGTATCCCCCAACTGGCACCTCAGGAGAAACAGCTCGGCATCTTGCTGGGAGAACTGAAGGAAACCCTGCTGTGTATCAACGTTAGTATATTTTACCGTTGGTTCTTCCGATCCCATCGGAAATTGACATGGATTTCCCATCAGAAATGCTCGTGTTCGTGCACACACGTGTGCTACATAATATAGCCTGCAAACGCTGATGTTATTTCCCAGTTCAGGATCAAGACTCATTGATTCTGTTAACTACGTGCCTATTCTTTGGAATCCGTCTACACTCAATTCTATGAGAGTCTGATAGGTACTCTGCTAAATGAATTCTCTAGCAATCTGCCTTAAATTCTTTCTGTCTTCCCAACTTCCTACCATGATAGATACAGGTCGAGATATATTGAAGATATGACTTTGGCCGTAGACTTTCCGGAACTGCAATCCCATTGTAAGATACATACTTTGGTACATTGAATAAAATAAAATTCTTGAAGACCGGTAACTTCTCTTATAACTGTGATCAAACAATTAGATCTTACTGTGGTACAATTGCAGTAATGATCAAGGTCTGAACAAAATATATGAACTATCTTCAAAGAATCTACTAAGTACCCTATATCTACAATCATATCCCACGTTTTCCTTCAGCTCGCAACCCATGGCCAACACGCTCTCCGTGACAACATGATCAAGTCTGGCACCCGAAAGTCCATCGTGGAGTATGAGCACCTGGAGTCTGTGTTGCGCGACGAGAGGGCTCAGCAGGCGGAGCTGAACTGCCTCAACTATCTGGCTCAGAAGCAGCTGGTGGAACTCATGAAGAAAGTCCCTACTGAAGCTGACGTAGGTTATCTGGACGATGTTATTATATTTGTTAGGTAGACTCTGGTTTACCAGAAACTGGAGTCTTATTTGCGGGACGAGAGGTCCCAGTAAATTGAGCTAAACTGACTCTACTACCTGGCTTAGAAGCAGCTCGTGGAACTCATAAAGAAGTCCCCACTGAGGCTGACATAGGTTATCTAGATGATGTTATTATATAAGTTTACTCCAGGTCCTGGATTAACTCCGGGATGAGAGGACCCAGTAAACTGATCTGAACAGAAGCAGCTTGATGAGCTACTGAAGAGGGTCCTACTTAAGCTGACCACGTTTGATTTATCTAGACGATGTTGTACTGCTTAGGGTAAACCCCAAAGCCCACCAGAGCGCCCTACATGTGGATTGTGTATCTGCATACTTACTGTGAATCTGAATAGGTACCCCATTCGCAGGTAGCTCAGTTTTTGCCGTAGATTCTCGGCCAAAGCGCAAGCTTAAAGATTAAAGGCGTAAATGTTGAAATATTGGCATTACCCGATCCTCGTTGTAATTTCATTCCCGCAGTTGCATCCAAAGCTGTCGCTTCAATGCCCGGGGTACGCTTAGACCATGATTCAGAATTTGGAGAGTCTAGTCTTCCGTTTCAGAAACTATACAAAACGTGCAGGTTTCCTCATGAGGTTTTCCTAATGGTATTACTCGTATGCACATAGAGCTCTAAACCGTCAGTTTTTTAGGAGCTGGCCATGATCGAGAACGCTGCAAACCGGCTCAGGCGCATGGAAAACCGGCTGGACTTGGCTACGAAGCGGTTTTGCGTGGTAAACGCTAATAATAAACGAGTGAGGGAAGAGATACACCGTCTGCTGGTGGAAAGGTTTGTTTGAAAAAAAAAACGATCAGCTCCTATAGTTGACTGTGAAGTAAATTAATGCGTGAAATACTGCTGCTGATGCAAGTTCTATTACCCACAATTCGCAATTCTATTAATTTCAAACATGCTACGAACACTTTTTTGTATTATGATCTAGACCAGACGTGAAGCCATTTAACATGTGTATCTCATTGTATGACTGTGCTCTGCTTGTATTCTGGAAACAATAACTAAATCAAAGATCACGTCACAATACCTACTCCCCTTATGAGAATTAAGTTCAGTAGAATAGAATAGAATATTTATTTGGAGCAAATAACAACATAAACTTAAAACTAAATTAAAATTAAACTTACCTATGCTACCAAAACGGTTGCCACTCAGCATGATGTCACTGCTTAGCAATGACGTTGGTGTTAGTAGGAGAACCTCCTTTGGGCTAAACAGTATAGGTTTATATACACAACGGCTGTTGCAGAAATGACTTCAACATCCAATGGAATCGTACCATCGGAAAACTGGTGAAAGGGAAGGAGTACCTGATGGATATATTCGAGATCGCCACCGTTGCCTTCGGGGACCGAGATGAGTGCTGCAGGATGCTAGAAGCCCTCAAATGGAAGGGGCTGTTCCAGCTGAACAGGGACATATCGGTGAATTTTAAACACACGATTTTATTTGAATACATTTGTAACAGGATTGCTAAGTATTTTAGATACTGTAAGTGTTAGTGTATAATGTATCAACAGCGCCAAAATAGCAGGAACTCAAAAATATGGTACTCCTTGGGAACCCCTACATAGTTTACAACTTACTATCCCTACTACTATTTACTATCCCACCCACTACAGGGCAAAGGAATCCATCATTGAAATCAAGTTATCGCTGCTATAATTGGGGTAGGGCCTAATCACCACGCTTGCCTAATGCGGATTGGTGATCAAAAAACCGAGCTAAGTATGTTCGAAAAATTCAAAACATATTTTTACTCGACCCAAGTATCGAACCCAGGACCCTAAGATCATGTGTATGTTTAGCTTTTTCAGTTGACCTTAAGCCTTATCGTTGTCTATACAAGTTACTTCTCAAATAGTATAGTTTACTATCTATAAAAACGTTATATTCCCTTCACCAGTCACCTCTCACATCATACCTTCATAAGATGATATGAATTCCAGGAAATGCAATCATATGAAGGGGAGCTCAACCATCTGGCCAAGCTGGAGGAGTTCCTCCGAGTGAAGGGCTCCCGGAGGATCTGCGAGGCCGATGAGAAGGAAGAGATAAAACGGCAGGAAGAAATCCAGAGGTGCGAGCAGGAGATCGCCAGACATGATGCTTTGCTGGAAGATATATTTGTTAGTACTCTTGACTTCAGTGTAAGGATTGACAGACATATTTAATTAAGACTATGGATGAGGTCTTGTAACGAAAATTTTAAATATGAAGTATGTAGTTACCCGCAGTCTGTAGACCTCTCCTCTCCTCTAAAAAGGCTCCTAGTGTCCACTGGGCTATGATATCACCTTGAAGGTACGCTTAATGTTTCGCTGCGTTTGGAAAAGGGGTCAAAAAGTTGGCAGTGTTGACTGGATTGGTGTTGCGTCAGGCGATTATGCTCGTCTGCCACATAGCACATAAAAACAGAAATGCTGGATCCACTCTGTCTGACCTATGAATACTTGAATACTAAACACCTAAGTACGTCTGCTTTCATTCTTCTTACAGGAGTACGCCGGAACCGATAGAGTGGCGACCATTATACACCGCTTTCAAATAGTGGAAATTGAGAATTTCTCCACGTTCGTGTTGCTGTGTGAAGTTCTCCAAGAATCCATCATCATGAGAAGGGAGTTAGAGATTTTAAGGCAGAGGATTCGTGAGTTATTTTACTTCACCAATCTAAAAAAGTTCTCTACTGAGAGACCACCATGTTGGTAGGTATAGAATGCATAGGCGTAGCTACGTTGCGGGGGTTTTTGGCGGGGTCGATTGAAGAAACTTGACAGCTTTGTATAAGTACTTTGATGTATGGCTGTTCGCCAATCTGAAACTACCCATAGGCAGGCTAATACAGGAAGTATAGTTGTAAATGTAGACCCTTGTCGCCTATTGAATAAATAGCAATGTATTTAACTAACTTTATTTGGCAGTCGACCAGCGCGACATAAATGAAGCACGCGAAGAAACAGAAGACAAGAAGCTGGCAGCCACCAGCCTTGAGCTGGAGAAGCGGCGCGCGCGCACGTTGCAGATGCAAGAGCTCAACAACGTAGCTGATATCACCATCGCTAGGGTGCTTAAGGGCATCGATGATTTGGTCAGGTCAGTTCTTGCTGCCTGCTGTTCTTGCTTGTGTCTTTGATAAATGGCAGACTACCAGTACAGTACAGTTACAGCCGAAACAACATTGGAATCATAAGTGCGCAGTCAAACTCCCGGACGCAGTTAGGCTCTTTGGTTGCGTGTATGGCCTTAGGATTTCGTTAGGATTTTAAAATAATTGTAACATTTTTTTTCGCATTTGTTACCACCCCCCCCCCCCCCCCCCCCCCCCCTCCCCCTTCTTATAAATAAAGAGTAAAACTACACATTGAGTGCATCAATCAGTCTTTTTACACAAAATGTCCGGACAAGCTGGTTGGATTGTCCGTCTTTTTGTATATAAGACCTAACAATATGTTTGAGCATAAGTGGCAGTTTAGCCTAAGTATAAGTGTAGCCTAGATACCTATCAGTATAGCCTATCATTATAGCCTATAATCATAGCCTATCATTATAGCCTATCATTGTAGCCTATCATTATAGCCTCTCATTGTAGCTAATCATTGTAGCCTATCATTGTAGCCTATCGTTGTAGCTTAACATTGTAGCCTACATAATATCAGTACAGCCAACTTGTGTAACCTTTAAGTGTGGAACAGGCTAGCCCGTTGCGACTGCACTCCCCTCCTGTCCCTCCTCGGCAACCACAAGGAGGTGACCAAGTGGAACGTGTCCAAGTTCCTGAGGCTGCTGGAGACGGAGGTCAAGTCCCTCATCGAAGTGGCTTATGGGGCTGTGAAGGTTTGTCATGCACGTTCAAAGCAGCCTCTCACTGCCCTTTTTTGCGGCGCACACAGGCACCAATACAATAGGGGCACCACGCGCCGACGCTAACATGAAGAAAAATAGGCGTTTCATTGGATTCGCACACAGGCTCAAGTCGGCGCACTTCTGGGCTCAGGGAACATGCTTAAGTATGGTGCTGCCACCTATAGTTACCACCACAAAGACGGAGCTGCCACCTGGTGCTATAAATTTGAACATAATATTAATTTGTCCTGTAATCCTGTTATTCAATACAAAGTACGTACCTAGAGTTATTACTGCATGTGCGCTATACGAGCGCGAAAAAAAACATTGTATTGTTCATACACGCTCGACGCGTTAAATTTCCCAACCCCATAGGAACAGACTTTTTGTACATAATGAAATTAAAACTTCTCTGCTTACCAACCCACTTATTTTCATCTCTTCATTAGCCGCCAGCACCAACACCGAAGGCCCGCAAAGGCCAGGCAGCCCCACCCGCGGCTAAACTGGTAGCCGACCCCTACGTGGAACCACTGCGACCAAACAGAATCGAAAAACTGGTTCCGTACCAGCCTTGCGCTTAGTAAGTTGAAATAACTGTCAAACTTTCAAGTAACTTTTGTTTTAGACAACGACCCACAGATAGCGTTAAAAGCTTCCGTTTGCTTTTTAACGATTAGAGCGACCTCTGCAGTGAAACTACCATTTTCTACTATTAGGGCAGTTCTATATAATTTATTGTAGTGCGCTTAGCAGTAATGTAATTTACTCTGTCATAAGGTTCTGACATTTATTCTTGGGGAACTTTACGGAATCCCATAGTAGGTATTATATATATAACCAATGCCAATGGGGCTGCCATACTCTATTTTTGAAAAAGCGAACCACTAGCGCGGTGCAATTGACGCCCTACGCCATCTATTGATAAACAGTGGAACCCGAAACGAAGTGAGTGAGCGGGCCACTAGTACTAAATAAAGTTACCTACTTACTACGCTGGCTCAGCGACCCGAAGTAAATCTGTGTGTGTGAAACAAGAAGCTAATAATATTTTAACATTTTCCAGCTGTGTTGAGGATTACATAATGAACCTAGTCTTTGAAACGCCAGCTGTTCCCGCTGATAAAGAATATGTGGAAAGCATCTTCCAGCTTGAAGACGTCAACACAAAATTTGGAATTTACACATTGACCATTCCTGCGTAAGTTTATCTTTTACATGCATATGTTTTTATTATGAAGTAATTTTGTAGTGTGTAGGTATATTATTAAAATATATTATTATACTTTATTAAACAACATTTTGTTTTCAGGAAACGTCATCCGTATCGTGGACCGAAAAAGGACTAAATGGTTGTGAATTCCTACTTAAAATTCAGACCTTTTCTTAAATTACCATTTAATGTAACTTTGGGACCATTGTAATATTTTTGATAGTAAAATTATGTTTTGAAGAAGTTTTTCATTTCGATAAAATATCATGAACTGCAAGGTGCAATATAATGTAGCCAAAAATATCAAAAACCAAAGTACTCCATTTCAAAACCGCTGGAATGGTTTGTCGTTATGTCGTGAATAAGTGAAAAGACATACACTCACAAACTTTAGCCTTTATTAATCGCAGAGATAGCATTTCTTACACCTGCTATCATGTGAGCTTATCTTTATATTTGGATTTGGTAGTTTATTGAAATAATAATGGGAACACCTTACGAAGATGGCAACATAAACAGGTACGGTAGTGTGACCAATTAAAAAAAATACCTTGATTATAGTGAAACTAAATAGGGTAACCGAGACAGTGATTGCCCAGTGTACAGTGATTGCCCGAATTAAGGTTAACATACATTTTAACTTATTTTCAAAGGTGTAGTTTTACATTAAATCCGTTAAATAACACTAGGATACTGTTAACTAGAGTTCTAAATAAGACATTTGGCAAAATTTTCAATAAAAATATTGTAATGGCAGTTTTTGGACAGCGGGTGACCGTCACTTCAAAAAATGCGAATTCCTTACAGAATTTGTTAAGGATACATTTTGTAGTTTTGAAGTTTGTATCACTTTAATTTTCTTTTTTGAGCGTTAAGCACAACGACGTGTTAGTTAAAGCTTTAATGTTTCATTCGAAGCAGTTATCACGGCGTAATTTTATTCCATTAAGTATTTTAAGAGGGTGGGCAATCACTGTACCTAAAATATGACAAATTCAATTATTGCCATACCAGAATTCAGTTATTGCCATGGGTATGAGACAGTGATTGCCCGGGTAGGTATTTACTAAATCACGTGAGGGATATAATAATCGAACCGAATATTTTCTTTATATCCTGTATCTTTCTTTATATCTAGGTCTAGGTACAGTGGCCAGCACATCAAGTTACTACAATCTGTCAAATTTCTTCAGTTGATATTGAAACAAACACGTTTGACATAAAAGTGAGGTTCGATTGAAGAAATTTGACAGATTGTAGTAACTTGATGTGCTGGCCACCGTACAAGGAATTTCGAAAAAACTGCTTTTTACAAAAAGTTGACCTAAAAATAATAATAAATATTTCACTACATCACATACATTGATCTGACTCTGAGATAGGTAGCTCAAGCACCTGTGTTACAGATATCAGAACCAACAGTGGGATTACAAATATATACATATAATACTTTTCTTTTGTAAATACATACTTATAATACATAGAAAACACCCAGACCAATACAAACAGACATGTTCATGCACACAAATGTGTGTACTGTGCGGGGATCGAACCCGCAACCCTTGGCCCAGACGCAGCATTCACTACCACTGAACCAACCGGGTCGTCAAAATAGGGGAAAATTTGATCTGCTACCGAAAATCTTGGAGGAAAGGTGGTAAGAAGAACAACCAAATATATACCGTAATTATATTATGTATTTTACCGTGGGAGAGCACGTTTCAGTATGAATAAGACGGCTTAAACGGAGTGATACTATAATCACAGAAAACCAAAATCAAGCGGCGCTAACGCGTGAGTATACCGGAGGCTCTATGAAGGGGGAAAGGAGTTAAAATGTTGGCAGCGCATTTGTGATTCCCCTTGTTGTTGCGATTGTCTATGAGCGGTGGCAATCGTTTACCATCAGGTGATCCGTATGCTTGTGAGCCACCTATCACATATTAAAATTTAATTACCAAATTATGCAGTTAGTAACAATTAGAAAAAAACTTTCAAATTTAAACTGTGGGAGAGCCACGCTTCAGCATGAATGGGCCGATTTGACCGGAGTGATACCACTGCCTCACAGAAAACCAGCGTGAAGCAGCCCCTGCGCCGTGCTGAGTTTCGCCGAGTGTATGAGGGAAACGGAGGCCCACACCCGGGGGGGAAGGGGATAAAAGGATGGCAGCGCACTTGTGACTTCAGTGGTGTTGCAGGTGACCATGGGCGGTAGCATTGCTTATTATATATAATGTGCAGTCAAAACACGCATCACTTGATGGTAAGCGAATGCCAACGCACATACTCAACACCAGTGGAGTCACAAGTATGCTGCCAATGTTTTTAACCCTTCCCCCCTCCCCTCACCCCAAATTGGGCCTCCGACAACCTCAAAACTGTATCTACTTACCTTTTGTAAAATTGGTACATTCCATTTATTCGCTGAGATAACGAGAAACTAGATAGAACAATTTGACGATTTTACTAGATTTTGAAACTAAACGGGTTTTCTTAGTCAATGGTATCTTATTTGGATGATGTTACTGATTTCAATAGCTTAGAAATATATCTTAAACGCACAAAAACTTACGAAAGATCTAAAATTTTAAGTATTTAATAGTATTTTTATGGAATTACAACGTGCGATATAGCGGGCAATCACTGTCTCATTTGGTTGGCAATGACTGTGTCAAGTGGGCAATCACTGTGTTTTTAGGAGATATTTTTGTTATACGTTATAATTATAAAATATTCTTTAGATGTTTGAATTATTGCTAACTTATCTCAATGCTAAACTATTAACGTTGTCAAATAATTACACTCTGATTTCTTATTGTTAAAGAAAAGGATTATATTGAAATAAAACTAGTGTTAATTTCTTAAGTGGGCAATCACTATCTCGATCACCCTACTATTTGTGATTTTGCAGTTAATTTACAACTTAATGTTTTATTTTCAACATAAAGGAAATTCTATTTGGTAAAATAAAAAAAGAGCAAAAAGTAGGTATTAACATGAAAACAAAGATAAATACCTACTCATCTTCACTCGATAATATCTTGGTGGAAGCATCAACAAATAACCAACAAACATCTGTATCATTTACTATATTTATAAACATTCCCCATTACATTTTTAATGTTTGAAACTATATAAAACATTAATGTTCGATAATCGAGAGTGGTTTTTGAGTTTAACATGAAAATTTATAGGAACTTTTGGTCAGAGAACTGGGAACACTGATGATGTGTTTCTCTTGTTTGTGTGTGTGAGTGATGTCTCCGCCATTGAAATTCATTTTAGCCGAGAATTGAAATAGGTTGTACCTTTCATAAATCGGCAAATATCTTTATAATCTTTCTTCTTTTACTTATTCTATTTAGTCATATTCCGTGCACAAAGATTATATCCAATGGCTGACAGAGACACAGATGAGTTAAACATCGATAACGTAATAAAAAAATTACTAAAAGGTAATTGTTGATAAAACCCGAAGTAAACGGAACTGTTTATGTTTTATGTGAAATACAGTGAATTATGTGTAACGAGTGTTTTATAGTGAAATTACCGAGTGAATAATTTGTGTTATTATCATGTCGGTGTGATGTTTATATTTGGTTGTTTTCAGTACGGGGCGAGAAGCCTGGTATGAATGTTCAGTTAACAGAAATAGAGATCAAAGGGCTATGTTTGAAATCGCGAGAAATATTCTTATCACAGCCTATATTACTTGAGTTGGAAGCTCCGCTTAAAATATGCGGTAAGTGAACAAAACAAGTTACCGAAATTGCACTACCAATAATCTTCCTGGTTACTTTCGAAAACGCCAAACGGGTAGATAGTATTTCCATCGTTTATTTGTCATCAAGATACGTTAGTGTTTAAAAAATACGTTTTTGATTAAGAGGGTAGGTATATTTAGACATTTTTGATGATTAGGTTCAGCTACCAATTAAAGTTGGTAAATTAGGCACATACTCATAGAGGTTACTAAATAAACGACGCTAAAATATGTGTACAGGAAGTAATTAAACTTCACTGTCTTGCAATGTAAATAATTGCATTCTTATCTGGTGTTGAGTTAATAATTATGTTTTATCTAAATGTTATATTATATTTTAATACCTACGACAAAGAAGATGGCATAAAATAACCTATAATGGTAACTATGATTTTATTTTTTAATACCTACTTTCCTGGGTATGAAATTTAACATAAACAGACTCGAAGTACTTACTTATATGTCTGTCAAGTTATTATCAATATTCAACAGTGAATGTAGTCATTACGTATGATTCATTATGATGTTTTTTGTACAGTGATTCTTAAAAGCTGAAGAAGCAATTCAGATTTTGTTGTACTAATATGATGTGATAAGGATGTTATGTGATAGTAATGTTATTGTAACACTACTAAAAACAAATAGATATGTTCTGTACTTAATTGGGTTTAACTATATACCTAAACAATTGTGTAGTTTTGCCAAATCTATAACTTTATTAGAAAGAAAGACAGTAAATTTATTTAGCAGAAACTTATTTAGCTCA
>CM026295.1:3639186-3968245 GCA_014851415.1 Cnaphalocrocis medinalis
ACCCCGCGCCCGCCCCGCTGGGATGCTTCTGGAACGTGTTGATATCGACATAGTCCCCGTCTATGTTGAACAACGCCGGGTACTGCGCCAGGAACTTCTTCAGCCCCGACTGCGACCCGCCAGCGATCTGCCGCATCTCCTTCGTGAACCCCTTGGCACCAAACTGGCAGGAAAGATCGTGCAACGTCCGCGGCTCGCCTTTGTCGAGCAGGCGCTCCACGAAAAACAACAGAGTGAGGTTTCTAGCGAGCTCATATTCCATTGATTCCATTTTCCTGCAGTTGGTGCCAATGTGATTTTTCTTACGCTAAATTTTTTCTACGTATATGTGTCACCCACAACACCATGAAATTTTTCTTTTCTATCCGCACCTGAACCAAAGACAGTAGAAGGTTTAGGGTGGTCATGCAAATAAACAAAATACCATTAATGATTTAAAAAAATTGTCAAGTAGCAACAAGGTATTGCAGTTATTTCCCTATTCGTTTTAATTACAGTCCAATGCATAAACTGTTTCCGTTTATCAATAATATGCAAAACTTTACAAAATAAATCAATCATTTTATTCTAAATAGGGTAAAAAAATAGTTGCTCAATATGCAGATTGTGAACAGATTATTAATGATATTAGAGCGATTCTGAAATTGACACATTTCATAATTTTTGCATGTCTATATTATTGTTTTATATGAAAGTAGATATAAATAAAGCGACCCATATTTTTTGTTTTTCGAAATTATGTTTAAGATACCTAAAAAACATATTTTAATCCTTCGTATTCTAAACAGACGTAAGCGCCAAATTACGTCATACTTACTGAGATACAATATACTCTGTGGCTTACTGAGGAATACAGTTAGTTCCTTTACCTATTAAAAAACCGGCCAAGTGCGAGTCGGGCTCGCGCACAAAGGGTTCCGTAGCAGCAAATATAATAACTTAACCAAAATTACAGTTAAATCAACCTATCTCAAAAACTATAAGAGATACTTTGATCAAACCAAAAATCGTTGAAAGAGTTAATTAGCATCTCACCTCTATTTTTTTAGAATTTTATACCCGTAGTTATAAAAATAGAGGGGGGGGGACATACTTTTTACGACTTTGAGAGCTGATATCTCAAAAACCGTTCACTTTAAGAAAAATGTTTTTTAGAAAACTTTATATCATTTTAAAAGACCTTTCCATTGATACCCCACCGGGTATGTACATCGAAAAAAAAAATTTCATCCCTCAGTTACATGTATGGGGGGCCCCACCCCCAATTCTTTTTTTTACTATTTAGTGTCATATTTTTGTAGCGGTTCATACAACACATATTCCCATCAAATTTCATCACTGTAGTACTTATAGTTTCCGAGTAAATCGGCTGTGACAGACGGACAGACGGACAGACGGACAGACGGACATGACGAAACTATAAGGGTTCCGTTTTTGCCATTTTGGCTACGGAACCCTAAAAACCGTCAATAAAAGTTACATTGACAACTATTGACAATTTCATTTTATGTCTTGCATCTGTCTGTCATAGAATTATAACCTCCCTTTTTCCCATACTATTTAAATAAAATGAAAGTTTCCGACGGATTTCAAGTTGCTGATAGTAGAAACTTGCCAAGAGTAAACTATCTAATGTTACTGGAGTTCATGCAAGAGAACGACTGCTACAACGTTGCTGAACTACGTAGTGCTAAAGCATTACTTGCTTTGCGGGAAGCCTACGTAGACACTGCGGTGGGATACGTAGAATTAAAGCGAGATGTCCATTTTACAAAAGGTAAGTAGATACAGTTTTGAGGTTGTCGGAGGGTCCAATGGGGGTGAGGGGAGGGGTTTAAAAACATTGGCAGCATACTGTGACTCCACTGTGTTGAGTATGTGCGGTTGGTATTCGCTTACCATCATGTGATGCGTTTTGACTGCACATTATATATAATAAGCAATGCTGCCGCTCATGGTCACCTGCAACACCACTGAAGTCACAAGTGCGCTGCCAACTATTATCCCCTTCCCCTCCGGGTGTGGGCCTCCGTTTCCCTCACTCACTCGGCGCAGGGGCTGCTTCACGCTGGTTTTCTGTGAGGCAAGTGGTATCACTCCGGTCAAATCGGCCCATTCATGCTGAAGCGTGGCTCTCCCACAGTTGAAATTTAAAAGTTTTTTTCTAGTTATTATATAAATATAAATTTAATATATAAATTTTAATATGTGATAGGTGGCTCACAAGCATACGGATCACCTGATGGTAAACGATTGCCACCGCTCATAGACACTCGGAACAACAAGGGGAATCACAAATGCGCTGCCAACATTTTAACTCCTTTTCCCCCCTTCACAGAGCCTCCGGTACACTCACGCGTTAGCGCCGCTTGATTTTGGTTTTCTGTGATTATAGAATCACTCCGTTTAAAGCCGGCTTATTCATACTGAAACGTGCTCTCCCACGGTAAAATACATAATATAATTACGGTATATATTTGGTTGTTCTTCTTACCACCTTTCCTCCAAGATTTTCGGTAGCAGATCAAATTTCCCCGACTTTTAGGTCACTTTGTAAAAAGCAGTTTTTTCGGAACTCCTTGTACCTAGACCTAGATATAAAGAAAGATACGGATAAAGAAAAATATTCGGTTCGACTATATTATATCCCTCACGTGATTTAGTAAATACCTACCCGGGCAATCACTGTCTCATACCCTTGGCAATAACTGAATTCTGTATGGCAATAACTGAATTTGTCATATTTTAGGTACAGTGATTGCCCACCCTCTTAAAATACTTAATGGAATAAAATTACGCCGCGACAACTGCTTCGAATGAAACATTAAAGCTTTAACTAACACGTCGTTGTGCTATAACGCTCAAAAAAGAAATAAAGTGATATAAACTCAAAACTACAAAATGTTCCTTAACAAATTCTGTAAGGATTCGCATTTTTGAAGTGACGCGGACACCGCGGTCCAAAACTGCATTACAATATTTTTATTGAAATTTTGGCCAAATGTCTTATTTATAACTCTAGTTAACAGTATCCTAGTGTTATTTAACGGATTTAATGTAAAACTACACCTTTGAAAATAAGTTAAAATGTATGTTAACCTTAATTCGGGCATTCACTGTACACTGGGCAATCACTGTCTCGGTTACCCTACCTAGGTTTAAAAATCGACCACTTTTTTGGTTTCCAAGTAAACATTTCTGTTTTCTTTCTTTGAAATTAGACCGCCCACACGGAGTTCTCAAAACTAATACCAAATAAAAATCAATAATTTCCTATAATACAGGGAAAGTTGTAATTTATTGGCAATACTATCCATAGATAGCGGCATCAACTTTTTTTATAACTGTATGTTCACGTTTCTCTTCACGCATGCTGCGATAATGCAAGCTAAACTATGTCACTTCATTTTCTTTAAAAATATTAAGATAGAATAATGAAACAATAAGCAGTTTTCAAATCAATTTGTTTCTGAAAATATTCAGCTCTTAAATTGACAGATTTTTATAAATTCAAGCATTATAATCATGAAACGCTTATAAAATGTTATAAAACGTCAAACTCAAATACGTCAAAAATAATACTTGTCAAAAAATCCAAGAAACTGGAGACTTTTTTGCTCGGCTCCTTTTGTTTTCCAAGTATTCAGTTTAATTATTACCAATTTGTAGATAATATTTTGTATCCCGAGTACTATTACCGTCTTAATTTCAACTCTGGTGTTCCATAACCTTTGAAACATGGTATGTGTATTGGTTTTGTAAAGGTGTACGCCTCCCCGTCTTCCGTCGGCTTTTAACTAATAAACGAATAATTGAACAATTGAAAAACACCCGTTATTATGTTATTTAACTATAATACTCTTCTTACGATCTGTTTCGGCAGGATAAGTTGTCAATAACCAGTATGTTGAGAGTGCTTAGCATCTGATCTATTGTCAGTGAATCATGTATTGATAGTCTGCTTGGATTGTTAGTCAGGAAGTGATGATTAGTGAACTTGAGTGTCCAAGTTTTAGAATGCTGCTTTAGCATAGTCTTGAAATCAATTAGCCATAGTCATTTGTTACTACTACAATACTCTATAAATACTCTTCTATAAAATTTTACAGAAGTCTAACCCACTTATTACGAAACTGCGACCAATGTTAGACATGGTTTAAAAATGATGCTGTCACTTTTATATAAGTCTTAACGTCGTAAGACCCAAAAGCCTCATACGAGGCAAAAACAATTGATTTTCTATTGTGTCTCCTGTCTAGGCCTTACGATGTTAAATGAAAGTGACAGCAATAATTTTTAGCCAAAACTAACTTGACCACATATTTTGTCATTTTGTGGTGTGTTGTTCATAATAATATGAACTGATTTGATAATAGTATAGAATTTTATATATTTATTTTATTTCTAGTGATTTACTTTTCTGCATTTCAGCTGGTATTAGTACTCGGAGACTTGCACATCCCGCATCGATGCAGCAGCCTGCCGGCGAAGTTCAAGAAGCTACTCCTTCCGGGCCGCATCCAGCATATCCTTTGCACAGGAAACCTCTGCACCAAGGACTCGTACGATTACTTGAAGACACTTGCAAGTGATGTCCATGTTGTTAGAGGAGACTTTGATGATGTTAGTATTCTATAGATAGATAGATAGGTAGATACATACTTCATACATAAGTTTACAAATCTTGTTAATGAAAAGTGGGACTCCTTTTTCCACACATACGGCCGGTTTCTGAATTGAGAATTTGAAGTTGAGCACTACTTAAGCACAAACTTTGACATTTGTAGTATGGCTCAACTGTCAAAGTTTGTACTTAAGTTGTGCTCAACCTCAAATTCTCAATTCAGAAACCGGCTGTTAGACATACACCTACTTAGTCCATTTTATGCTAGTTCTGGCTATTCTAGTAAGTCTAACTCCGACCAGAAGCTTAGAAGCTTCTAGGGATCTTCACAGACTATGCGGAGTGACCATGAGAGTTGAGGAGAATTTATAAATCTTAGCCCTTTAACAGCAGATCACGAGTTCAACCGCACATATGTATTGTTTTCTATTGTTCCCACTGGCAAAGAGTTAAACTATGGTTATAATATGCTATTGTAATGTTGGCGATTTGGATTAATCTACGGTGATATGATATGTATATTGTTGTCTACATTCTAGAATACAACATACCCAGAGCAAAAAGTTATCACCGTGGGCCAGTTCCGCATCGGGCTCATCCACGGTCATCAGGTAGTCCCGTGGGGGGATGAAGAGTCCCTGGCACTGGTGCAACGGCAGCTGGATGTGGACATCCTGATATCGGGCCACACTCATCGGTTTGAGGCGTATGAGCATGAGAACAAGTTTTATATCAACCCAGGATCTGCTACGGGGGCTTATAGTCCTTTGTTTAGGTAAGAGCTTTGATCTCTTTCAACCAAATTGTGTAACAACTTTTTCATCTTCTACATACAGACTTCAGGCTTGCCAGTTCAATCACATTAAACAACCAATCAATTTAATGCATTACTTGTGAGATATATTGTGTGATTGCCAAGTCAATAAATGAATAACCGACTTGGCAAAACATGGATCTCACCACTTTTTACGGCAGTTGCGAGACTTGGTTTTTTTGACAAGTATTGTTTTTGATGGGATTGATTAATCACACCCTTGAAAAAATTGAAGTACCTTCGCTTTTGTAGTCGCATTTTTAGCATTATCATGGCTAAAATGTTATTTTTTTTAATAACACCCTCACATCCCTATTGACAATAGTCATGGCTGATATAATCGATAATAATTTCGATATTCAGCTTCAATGCAATCAATAGTATAGCATATTGAAGTATCAATATGCTATACCAATTGGTATAGCATGACACACCTGACACACCTTTCCAATAAAAAAGTACATTAAACGTGGCCATTGCATTATTAATTCCATATTTTTTATTTCTCCAGGAATGCAACTCCGTCTTTCGTGCTGATGGACATCCAGAGCTCGACTGTGGTGACCTATGTGTACAAACTGCTCGGTGACGAGGTCAAAGTGGAAAGGATTGAGTACAAAAAAGCGTAAAACTAAATAAGAATAATCTAATATTATATTATACGAACACAGGATGTCTAATTCCACAGACCTAGTGTTTTGAGGAATATAGCTCGGGTTTGTAATCACCAATCCGCATTAAGCCCTAAATCCCATTATAGAAGTGTTGACTTGATTTCTATGATGGAGGCCTTTGCTCTGCAGTGGGCTGCTACTAGCTGAGGCTGATACTATACTTTATTTAGACATCCTGTAAGACTATATTTAAGTAAATAGGCTAGTACATTATGTATATTGATGTATGTATATAGAGGTTTCTATTGCGTGTTTACTAAAACTTAGTTTGGTCATAGCCATCAAGAGATAAAAATATTAAATCGAGATAAATCAATCTGTTAGCAGGCACTTATTAAATTTCTACTAACTACATACTAATATTCAGCAAAATACATAATGAAATTAAAAAATAAGTGTGAATTTTATGTATAAGTTACGAGAAATCTCTTTAAGTATGTACCCAAGTAATTTGTAATTTTACATTATATTAAAATCTGTAATATTTTTAGTTATAAAAATAAAGTACCTATGTTTTGTTATACTTAATTTGTTTATTTATAACTTAATTGCGCAAGATTTTATACAATAGGTGAATATACCTACTCCAAGAGGCATTCTAAATATTTTCTTGTTTTTTTTATGTTATAGGTGGCAGACGATACGTGTCTAATATTTCGTGCTTAGATGTAGTAAAATGTGATAAGCATCATAAAAAATAATAAGCGAGAATATCACAAATTTTCAAAAGCCATGAATTGGACGGCTCGGCCGGAGTGATACCACGCCCTCACAGACAACCAGCGTAAAGCAGCGCCTACGCTGTGTGAGTGAGTGAGGGTAATGGAGGCCCTACTTGTGTCTCTACTGGTGTTGCAGGCGTCGGAAATCGTTTACCATCAGGTGGTCTGCTCGTCTGCCACCTGTAACAAAAAAAGCACCTACTTATCAGGTGATCAGATTACTTGTTTTCATTTCAGCCAATAGACGTCCACTGCTGGACATAGGCCTCCCCCAAAGTTCTCCACACAGATCGGTCCTGTGCCACCCGCATCCAATGGACTCCTGCGACCGTCACCAGATCGTCGGTCCATCTGGTGGGAGGCCTGCCACGGCTGCGGCCTCAGATTACTTGTTTGCATTTATAAAAAAAACAAAAGTTAGTTATCAGGATATGATTCGCAATGTCCTCACTCTCACCGCAAGGCCCCTGCCCGACCTCGCTCTCGGCGCATGCGCAAGATCACGTCCGCAGCTCTCGTGATTGCAGGAGGCAATCTATCTGTCTCGTAGTTGACGCTTGTTGTTTTTATTAGCAGGGAAGGGAATTGGTGGACCATCTATTTATTATATATTCTCGATGGGACATAACATGGAGCTGTTAATACCACCAAAAATAATTTCTTATTTATCTAAAAACTTAAATGCGGTGAAAGAGTTTATTTTATACTACCTACAATTGTAACTTTTCTGGTGTTGTGTGTGTGTGTCTATGGGCGGCGGCAATTGCTATCATCACCATCATCAGGTGATCTGCTTGCTCGTCTGCCTCCTGTCACAAAAAAAATATAATATTTCGAGGTCGAACAAAATGGCGAACTTTGATGTCGGAGGCCAAGACCCATCTTGGATCGCTAACCAGAATAGTCAGTGCCTAGTGTAATATTTCGAAAATTCACAATCGGCGGTATAAACCACTCCATGTTATGTCCCATCGATACACCTTATAAGTTATAACTGTTATTAAGGTGGTAACTTATGTTACTTACTTAATTATTCATAGAAAGATAGAAAACTCACTCTCAGTTTGTGTAGGTACGTCAATGTTACCATGTTTAGCTATAAGTACGTACAGCCACACATCAAAGTATGTATACAAAACAGTCAGATTTCCTCATTCCATTCTCACCTTTATCAGGCCTGTCCCACTCCGCGTGTACCTACGAATTTGCAAGTACATGCGGCGTCACCTCCGGAGGGGAAAATTAGTAGAAAATCACGAGCGAGCGGCGACGCACGCGCGACAGTTGCTTGCGATAGAAAGAGAACGCACTTCTAGGTATAAATAATGGTAGGCATTGAACGCTGAGCGATCGGAATTTCAACGTTAGATTATAGTAGTCTGAGTCTTTATTTCCATAAACGGTTTTTAGAAGTGGGTCTTCTGTACCTTGTACTATTAAGTATTCTGTGCCTTTATGTCAAACGCGTTTGGTTCAATATCAATTGAGGAAATTTGACAGATTGTAGTAACCTGATGTGTGGCTGTCTGTACATGTTACGTCACTTACACCACAGGTTATGTTACGCCGCATTGTTATTGGCCCTTCAAAGTTCACTGACACCTGCGCGCTTGCGTAACGCCTGGCGAATACATGCAACGCTATTGTAAACAAAGTTTGTGAAAGGCAAGGCCAAATACTGGCTTCTAACTTCGATTGGTGTTCTTAAATTTTAGTTTCTGTTCAGGCCACCACAGATGGTCAATGTATTTTTTTTAATTATGGCGTAAATAAAATAATAAATAAATAAATTGAGACAACATCACATACATTGTCCTGGCCCCAAACTAAGGTTTTCCCTTGTGCTATGGAAACCAGAAACAACGAAGGTACTACAAACACCCAGACCTAACACAAATATCTGTTTCATCAACAAACATTTGTGTTGGTGCGGGAATCAACCCCCGAGACCCTTACGTCTTAACCGGCGCTCAAACCATTGCGCTAAACGGGTCGTCAAATAAATCTGATCAGATATTTTTTCGGCACATACAGTGTGTAGGTACTTATCTGTGAACATTTCCACCCTTTTAACTACCGAGTCCTATCGACCATCAGAACAACATTTATTCTACGTCTTTTGGAAATTCATCCAATTTTTTTTCGGCTCCCCGTACAAAAACGAAACAAGTCAAATGACTGATTTTGCATGAAAAGGTGATAGTTTTCAGAATATTTGGTAGAAGACGTGGTTAGAGGGATGTTAATGTTCACAATACAGAGTAGATTGTATATGTTCACAGATACATCCTGTATAAGTAGGTAGGTAACTAAAGTACCTAGTATAACAGTCAGGCCGCTCAAAAACTGAAATCGGGATATTTTGGCGTAAAATCCATACTTCCATAGTAATCCATACTAATATTATAAATGCGAAAGTAACTCTGTCTGTCTGTCTGTCTGCTACTCTTTCACGCCAAAACTACTCAACGGATTTAAATGAAATTTGGTATACAGATAATCTAGACCCTGAGAAAGGACATAGGCTACTTTTTATTGTGAAAAGGGGGTTGTAAGGGGTTGAAAGGGGGGTAAAAAGTTACTTTTCCACGCGGACGGAGTCGCAACGGCTGCTAGTGGATTATAAAAAACACAAGTGCCGCCATAGTTTTAAAAACGCTTACCATCAGGTGATCCGTCTGCTCGTCTGCCACCTATGAAATAAACCGTCTGTGGACACGTTTAGTTAAATTTTATCAATGGATTCGCGAAATTTCCCATCGTTTTGGGTGGGTGTGGACTATACAGGATGTATCGGCAAATAGGTAACTTCCATTCATGAGATTGATCATGAATGATGAATGATCATTGAACTAACAATTGTGCTAAATCAGTTTAGGTAAGTACTGCCAATTGATATTGAAGCAAACGAGTTTGGCAATAAGATGAGAGTCGATTAAAACAATGAAATTAGAATCTAAACTATTTATAGATTTAACTTGTATTGCCACAAGGTTTATATGCGTAAAGACGAAACACTTGCGCGAAGTAGTGGAGAACCAGCGCCATCTATTGGCCAATATTGAAATTGATAGCGAAACTAAGTAGATAGATAGATAGGTACTCTTTATTGCACCACAGTACCACGACACATTACAGAACTTAATAAGTTCTACTTGTAGGTACCGAAACGAAGTGACGGCGGGCCACTTCATTCATCCATACTAATATTATAAATGCGAAAGTAACTCTGTCTGTCTGCCAAAACTACTCAACGGATTTAAATGAAATTTGGTATAGGTACAGATAATCTAGACCCTGAGAAAGGACATAGGCTACTTTTTATTGCGAAAAGGGGGTTGTAAGGGGTTGAAAGGGGGGTAAAAAGTTACTTTTCCACGCGGACGGAGTCGCGGGCGGCCGCTAGTATTATTATAAATGAATCTTACCCACATTTAAAACATGGTAAAAGTTGGTCTTGGTTAAAAACTGAAGCTGCCACTTTTATAAAAGTGATGGAATAATTTTTAAACCTTGACTATCTTAAGTCCCCGTTTTTAAATAAAGGGGTTAACGTCTAACACGAGCCTTTGCGTTTCATAAGAAAATCACTATCAAACTGTTATTAAATGCTTTTATAAATAAGTCATATTCATATATAATAATAACTTAGCATAATTTATTAGTGACAACAAGGAAAAACGTTATCTATTTATCTTTCAATGTTATTAAGTAGATCATTAACCTAAATTGCAGTTAAAATGTGTCTACGTGTCTACCCGCATGCATTACCGTTACATTATAAACGAAACTGCCAAAATCAACTTTAAATCAGAAGCAATAAGATTGTACTAACAACACTTACCAAACCAAATATACAAGACCCCACGAGGCCATAGAATTCGTATGCGTTGAGAGGTCTTCTTATTTTGTTGGTTCAACCAAAGTCCAGAATACTTGGATCTGCCTTTTATAAGCGTCTTGTATGTGTTCAGGGGTCAATTTGTTTTGGTAATTAGATTAAGTAAATAGAATTGTATCGAAGCGTCTCAATGAATCGTTTTTTTATTACTCTGGTGAACTGCATCCGGCCTAAGAAGTGATGGGCCGACTTCATTATGCATAACTACCGCTGGGGGGTAACGGGTTAGGGGCTCTCCTCTAGCCGTGGCCTGAGGCATACCCACTAAAACACCAGGGGTGGTCCCATCTACGCCTGAGTGGGGAGGAGACACGAGAACACACGAGAGACCTATCTTCATGTCACACACCCAGAAAATCCTTATCACGTCATATTTAAAATTAACAGTTATCGAAAATAGAGTAAAAAAAAAAATGTTGATCATAAGCCTGTCTCTTCTTCCTTGTCGTCACACTCTTGGCAGAGTGGTCGTGGTCGTCACATCAGCGCTTATGGCTTGCTTCACAATCCTCCGCCATTCCTCCCGCAGTGATGCTTTCTTAAGCCGGAATTTCTTGATTACTGAATTGAAGTAAAATTACAAGTAGATAGGTGTACATACTACATCTCATTCTAATTATTTCTAATAGCGGCCGCCCGCGACTTCGTCCGCGTGGAAAAGTAACTTTTTACCCCCCTTTTAACCCCTTAAAACCCCTTTTTCGCAATAAAAAGTAGCCTATGTTCTTTCTCAGGGTCTAGATCATCTGTATACCAAATTTCATTTAAATCCGTTCTGTAGTTTTGGTGTGAAAGAGTAACAGACAGACCGACGGAGTTACTTTCGCATTTATAATATTAGTTAGGATGGCGCCGTTATTAAAGTCGATAGTGTCCGAAATCCATCAATTCCAAATACAAATCTTATTAAAGTCTCAACTGGCGCAGCGGGCATGTTGGTGGCACTTAAAAGCGACGACTGCGCATGGGGTCCCGGGTTCGATCCCCGGGTCGGGCCAAAAATTGTATGTTCCTGAGTTTTTCTGTTCAGAAATTCTCAGTCTGAATGTTGGCGGCCTTGTAACTCATGTGCTACCGGAAGCAAGTTATCCGTTAGTCCTGCGCCTAATATCTCTACGGTCGTGTCCCACTGGTGTTCCATCGAATTAAGAACTTTAATAATGAAACAGATAATAATATTAGGCACTAAAACACAAAACTCTTTCAAGAGATATTCAAATTATCAATGAATCAGCATTGCAAAAACGAAACCCATTAAGTATTTCAGTGGTTACATTACCGCTGTCTCTTTCTAACCTACCTCGAGTGAGCACGCGCAACATAACGCCTTCATTTTTTTTCTAAAAACTTGTTTGGCTGCGTGGTAGGGGCAAAGGCGTCTCACAAATACCTACTTCTTTAATTTATTAACAGTCTGTTTCGGCCAAATTCAAGGACGTAAAATCGACGATGTAATTCTCATTGGTATTCTACTTAGCGTGTCGAAGGAACCATAGACGCAAGTTGTAGTTTTTATTTAATTTTACAAAGGAAGTGCGACCGAAACCAAACCACTATATATGTAATAAACACACTTACGACCACAAATAAATATATTTATCCCATCATGGTAGTGATAACATGATTTCTATGATGGAGGCCTTTGCCCTGCAGTGGGACAGTATATAAGTAGGCTGATACTTTACTTTACTTTACTTACGTGGGAGAGCCACGCTTCCGCATGAATCGGCCGAAGTGATACCACGTGCTCACAGAAGGAAGACCGGCATGAAGCAGCGCCCTGCGCTGTGTTTCGTCGAGTGAGGGTAGTTAAACTTTGGCAGCGCATTTGTTACTCTACTGGTGTTGCAGGTGTCTATGGGCGACGGCAAACGCTTACCATCAGGTGATCCGTCTGTTCGTCTGCTTGTTTAAAGCTGCTTTTAACAGTCTTCTGCGTCGGCCGGCCTATAAGCATGCTACGGAACTGCTGCCTTCGATATTAATGTCCGATTTTCTGTGTCCATTGAGACCAGACCTTCCAAACGCTGGATCATCTCCCTAGAAAGAAGAATGAGAAAGTTGGCTCTTTATCACGATGGTGCAGTAGCTAAGGTGCCATATCGAAGCAAAGGTTCCAAGGTCGATTTCTGTTTGCGTTATTTCAAAGAAAGAAAGTTCTACATTATTCGGTCTAAATGTTGGTTGACTCCCCCACCTATCGTCCTCTAATACTTGTACTAGTATAATATAGAATGGCCTAGATTTGGTACTTAAATCGGTATCAATTGTTTGATAGCGCATTTAGGTAGAGGCAACACCAGTAGAGTCACAAGTGCGCTGCCAACCTTTAATCCCTTTCCCTCCAATTGGGCCTCTACCCTCACTCACTCGGCGAAACACAGCAGGCGCTGCTTCACGCCGGTCTTATGTGAGGCCGTGGTTTCACTCCGGTGGAGCCGGCCCATTCATGCCAAAGCGTGGCTCTCCCATAAGATGCCGCCGGCTTAGCAACATTACTTGTCACGGTACATGATTACGAACACGCCGTCGCGAATACTTTTCTTTTATAACCTTCATTAAGTTAAGGACCTTATTAGCTAATTAATTAATTACAAAATAAGTTGTTACCCGGTCTCCGTGAGTACATGCATGTCCAAAACAATCCCCCACCCATTGAATGGATAATAAAAGCAATCAGAATCAAAAACAGAAGATTTACTTTGTTACTGGCCACCAAACGCCTCGGGAAACCAGTTGCGACGCAGACAGCGGGCGGCGCGTACGTCGGTGACGTTTCGCTTTTTAAACTCCGAACTTTTTAGATGTTCCTTTGTTGCGTGTCAGTTTGAAAAATTGTGTTCCAAAATGGCGGTGTCGATTATCAGGATGGGACTGCGGTCCGTTACGGCCAATTTGGAGAGGAGTGCGGCAATTATATCGAGTTCTAGTGCACAGAAGCAAGTTAAGGTATTTGGTTGTTCCCTGTTTTTTAAGTCCCAAAGTTGTGTGACGAAGGTCACTTGATAGCTTGTTAAAGCAAAAAGTAATGGAAAAAATATTAGAATGAATAGTAGATATGACACCTAACTGACCTAACTTGAATTTGATACATAAGTAAGTATCAGTTACTTAGGTCTTTAATAAATCATTAAAACAATGATACTAACCAACCATAATTTGAAAAGTTGTGGTTGAATGAATTTACACTGAAACACATTCCTAACTCTACATTAAGTTGACTTTCTAAATATTAGTTATGGTCGATTTTTGCAATCACATAAATTTCACTTTCCATAGCAACTTGGGTAAATGTGTGGGTATCAAAAACAGGTTTTGATTGGTGCGAGTACGGTACAACGCCTTCAATAAAATAGATCTTCTACTAGTGACTACGCAAAAATGTTGGTCCTTTGAAACCGGATAAATTATCAGCATTTTTTTTTAATTATTAAGCTCAGACTCATTTTGTAATCACAGAATTCAAACCAAACATCATGAATAAATACCTAATATCTACAATTTGAAAGTAAGTAAATGCATTTAATGCATTCGTGCAGTCCTTAAACCTTTCGATTACCATGCGGGCGTTTTCATCATATAAATACTGTTTATCCGTCTGTAGCTATAGATCCGTCTGTAGATATACAGTCAGCCAACATCATCTGGTTACCACAACCTGTCTTCTTCAATTGATATTCAATCATTCAACCTATGTTTACGACAGTAAGATGACAGTCGATTGAAGAAATTTGACAGTTTTGTATACGTTGATATACATACATTACGATACGTTGTACATACCTAGTTTATTCGTACTTGGCTTAATTTTGATATTTAAGTAGGTAGGTAAGTAACTATAGGTTTATCGTTAACGGATGTTACAACTATGCAGGATTTTTTCATTCAAAATATACATTTTTATCTAAATACTCTGCGGTTAGTTTCAAGTGTAATAAAATGTAAAAGGTATCAAGTTATAACAGACATGTCAAGTCTGTTTTATTAACTGTTTTCAAAGTGGTTGTAGAACAATGGTAGTTAATACGGTTTTTGACCTCTCTCCATAGAAAAATGGTAGCAAGAACAGACATATCAGAAGACATACAATGGTTAAAGAGGTTCAGAACTTTTGGCTTACTTTTGGTCCGCCATTTTAATATTTTGTTAATAAATTAGGGGCTGAAGACGAAAAATGTAGTTGTTGGCGACCACCGCTGACCACCACCACTAACCATCACCTCATTATCACCTCTTTGGCTATCTGTGTAATTCAAATTCTTTCAGTGTTCTTTTATAAGTAAAATAATTAAGTGTCAATTACCTTCTGTACGTTCAGTTGTTCTCTAAGTGTGCTGTCGTTCTCTAACTTGTAACTATTGTGACCTTCTGTATCATTTAACTTTCTAAATATAAACACTTGTGCTGTGTATTTTCCTTCACTCCCAATCATTCCCGCTCCATCCTCATTCATATACTGGAATCGTTCATCATCATCCGCCCATCAACTTCACCTCATCTACAGCGAACAGTAATCGATAAAAATAGGTATCGATAATAATAGGTAAATCACATAAAAATAGGTACTTAGGTTATAAAATTAAGAAAGTTTCATGGTCGCTGTTTTGAATAAACAACAAATTTGGAGAATTTTAATTTGTGATGAAGATGTTGTTCAGAAGGTTTGGTAGAAGACGTGTTTTTTTTTAGTTAGCCTATAGAGTCCCACTGCTGGGCAAAGGCCTCCTCCAAGTTCCTCCATAGATCCCTGTCCAACGCCCATGACTGCCAATCTTGGACATACTTATACAAATCGAGAAGACGTGGTTAAAGGATGTTAATGTCTACGGATACAGCCTACACACCAAGGTATACAGGGTGTATCTACCTGTCTTACGAATACAAGTATTCGGAAGACAGGTAGTGTACCTACTGAATAAGAATACATAAAAATAAACAAAAATAAGGACATTTATCTATCTTTATAAGTTAAGCTCCAATAACAATACTAGCTCTAATATTTATAAATAAAAGAGAAGCGATAACCTTTTATCGCACTCTGTTGGACCGACTAAGACCTTTTCGCAGAAATATATTCGTTATTCCTATTATTTTAAGCACCAAATTGGTCCAATACTTCGTGTTGATAACCGCTCATGTCATTTCGTAATCTATTGTATGTTAATTTGTAATTAAAGTTGAAAATAGATAAAAATTCGCGCGGAGTGTTGCTAGATAAAGTGGCAGATGATGGCCACGTGTCTGGAGGCCGTGGATTCAAAACCCTAGGGAATATACGTACAGTCAGCCACACATCAAGTTTCCACAACCTGTCAAATTTCCTCAATTGATATTCAACCTGATTTGTATGACAGTAAGATGATAGTTGATTGAAGAAATTTGACAGTTTTGTATACCTACTTTGGTGTGTGGCTTTACGTACTTAAAAAAGGGAGAAAACGACACTTAGGTAACAGAAAAGAAAAAAAAACACAATATAAGAAATAGCGCTGATTTTCATTAGTTAATCGAGTACTAATTTATAAAATCATACTACTTATTTTCATTGCACTTATTAAACCTAATTTATATTATCATATTTCACTTACACACCTTATTAATACCTTTTTGGCCAAAATAGTCTTGTTGCGTTTTAAAAATAAACAAAGAAAGTAAAACGTCAACCAGGGCAACGAAATGAGTAAGCATACATTGCACATGTGCAAACTGCACTTGTGGAGGTCGAGAAGACCTATTAAATGCACTTTTCTCTCTTTGTGAATAAAAATATTGTATGTACCTACAATGTAGATATTTGTATTATGAATAATACATTCAGACAACAAAATATTTGACTAGAAGCGTACAATCAGCCACACATAAGGTTACCACAACGTGTCAAATTTCCCCAATTGATATTCAACCTAATGTGAATGACGGTAAGATGAGAGTCGATTGAAGAAATTTGACAGTTTTGTATACTTTGATGTGTGACTGAACGTATGGATGCCAAAGACCGTTCTAAAGCGGACCCCGGGTTAGACATAGCTTAATATAATGTCTGTTTTAGCAGATAGATGATATAGTGGGGCATGTGCTACAATTTTTTATACAGGATGTATCTGTCACCATTTACAGCCCTTTCTATCTATCTCAGTCTAAGCTTCCCGTCGTTATAGTTACGGCATTCAGCGAGGAGCAATATCAAAGAAATCATTTAGTTGCTCATGCACTCCAATGCATCAAGACACAATGAATTCTGTTGGCACACAACTTCTTTAGATATTTGCAAATGAATGAATGACTGAACCTACAGTAACCAATTTAACAATCAGCAATATCTGCCGTCGCAATTCCACCTTTAAACGTAACTATAGAAGGTGGATGATGATTACCATAACGGTCGATGGCCTGCTGATTTGCGAATTGGTCCATGGTTCATTCTGATTGTGGGGCGCCGATCTGTCAAATAAAATTTACAATAATGGTCCTGATGGATGTACTTTTAATTTAGGAGTTTGCAAATATGCTACGTAGGCAAAGATTTTGTGGTCTACGTAGGTAGGTAGGTACTTTATTTCAGGCCTGGTCAGATTTTAAATCTTTTAGAACTAGCGTCTGTATTACTTTTAATATTACACTTAATCGGAAGACTTCTTCTACGATAAGATTTGCCGACAGCCCCTGTTTTAAATATTGTACAGACTTTTCGATACGCGTAAACACACTAAAAGTATTGCCACCAATGAAGGCTGCTCCGTTCCCAAAGGAGAGCTTTTTGGCATTTTCGGAATTTGAAACCAATCTCTATAGATTAGGGTTGAAAATAAAATGTAGAGACGGCATTTATGGATACGGACTTCAAAATCTATACCTGTAACTATTAACCACTGAATGTAATATCACTTTTTCAAACGCTTTCAGTTCAAAATTGTGTATGAAAATATCTTTTCGTCGATCAAAATGCAATATGACATCATAGTCATTCACAGTAGGCGATAGGCATCCTGTGGACCAATCTATCCTAAATGAGGGTACTTGGAGAAGATTAACGACATCCGACGCCGTGACCTTTGACCTTTAACTGTGTGCGATGCGACCTCATATTGACCATCAGTTGTAGAAGGTTAGCAGAATAATTTATGAAAGTTCACTGATTATAAATTACTAGCGGCCGCCCGCGACTTCGTCCGCGTGGAAAAGTAACTTTTTACACATTTACCGCTCTGTCTTTGCTCCTATTGGTCATAGCGTAATGTTATTTAGCCTATAGCCTTCCTCGATAAATGGACTATCCAACAAAAAAAGAATTATTCAAATCGCACCAGTAGTTTCGGAGATTAGCGCGTTCAAACAAACAAACAAACAAACAAACTCTTCAGCTTTATATATATAGTAAAAAGTAACTATATTATAGATTAATAAATTTTGATCTTATACTAAAATGCCTCTACAGAAAATAAGGAACAGTCAGCTACACATCAGATTATCGCAAACTGGCAAGTTTCCTCAATTGATATTCAACCTAATGTGTTTGGCAGTAAGATGAGAGTTGATTGAAGAAATTTGACAGTTTTGTATAACTTTGATGTGTGGCTGTAGGTATTCAAAATTTCTTTTTTCTTTACAGACTTTGAGTATAACTCAAAGTTTACAGAACATAAATTTTATGAATGTAATTTTTTTTTAATCTAGCGCTGATTCAGAAGGTCTATTTCTACCAAGAAGAATATGCTAATTTCACGCCGGTATTCTGTGAGACAAATAACTACGATTTCGGTCAAAGAAAGTTCTCACCCATGTACCTATTCCTTTAACTTATACTTACCTGCTCCATAAGAATCTTAGAATCAACAAAAACAGGAACCCATAGGTATCACTTTTATCTTTTTTTATTTTACCCTAATAAACAGCCATCACTTTTTTGTGTAAAGATTGACTATCATCTCAGCATGTCATCCCCTGTTTCGTTATAAGGCCCGGGGTAGTAGGCCATGATGTAACATTAATACAGGAGGATCAATTCTAACCGTGGGAGAGCCACGCTTCGGCATAAATGGGCAGGCTCGACCAGAGTGATACCACGGCCTCACAGAAGACCGGCATGAAGCAGAAAACTGCCTGACGCCAGTTTTCTGTGAGACCGTTGCCGCGTTGTCTCTCCTCGGCCGAACCGGCCCATTCATGTCGAAGCGCGGCTCTCCCACGATGTGAATATTGTTGAGTTACTAACCTTGTTGAGGGTTAAGGTCCCGATTTGATCACTCTGCCATGATTAGAAAATTTAATGGAACATTAGGACGGTAACAATATGCAATATTAAGTATGCGGCCCCATTTGTTTATTGTTTTGAACCTTTAATTGTTTTGTGATTGTTGTTTTGTTGTTGGGTGACTCTGTATGAGGAGGCTTGAGTGTGGAATTAAAAAAAACTGGACAAGTGCGTGTCGGGCCACGCCCAATGTAGGGTTCCGAAGTAATCTATACTTATAAGTATAAAGAGGTAACTTCCCTGGACAACGACAAGGCTTAAGTAAATTGAAGCACTTGCGCGATGTAATCTATGCCCAACGCCATCTATTAGTAGACAACGGAACTACTATTCCGAAACGAAGTGAGGACAGGCCACTAGTATAGTACCTACATAAGAAAACAAAATTACACGG
Source organism: Cnaphalocrocis medinalis (assembly GCA_014851415.1). Lineage (NCBI taxonomy): Eukaryota > Metazoa > Arthropoda > Insecta > Lepidoptera > Crambidae > Cnaphalocrocis > Cnaphalocrocis medinalis. The sequence goes on from CM026295.1 coordinate 3,658,567, forward strand.
ATAAAAATACTTAGGCAAAGACAAAAATAAACCAATAATTACGAAATAAATTAGCTTAAACGTGTAATAACTTAATATAACATTAATTGACTTAACCAATCACGATGTTGTATGTCAAAAAGCTATTATCTGACTAGTAAACAGGAAAAAAGGCATTGCTCCAATTTTTTTGCTGTACTGCCTGGTTCATTGTGCATTGTATAAATATTTTTCGACCTCTAAAGTTGTGACAGGCCATTGAAGTTGCCGGAATAGATAGCCTTTTACAATACTGACATAGTATGGCTTACGTGACATAATAATATAGCTGTAAGTGTAGAATCAAGGGCAGCAGATGTTTAAAACAATAGTAAACAACATTGTCTGTGGTCTTTTGTTTGGTGTTTATCTTGTGGATTGTCCTAATCCTAATAAATAAACATAGGTACAGGCCGCCATACATCAAATTATCATAATACAGGATGTATCTGTAAACATTTACATCCCTTTAACCACGCTTCTACATACCATTCTGAACATCTTTTGTTCTATGACGTTTGGAAAATCAAACAAAAAAAATCTTTTCATACAAAATCGGACACGTACCTACTTAACTTGTCATTTGTATGAGTCGCAAAAATATTCAACGAATTTCGAAAAGTCGTAGAACTAATGTTGTTCAGAAATGTTGGTATTTTTGTGTCAGGGCCGTACAGTTCTCTGAACCTTATGTTATCTAATCATATAAACAAATCGTATATGTTTATTATAACGATATTTAGAGAACCAGTTTTATTTAGGTGTTCCTACGATTTTGCCATTAATTAAATAGATTTTATGTCTTTTTCCTAAATTGGACTGTAGGTGCGTACACATCAAAGTACAATACAAAACTGTCAAATTTCTTCTGTCTGTTCTTTGATATAATCAATCAAGACAACATCACATAAGTACAGTCAGCCACACATCAGGTTACTACAACCTGTCAAATTTCCTCAATTGATATTCAACCTAATGTTTATGACAGTAAGATGAGAATCGATTGAAGAAATTTGACAGTTTTGTATTCTTTGATGTGTTCCCGTACGTGGTCCCTAACTGAGTGAGTAACTTGACCTATGGATAACCAGAAACAACGAAGTCATCAGTTCATATCAACGAACAATGATGGACAGTCTTTGTCTAAATATCAGTGAGAACATTATTGTATTTGACAGGACAGTTAATTAAAAAAGTGGGAAAATTATCATCCTTTTAAGAAAAATTAAAATTCATAACTTGCAAATATGATTGAGCAAACAACCAATCATAATACAAAGCTAAAAATATATAGTCCATTCGATGTCGTGCATCGATATGCGCCGATAAAGTGCGTTGACCGCATTATGCGCTTGCGCCGTGTACCCACTGCGCCTGCACATCTCCTTAAACATTCAACCTTATCTTCTTAGACATAACAGTTAGAATTGAACAGAAATAAATAGCTAACTTGTGGAACTAAAGAAGGAATTTAGCACTTTAATCCTATTGATTTAACAATCACAATTGGATGGCTGGTAATGCTGCGTTTGAAACGGTTAACTTAAACTTTATTTACTTTAACTTAAGAGTGAGGATTAAATAAGGTTATGACTTTGTTTAATAATCTTGCGGCGTCTTGTTGAGTAAGGTCGATATTTTGCAACGGTCATAAAATAAAAGGGCCTATTAGGAAAGTGTGACTTGTTGAATAATATCCACATTCTTAGAGAAACATTGCACGTCCCAGTATTAAGTCTTGTTTGCATACTTGCATGTGGTGGCATGTAAAATGCAAGTGCAATGTACGATCTTTTGACGCGTCTATAAATAGCTTCAAGGATCCTGGTGTTTCTAACTGTAGCTGAGACAAATCCTTGCCACGATTAGACTTATCAACAAACAAATATGTTTTAAGACCTAGAATGCATAAGCTTAACATGGGACATTAAATTGTTATGATTAATATGCTTGCATTATACAAGTACTTAATTTCAACGATGCGCGAGCTCTTGTGACCACCACAAAATAATTAGGTACACACAGAAATATGTCATATACTCACGCATGCGCGCTAACGGGGAAATACGCCTTTTCAACCACATTAATCCTAGCCTATGACATAAGATTGTCGAACTGTCGAGGTCTGTGCTAGAGGCCGCGAGCTTATGTACCTACTCATGCCGGGCAACAACCCTAGCATATGTCAACGAACTCTTCTAAATTCAAAATCAGGCTGAGTCTACCTTCTGTGTGTAATTATTTTGAGTGACCACGGCCGTTGTAACGCGGTCGAAACGTAAAGCTATATGAAATGTACCTACTGGTCTATATTGACATATCCTCGCGTTTAGTCCCACTCATATCAAACGAAGACGAATTGAACGCGTACTTGAAAATGACAATTTTAGACGTTAATATTTTATTGACAATCGCGGTTATATGATTCCTTTCAGATATGAGTGAGCGGGAAAGGCGTCCAGCCTTTCCCGCTCACTCATATCTGTTATTGACTGACTGACTGTACCAATAATGCATGTACCAGGCTTTTAAAAGCCGGTTAGTAAACATTTAAGAAAAGATCAACCGCATCAAGAAAAATTAACGATTACTTTTTGCTTTCAGTAAGAATAACTTGTTGCCATACATAATCGATTTCCCAACCAGTTTGGAATTGAATGACGCTCATTCGCCAACAAAAAAGTTTGCATTACCATGCACCGTCCGCGTCAGCATCAAAAGTAACTTATCATTCAAACACACGAAAAGTATCTGAGAATTTGACAAAAATCACTTTAGAATAGATTTACATTTATGTACAGTGGCCAGCACATCAAGTTACTACAATCTGTCAAATTTCCTCAGTTGATATTGAACCAAACACGTTTGACATAAAAGTGAGACCGTTCGATTGAAGAAATTTGACAGATTGTAGTAACTTGATGTGCTGGCCACCGTACCTCTTATATTTTGTGCAATGAAGAGTATCTATCTATCTATCTTATTCTAAAGTGTTTTTTGTCGACAAACCACTCTAGACAAACATTCGTGTAATAAACAATTGCGTTTGTTCAGTGGTGTTAGTAATCTAAGTAATGTATTTAAGTTATTATTTTGTGATACCTAACAAAACTTAGTACGGAGTCAAAACTTAGGTCAATGTACAGTGGCCAGCACATCAAGTTACTACAATCTGTCAAATTTCCTCAGTTGATATTGAACCAAACATGTTTGACATAAAAGTGAGGTTCGATTGAAGAAATTTGACAGATTGTAGTAACTTGATGTGCTGGCCACCGTACATATAAGATGTTGTGTGAATTTATTTATTTACTCCTCGGCCACGATGGCGCAGTGGCTAAGGTGTGCCCGAAGCGCGAAAGGTCCCGGGTTCGATTCCAAGTCAATTTTTGAAAACTACATTTTCTAAGTTGTCATGTAATGTGTCGGGAGTTCTGAATTGACGCCCCCTGTTAATTATCGTCACCTGGCACTCATAGTACAAGGGTTGCCTTAGTTTGCGACGAAGTTGATAGATGCGATTGTCTGGCGCATTTATTTATTTACTAGTGGCCCGCCCTCACTTCGCTTCGGGACCGTAATTCAGATAAGAACCAATAGATGGCGCTGTGTCCAATTACATCGCGCAAGCGTTTCGTGTTTTCGGTTTACCTATAAGCCTTGTCGTTGTCTATAGTAGTTATCTCTTTATAAATAGTATAGATTTCCCTCCCATCTTTCCAGTTAATCCACACAAAACCAGTATGCCACAACGGCGTGTGTTACCTGCAAGAGAAGGCCCGCGAGCTGGACCTCGCGGAGGCAGCCTCCAGTGCCATCAGGCGCAGCTACAGCAAGCACCACGGCCGGCCCGAGGAGGACCGGAGGAAACAGCAGTCGGATAGCGACAGCGATTCTGACTCCGATACTGAGTGCAAAGGCATTGATAGGGTGAGTGAAATATGAACCGGTCTTCGCTTCTTCTTCTCCTATCGATGGCATAAAGATATTAAATTTTACCAGCCCAATACTCCGCCACAACGACTGCGCTTTCGATCCGGTCCAGTACGGTGAACCGGTCTTTTCATGTTTTTGTATTTTATTTTTTTGCAATCAAGATGACCTCACTCCGCCTGATGATAAGCGGCCGTGAGATCCAAATATGAGGTTGACAGGCACAAAAGAACAAACTTATTACCTATTGAGCCTGTCATCCTCACCCTAAAGGCCTGCTGACATGCCGTTTCACGCCCCGCCTAAAACCCAGAATTGTACAGAAGGACAGGAAGGAAGGACATATGAACTTTTTTTTATGATAAAGGTGGCAGATGAGCTGATGGTTCACCTGATGGTAAGCGATTACCGTCGCCCAAAGACACCTGCAACACCAGTAGAGTCACAAGTACGTTACCTATAGTAAATACTAAAATAACTTACCCACTCCATTTCTTCTTCAGTCCGAGTTCTGGCGCCGGAAAATGCGCACCGTACACAACATCCTCGACGTAGACAAGGACGGCCTGATCTCGTTCAACGACTTCGTGCTCTTTGGCGAGCGGTTCAAGGCCCTGGGGCATCTGGACGACCAGCAGGCTAAGGAGTTCTCCGATATTATTAAGGTTAGTATTTTTTTTATTAAACTATAGGCCAACACTTGACCACAATCGCACCTGATGGAAAGTGACGATGAGGTATAGGATGGTACGAGTACGCGTTTGTCTAGAAGATGTCTGTTCACTCTTGCCTTAAAGATGTCCAGATTATAGTGGTCGGGAAAAACATACCTCGGCAGGGAGTTTCCTTAGCTGACCGTATGATAAATGTGGAAGCGAATCGCTTCGTACGGTTCGTTTTAATGATTAGGAAAGCAAACCAGCTGCCAACAATGGTGATTCCGAGCAGAAACGACCTAATGATTTTCAAGAAAAGGGCTTATTACTTTCGATGAGCTGGCAACGCATTTGTAATGCCTCAGGTGTTGCAGATGTCCATAGGCGGCGGTGATCACTTACCATCAGGTGAGCCGTCTGCTCATTTGTCCGCTGCAATGTAAAAAAATAACGAGCAAGCCCATGGACATCAGCTACATCAGTAGGAGTGCGGATCCGTTTCAGGCCTTTTAGAAAAGGTATACCTTACGTTTCCAGGGGTTTAGCCGGTAACCCTGGGGGTCTTGTGGGGGAGTCCGACATAACCCGTCTGCCCCCGGATGGGTACGCGTAACGCATTTCCCCTGGGACCTGAAAAAAGAGCTGGCCAACCTAGCTAGACCCTCACTCGGCGAAACACAGCGCAGGCGCTGCTTCACGCCGGTCTTCTGTGAGGCTGTGGTATCACTCAGGAAGAGCCGGCCCATTGCGTGCCCAGATTACTATCTGGACCTCTCATTTCAAAGGCGTTTTTATCCACTTCTAATTTTTATTCCAGTGAGCTATGTGCAATCTCTCAAAATTAAATTAAAATAAAATTTACATTGTATTCAAATTATCTTAGTGTCTTGTATTGGTGAAACGTGCGTTATGAATAATTTGCATACGGACACATGATTTTTATTCAAATTATAAACCAATGATGTCACAATAAGTGATAAGACCAGTAACAGAGACTATGTTAAGTTTAGTTTTAGGAATTTTGAAAACATGGGTCTGGGAAATTTACTAGCATAATGCCTCAATAAAGTCATGAAATAACTTAATTGATGGCAGCACTGCCGCGTCATAGGGTATACTTAGTAACCCCATTGGTTATAGAACAAGGGAAATTCGTAAGTTCCCTAAGAATTCGTGTTCATGTCTTTCTTCACGCAGTATACGCGTGAACTAAGCAGATGACAGACGATCAGAAGGGTAACCCTACCCTATGACACAAGCGGCAGTGGTGCCATCAATAATTTCCTAACTTTATTGACGCATTATAAGCGACAAAGACGCGTCCCAAAAGATAAAGGTTGGTCTCGATCGGGACCGAGAGAGACACATGATTAAAAAATACTAAAACTCCATAAATATAGAGATCCACCAACTCACATCACCGTCCAATTTCAACAAGTAATGTCTCTTTATTCACTTGACATTGGCAAAGTTGTGTCGCATCCAAAACGCAGAAAAAGCCATTTAAAAAAAAGACCGCCAACCATCTCCCTCCTGTGCAATCCAGTCCAGCATCCAGTCTTCAGCATGGGGGTCCGGACCCCCCCCCCATTGAGGCCTGGTTTGACATAAGGCTGAATCGGCAATAGCCAAGGGCGACTTAATTAAGGGGTCGGCAAGGTTAGTGGGGTAACAAATTGTAAATAGCCCTGGGGGCTGGGACGGCAAATCAACCTCACGTTCTTCAAGAATGCGTACATGTAATAACGCACGCTGGGTCCAGCCGGTCCTTGAAATGTACTTCGGGAGAGCCGCATTTTACAATTAGAGAAATTGTTAAATCCGAGCACGGGGGGGGAGGGGGGGAACACCCCCCCTTGTCAAAGCTATATATACGTCCGTGGGTGCCATTAATAAAAAAACTTTATTGACCCATTACTTACCTATAAGCGACAGAGACGCGTCCCAAAAGATAAAGGTTGGTCTCGACCGAGAAAGACACATGATTAAAAAATACTAAAACTCAATAAGTATAGAGATCCACCAACTCACATCACCGTCCAATTTCAACAAGGAACGCGTCTCTTTATTCACTTGACATTGGCAAAGTTGTGTCGCATCCAAAACGCAGAAAAAGCCATTAAAAAAAAGACAGCCAACCATCTCCCTCCTGTGCAATCCAGTCCATCATCCAGTCTTCAGCATGGACGTATATCCAGGGGGTCATGACCCCCCCCCCCCCATTGAGGCCTGGTTTGACATAAGGCTGAATCGGCTATAGCCAAGGGCGACTTAATTAAGGGGTCGGCAAGGTTAGTGGGGTAGCAAATTGTAGATAGCCCTGGGACGGCAAATCAACCTCACGTTCTTCAAGAATGCGTACATGTAATAACGCACGCTGGGTCCAGCCGGTCCTTGAATTGTACTTCGGGAGAGCCGCATTATAAAATATTATTTCAAATTATTAAATTGTTTCAATTAGGGACATTGTTAAATGGGTGTGTTAGGGGGTAAATTACGGGGGGTGATTCAGTAATGGTTTTGCAATGTGGGACACCCTCCTTGTCAACGCTATATGTATATACGTCCGTGGTCTTCAGTATCTTTAATTAGTATCCATTTGCCTCGGCTTGCAGATGACCTGGGAGGAGCAGTGGGGCGCCATAGACCCGTACAACTTCGTCACCATCGAGCAGTACATGGAGGATATGCACCATGTGCTGAATGACAAGACTCTGAAGAAGAAGGCGCACCGCTGGCTGCCTTACCTGTTTAAGGTAACTATACAACTGACAATGATAAGGCCGCCGATATTGTATTTAGAAATTACTATTAGCATTAAGTTCTATTATGTGTTGTGCAATAAAGAGTATCTATCTATCTATGATACATTAATAATTTCAGCCAATATATATTTTTTTATATTATAACGGGTGGCGCAAAAGTAAAGACCCTATTTGGTTCAGCTATAACATTTTTTCTAAATTAGAAAACTAGATTTAGGTTTTTTTAAATGTATATTTGTGCCATTAAATTTCGTACCATTAGGATTTAAAGATGATGTCTTTTAAATGGTGACCTCCAGAGTTGATACACATTTGAGCCCTATTTATGACATTTTGCATAACTTGCCGTAACACTTCCTGCGATATGTTCGTTATTTCTTGACGAATGTTTTCTTTTAGAGCTGCGAGAGTCTGTGGCTTGTTCACATACACCCGAGATTTCAAAAAACCCCAAAGAAAGAAGTCTGGACTGGTCAGATCGGGTGATCTTGCAGGCCAAGGCAAATCGCCAAAACGAGAGATAACTCGGCCTGGAAAAGCGGATGAATTATTCCGTAAGAACATTGACACAATTATTCCACGTTCTTGGGGAGTAAAACGGTCCATGTTTATTTTCAGTGTATTTTACATTTGTTCACTACACAATTTTCAACAACAGAATGACAGAAAATGTCATATAAAAAAAATAAAAGTATTTTCTTTAGTGCCAGTACTTTTGCGCCACCCAGTATATTCAGACATTATGGCCATGTTATGAGAAGAGAGGAGGAACACGTAACCAAAAAATGATGGGTATGAATGTAAGTAGGCCAAGGAGCAGAGGACGGCCAAAAAAGAGATGGATGGATTGTGTGAAGAATGATATGACTGAAAAGGGGGTGGATGATACGATGACGAATGACAGGGACGAATGGAAGAAGAAAACATACTGCGCCGACCCCAGATAACCTGGGAATAGAGCAGGCAGATGATGATACGATGATATTCAGACATTTGGCCGCAATCTCACCTGGTGGTAAGTGAAATGTGCCCGAGGGTGTAGCAGGTCTGTCTAGCAACATCCTATTCACTCTTCTCTTGATATGGGGGTAAAAGGTTGGCAGCGCACTTGTGACTCTGGAGTTGCAGGTGTCAATGAGCGGCGGCAATATAAATTTTAACATCATAATTTAGGACTCATTTTTCTGTTTTTCGTATATATATTACACCAACCTTATTCTGTTTATCAAATGTCCTTTGCCCAAAGGTTGTCTGGTAGAAATTGCTTTAAGCGATATAAAGACCGACGAAATTGTAAACTAAATTTCTGTAATGTCTAGTTCTTTTGTGATTTTTGTGCAATAAAGTATTTATTATCTATCTATCTATGTAACTTCCAGGCGGTGGATAAGGACAAGTCCGGCTTCATCTCCGTGAAGGAGTTCAAGCTGTTCTTCGAGTGCCTGGGGCTGGACAACGAACACGCGGCCGTCGCGTTCGCAGTCATCGACACTAACGGGGTAAGGACCAGGCGGCCTAATTTGAAGACCACACGGAAAAACCTTGATTCCTACAGATTCATTTCGCCACTGTTTCCACTCGACAATAGTTTCAACACCATCATTTAGGTGGTTGGCAATCTTCAACTGTTCTTCAGAAACTTTCTGCCTCGTACTACAAAACTATCGAATGAACTGTCCCCTGTGGTATTTCCGGACCGATACGACCTGCGAACCTTCAAAAAGCGAGCATATTCCTTCTTAAAAGGTCAGCAGCGTACTTGCGACGCCTCTGGTGTTGCGGGTGTCCATGGGCGGCGGTAATCACTTAACATCAGGTGATCCGTCTGTTCGTCTACCCTATAAACCATTAAAAAAGTACAATTAAGAGAAAAACAGTTTGACGCGCGGATAAAACCGTTTCTTCGCATGGACAAACAGGTACGAATTGAACTATAACAGTTGACTGCGATTATTTTACCCAATTTTTATTTTTGTGTTAGAATGTTTCCCTAAAATGCTAACAGATGGCATTAAAAATTTAGTTACACAAAAAAGGTGACATTCATTGTTTTTCCCGTGTGGTCTTCATTTATAAAATCTAGCCGTGTAGCATTCCCGGCATTCTGCTGTAAGCAGTTTTTATATGATCGGTGGCAGATGAGCAGAGGGATGACCTGATGGTGACCTAAGTAATTACCACTGCCCATGACACCGCAACACTTGTTGAGCCAGAGATACGCTGCCAAACTTTTCCTCACTCTGCGAAACACGGCGCAGAGGATACTTCACTGCCGGTTTTCTTTGCGGGCGCGATATCAATTTGACTGAAATTAGCCCATTCCGGCCGAAGCGTGGCTCTCCCACAGTAACATTTTTTAATTTTTGGTAAAAAAACAAGTATTTTTATGTTATTTTCGTTGTTACAGGACGGAAAATTATCTCTCAAAGAATTCGTGAAGCTGGGAAAAGACTTCTTCTTCACAGAAGACGAGACCAGAGTGTCAAAGATGTTCTGGGGGCCGCTGATGGATATTTGATCCGAAATCACCTTTATGTCGTAGGTGATAAGAGTCAACTGTTCTAGTTGTTTTAGTATAAGTAGGTAGGTGGGGTAAACCGGGGTAATGTGACAGCTAGCGGGATTGTTAAAGTTATTTGGAAAGTTAAAATAACAAATTACTATCGGGACGAAACTAGATTTGAAAAAAAAAAAGAGTCCTATAGTACGACATCTGGCGGATTTGTAACAAATGTTTTTTTCTCGTGCAATAAATAATAAATAAAATATTATGAGTATGTAATGTATGGAAGCATTTTTTTATGATGTATTTTTTGTTATATTTTTTTACCATCGATTTACGAAGTTTATCCGGTTTACTCTAATTTTAATAAATTGTGAAGTTTTGTCATTTCATTATTGTCTATGTTTTAGGCGATAAGTTAGCTTTATATAGGAGACATAAAAAGACTATTTGTAATAGTGAAACTATACAAAACCAATTTGACATATAGTATGAATAATTATCAGATTTTATGAATACTTTATATGTTATTATTACTTATGATTAAAGTCCCAAATGACGATAAAAGATCTAATTTGCATTCCTATTTTGCATAATTTCATTGCAATTAATTTCTAAGTGTATTTTACTATAATTACCGATTTGTTGAATCATTCGTTTTTGAATGAAAATAGTGACTATGAATCTCAATAAAGATTTGATAAAATAACTTGTTTATTTATCAAATTGCAGTGGCGCCATCAATTAATTTCACGATTTTATTGACACATTATTGATTGACTTCAGTTCTATAGTACGCCATTCAGAGGATTTCACATGTGAAATCCCCCATTAAAACAGAGGAGTATAAATATGACAGAAAATAATATTTAAATCTTACAATTTCTTTATTGAATACTTACAAAATATTAAATAATACAAATAAACGAAACAATCAATGAAGGTATGAGACAAAAGTAATTTATCATTTATCTAAAAAGTAACGACGTCACTGTCAAAGGAGATTTGCAATTTAAAATCCAACCATATTACCAAATGGTTGTTACGTTATTCCCCATTTCACTCTTTTAGTAAGACAAGCCTTTTTGGCCGGTGGCAAACCATTTTATCGACTTATCGCACTGAATACACCGTTAAATTGTGGTCCTTTTAATCTTGAAGTCCTTATAATAGGTATGGCATTAAGGTACTAAACAATGCTGAGTTGGTCCTTTAGAATTTTTGTCTCTTCTATCAACGTTGATATTTGACTAGTCCTGAAAAAAATATGTAATTTAAATTAAACAGATTACAGCGCGAGATATACAAGGTGTATTCTGGACATTTACATCCACGTCTGACTATTATGGAAATAGTCTTTTTTTATATTAAATGGGTTTGCACTTGACCTCATGTCACCTGATGGAGACTCTCAATGACGTCTAAGATATAGCGTGCTTTCCCAGAATATAATAAAAGTACAAAGTGACTAAAGTGCGTGATAATAACTTACTGCTGTTGAAGGATCGAGGAGATGGTGTCGCTGTGTGACTTGCCAAGCGCAATGTCCTTCTTTTTGTACTCTGCTTCCCATTTTTTTAGCTGGAAAAAAATAAGACAACTTTTAAATAAATTATTTATTTATTACTAGTAAAAAAATACTCTAGGTCTTTTCAATTCACATATAAAAATCATCTATTTCGTCCTGTCAAACAAAGTTTGTCACGTGACATGATCATTTTGGAAGCCGAAAACATTTTCGAAGAATTTCGAAAAGTTGTCCAACCAATGCTGTTCAAATGTTACACAGATATTTTATTTTATTTTTTAGGGATAATAAACAACGGTACAATATATCTTATTTAAAAAAGTACATCAACTAAATAGTATTGATTAATTGTACAATCAACAACATTATCCACAATTTGGTTAAGTAGTGTTAATGCTGTGAACTATAACTAAGCCGCGGTGCATAAAAATCCAAAGGCAGAGGACAGCTAGAACTCCTCTATCACAAAAAGGGAATCGAAATCGAAACTGGACATGGCCCAGAATTGATGCTGTCACCTTTATAAAATGTCAAATAGAGGTGGCTGCACCACTCTCAAGCCAAGACCAAACCCAGACCACGCCCCTTAGATATACCCTGTATTTACCTTGAATTCTTGACGGGACATAACATAGAGTTGATAATACCGCCGAATTTTTATTCCGACATTCGGCGGTATTAACAACTCCATGTTGTGTCCCGTGGAATTTTTATATCCAACGACATGTGCCTCACCTCCTCGCTCTTGTGATGCGCGTGCTGCTTGAGCTGTGTGATCTGCTGGTGGAGGCGCTCCCCGAGGCGCGCGTAGCGCTCCAGCTCGCCCAGCAGCTCCCGCTCCGCCGGGGACGTGGAGCACGACACGCGGAGCTTGCGGATCGCTACTGAGCACCTGGACAACAAAGATATTATAAGCGCTGGATTGGGACCATTTAAGTATTGCGTAAGCAGATTTTTTGGGAAATTTAACCCCCCTCCCCCCTTGTCAGCAAAAATGGTCGAAAAAATATACTTTTTCTATATGAATTTATCAAAAGTAAGCAGTGCCACGACCCCCTCCCCCATCGCAGGGCCGTCTTTAACAAGGCCGGGGCCCTTGGGCACACAAAAATTGTAGGCCCTTTTGGAATGTGAAAAAAGCGAATTGTACTAACTTAATCAGTAAATTAGGTAGAATGCGTTCGGAAATATTATAACTTTGGACAGTAGGAATAGCCGCTACCAACGATATATGGCGTAGTATATTTGATTTGCGAAAAAAGTAGTGTTCGAAAAAAGCTTTCGAGAATAAATGTGTGAGAGAAATAAAATTGTAGGTTCTTCGGGGCCCCCTAGATAATGGGGGCACCTGGGCACGGGCCCCCGTGTGCCCTTATAGCAAAGACGGTACTGCCCCATCAATGCTTACGTAATAATTGAACAGTCCCATACTGTAAACGTGGAGTTGACTAAAAAAAATAAAATGCTAAATTAAATGCGCCACACAATCACTGACAGCAGTCAGCATGGGGACCAATTCTCGTGCGTACGACATTGAAGTCGAAATTAGAATTTTTGTATGGACGAATGTATGAAATTTTTAAATTCGACTTCAATGTCGAGTGCACGAGAAATGGTCCCCTGTTCTCAAACTAAGGCAACCCCTGTAACTATGAGTACCAGATGACGATAATAACTGGGGCATCAACCTAGAACACCCAGACCTAAGACAACTTAGAAAAAGTAGTTTCCTAAATGACTGACGGGAATCGAACCGGGACCCTTTCGCGCAACTATGGATGGATGTTTGCCTCCTCTTTCACGCAAAAACTACCGAATGGCTATTTATGAAGCATATAATAATTATAGCTTACAGCTTACAGATCAAAATAACACAATAAGAATAAGTGACAGATATTACATGAAGTCCTCATGTTTTGCCTTTACAGGCATACCAATATTCAGCATTACAATAAATTAAGAAAAGGAAAATTTAACATACATGCATGTATTAATAGGGTATTTGACTAATCTCGATATAGTAAAAAATATTTATACTTTTCCAAATACTGGTAACTAAGAACCAACGGCCAAAATTTTCAGTTAAAAACTATAAAGTCTACGCTGGTTTTATGAGCATTCAAAGTTCATGGGGCAAGTCCATTTTTAAAGTATAAAATTAAAAAAAATAATTATATCATTGAACTACCCGTACATTTTTCACCAACTTTTATTATGAAACCATTTACTTAAACGAAACATTTGATATAGCTACCAAACAAAATTTACTAGACGAGCATACAAGATACGGGCGTGTGACGTCACTTGCCTGTAGCCATTTTGTATAGAGCGTTTTTGGGCTTGCCCAAAATATGTGCTCTTAAAGTTGTGATATCTCAGGTGATTCAAATCAGAATCGAGCAATTCTTTCAGTAATGTTTCTTAAATTGAGAGGTCTTTTGATTAAACACATAATTTTTTTTTGTCAAATACCCTATTACCTAAATATTAAAATGAAATAAATGCAAAATTACTTTCAACGTTAAAAAAACTTAAAATTACAAAAATTATACTAACTGTACCAACCAGTAATAGTAATTAATATGTTTGTATAAAAAACTAACCTGTACTTCAAATCATCTTGGTGCTTTTCTGCCAGCATGCACTTGTCCTTCAAGATTGTAACGATATGAACAGTTCCTGAAACTTTTTTTTTGCCACATATTAAGTTTTAGGTGCCCAGCTTTACATGCAAACTACATCCAGTATTTATACATTCTGATTTGTTACTGGGGCAGTTGCCCATACTGTATTTAGCCATGGCCTTTAACCCCCCTCCCCCCCTTGTCAGCAAAAATATACTTGTTCTATATGAATTTATCAAAAGTAAGCAAATGTTGCAAGTGTCCATGAGCGGCGGCAATTGCTTACCATCAGGTGATCCGCCTGCTCGTCTGCTACCTATAACATAAAAAAAAGAAGTGCCAAGACCCCCTCCCCCATCGATGCTAACGTGATAATTGAACGGTCCCATACTGTAAACGTGGAGTTGACTAAATAAATAAAATGCTTAATTATATGCGCCACACAATCACAGCAATCAGCATGGGAACCAATTCTCGTGAATACGACATTGAAGTCGAATTAGAATTTTGTATGGACGAATGTACCTATGACATTTTTAAATTCGACTTCAATGTCGAGTGCACGAGAAATGGTCCCCTGTTCTCAAACTAAGGCAACCCCTGTACTATGAATACCAGATGACGATAATAACTGGGGGCATCAACCTAGAACACCCAGACCTAAGACAACTTAAAAAAGTAGTTTCCTAAATAGACTTGACCGGGAATCGAACCCGGGACCTTTCGCGCTTCGAGCGAACACCATTGCGCCATCGAGGCAATCATGTAACTATGGATGGATGTTAGCTCCTCTTTCACGCAAAAACTACCGAATGGATTTTAATGAAGCTTTATACATAATAATATAGCTTACACATCAAAATAACACAATAAGAATAAGTTGACAGATATTACATTGAAGTCCTCATGTTTTGCCTTTTACAGGCATACCAATATTCGGCATTACAATAAATTAAGAGAAGGAACATTTTAATACATGCATGTCAAAATTACCTAAATGCAAAATTACTTTCAACGCTAAAAAAACTTAAAATTACAAAAATTATACTGACTGTACCAACCAGTAATAGTAATTAATATGTTTGTATAAAAAACTAACCTGTACTTCAAATCATCTTGGTGCTTTTCTGCCAGCATGCACTTGTCCTTCAAGGCCGACGACTGCAGCCTAACGTCATCCACGTCACTCTGTAAACGTGACGGATCAAAGTTAAGTAGGTATACATCACATAATTTTTTTAAAGGGGGATATTCATGGGCAGCGATGATCACTAACCAGCGGATGATTGGTTTGCCGCCTCTAGTATAAAAAAAATAGGATGACACCTAATCCGGGTCAAAGGTCGGCAACGCACTTGTACTCTACTGTTGTTGCAGGTGTCTATCGCTTACCATCAGGTGATACGTCTGCTTGTCTGCCACCTATCAGAAAAAATACCTAGTTAAAGAATTTATACAAGAGCAAACATATGTATTTTAATTTAAGCTTTTTATTCTTTTCCTTTATAATCTATAAGCTTATAAAAATTTGATTCGGCCCCCTCTGCCCCAGAAACTGGGTACGCCTATGACTCGGGGCATGTGAATCCATACTAATCATATATAGCATAAAAATTTTCTGATTCGCCCAATTCTTGACTAGTAGAGAATGCTGTAAGGCATTAAGTCCTCCAATTGTACTTTTTATTTTGTGCAATAAATAATAAATAAATCATAAATAGGAAAGTGTGTCTGTCTGCCTGTATGTTTGTCTTTTTTTCACGGCAAAACGGACCATCGAAATGACATGAGTTTTAAGTGGAGATAGTTGAAGGGATGGAGAGTAACAAAGGCTACTTTTTGCCCCTTTCTCATCCCACATTTTAGGGAAGTGTGGGGCGCTAAAGCAAATGCTCGTTTATTATCTATCATTTACTATTATTATCAGTGTATCTGACCTGCAGGTCCCGCAGCCAGGTGTCGTGGTGTCCGGCGAGCTGCCGCAGCGCCGACACCTTGCGCGTGAGGGCCTGCAGCGCGCGCGCCTGTCGAGCCATATACTCGTTGCGAAGCTTCAACGTCGCTTGCGTTACTAACTGGAATAATAATTAGAAAAAGTCCGTATGATAAATGTGAAAGCGATTCGCTTCCACATTTATCATACGGACAGCTAAGGAGTGGAACTCCCTGCCGAGGTCTGTTTTTCCCGACCACTATAACTATCTTTAAGGCAAGAGTGAATAGGCATCTTCTAGGCAAACGCGTGTCATCCTAGACCTCATCGTCACTTTCCATCAGGTGCGATTGTGATCAAGCGTTGGCCTGTAGTCTAATAAAAAAAAAAAAAACAAAAGTAAAGCACAGCCTGTACTGCGTGTGACAATAAGGGAGTATTAACCATAAAAGATAATAATGTGTAAATACCTTGGGTAGATTCTATGATTTTAATTGTGGGAGAGCCACGATTAAAGTGGGGGGGGGGGGGGGGGGGGGGCGGGGGTTACTGGTCTGCTCCGGTTTACCTCATTCTTAGCTTTTTAACAATTTTCTTCATCTTGAGTATTGGACTGTAGGACATGGTATGAGGAAAACATTGTAATAAACATTTTGGCGATTAAAAAGAGTAGCTGGCGAGTTCTTGATGGATCTTCTCGTCAGAATCAACTTTCCGATACCAGTGGTAGAATCGCATTATATCTATTTATTTTTTAGTATATCTTAAGTATCAAGATATATATTTAATTTCATTTAAATTATATACATTATTTTTAAATAGTTTTAAATATTTTCTTTATGTATGACGATTTGTAAGTGCTGTGTACAAGTCTATGCAAATAAAGAATATTTTGACTTTGACTTTCATCATCTGGTACTCAGGGATTGCCCTAGTTTGAGACCAGGTTGATTGGTGTGATTGTCTGGCGCATTAATTTATTTTTATTTATTTCACATGTCTGGACCGCCGCTAGCGCCATCTGTATCAAGCTTTGCCTGTGGATCTCTATTGAAAAGAGTTTAAGTTTACCTCCAAAGTCTCCTTGGGCCCCGGTTCTTCGCTCTTGTTCATGTTGAGTATGGGCTGCGAAACCTCCTTGGTCAGTATTTCTTGTATGATCGTCGTGAATGACAGTTTTTGTCTCTGAAAAACAATAAAAGGAATTAGTAATATCCGCTAGGCTCAAATGTGTCTAACACCCGTCTAAGGCTGCTTTTCCACCAGAGAAGCTAAGCGATGTCACAAACAAATCACAGGTAGGCCTAAAAAGAGATGGCGTGATGACTGGGTCCACCTTTCCATCAATATAAAATTACAAATACAATTTAAATTTACAAATACAATCTCGGCGGTCTTATCCTGGATAGCGATCTCTTCCAGACTACCTTGGGGTAGAGGACTAATACAGTAACATTTGTGCCAATAGTCGTGATCAGATCGGATTTTTCTCATTGTTGGGGAACGCGGATTTAAAAAAATATTTCACCCTGTTTCTTAGAGAAAAGTGTGATTTTCATTTATACTTTATGATTATAGTTAGGATACATGTCTATAGACTCACCTCTTTGAGAATACTGTCTATTTCATCTTGCTCCAGGGCCGGGTTCTTCAGTTGCAGCTCCTTGTACAGTTGCTCTTCTAAGTCATACGGCTCTAGAGACCTGGAAAGTTATTGAAGCAAAATATTATTATTGACCAATACATACAGAGAATATGAAGCTCTGAAATTGTGTTTTTTTTGTGTATTCGATTAATATTTTTTTTACACAACTCCTCATATATACGAATGTGAATCCATGGGAGAGCTTCGGAGTGTGTACAGAAGACCAATCGGGGGAAGGGTTACTTCTGATTCTACTGGTGTTGCTGGTGTCTATGGTTGGTGGCAATCGCTTACCATCAGGTGTTTGTCCGTCTGCTCATCTGCAAAATGTGGATTGGTGATTAATATGTTCGAAAATTTTAAACATAATTTTTGCTCGACCGTTCGATAAGGATTTACAATATAAATTAATAGGCCTGTTTCCAATTTTTTTTCTGATTAGTAATCAAAGAAGCTCTCCAAAGTTGAAACATCGGCAAAAGATTACTCTGTTAGCATGAATATTCTCCGAGATATCAACATTCAAAGATCACATAAAATAAACCTTGTCAAAACGCTCCATACAACGGCCCTGCCACGCTGTGACGTCACAGCGTGCTAGTTTGTGTTCATCACGGGAGACCTTTGTTCGATAGCTATATTAATAATGCGTTTATGAAAATGGTTTCAAAAGAAAAGTTGCTCAAAATTGCATGAATTATCTAATTGTATATAATTATTTAGTAAATGTAATACTTTTAAAATCAAGTTACGTATCAAATTTAGATCTAACTTTAATTGACTGATGACAAAAAATATCAAACTAAATTCTTGTATATAGTTTTTTTTTACCGTGATTTCTCCATTTTATACAAAAAATCTTCCAATCTCTAACCTTGGAAACAAGCCTATTGGCGGTGCTAGTATCGTCGCGGTTCCGCCTTAAACCACTAGATCAACTAGATATGAGACTTTTGGCGTTGGTTCACTAATGATGCCAATAATGATGATGATGTTACCTGACCAGCAGCGCGGCGTCACAGCACAGCAGCAGCAGCGCGGGCAGCGGCGGCGGCGTGAGGCACACCCCGCGCGCGGGCTGGAGCCAGTGATGATGTTACCTGACCAGCAGCGCGGCGTCACAGCACAGCAGCAGCAGCGCGGGCAGCGGCGGCGGCGTGAGGCACACCCCGCGCGCGGGCTGGAGCCAGTGATGATGTTACCTGACCAGCAGCGCGGCGTCACAGCACAGCAGCAGCAGCGCGGGCAGCGGCGGCGGCGTGAGGCACACCCCGCGCGCGGGCTGGAGCCAGTGATGATGTTACCTGACCAGCAGCGCGGCGTCACAGCACAGCAGCAGCAGCGCGGGCAGCGGCGGCGGCGTGAGGCACACCCCGCGCGCGGGCTGGAGCCAGTGATGATGTTACCTGACCAGCAGCGCGGCGTCACAGCACAGCAGCAGCAGCGCGGGCAGCGGCGGCGGCGTGAGGCACACCCCGCGCGCGGGCTGGAGCCAGTGATGATGTTACCTGACCAGCAGCGCGGCGTCACAGCACAGCAGCAGCAGCGCGGGCAGCGGCGGCGGCGTGAGGCACACCCCGCGCGCGGGCTGGAGCCAGTGATGATGTTACCTGACCAGCAGCGCGGCGTCACAGCACAGCAGCAGCAGCGCGGGCAGCGGCGGCGGCGTGAGGCACACCCCGCGCGCGGGCTGGAGCCAGTGATGATGTTACCTGACCAGCAGCGCGGCGTCACAGCACAGCAGCAGCAGCGCGGGCAGCGGCGGCGGCGTGAGGCACACCCCGCGCGCGGGCTGGAGCCAGTGATGATGTTACCTGACCAGCAGCGCGGCGTCACAGCACAGCAGCAGCAGCGCGGGCAGCGGCGGCGGCGTGAGGCACACCCCGCGCGCGGGCTGGAGCCAGTGATGATGTTACCTGACCAGCAGCGCGGCGTCACAGCACAGCAGCAGCAGCGCGGGCAGCGGCGGCGGCGTGAGGCACACCCCGCGCGCGGGCTGGAGCCAGTGATGATGTTACCTGACCAGCAGCGCGGCGTCACAGCACAGCAGCAGCAGCGCGGGCAGCGGCGGCGGCGTGAGGCACACCCCGCGCGGGGGGCTGAAGCCGGCGCCGGCGGCCTGCGTGCACACCAGGTGTCGCGCCACGCTCGGCTTGGAACACATCGCTGATAGCGCTGTATCTGTCTCCGCTACACAAGAAAGAAAATAAAAAATAAATTTGATTGTGGGAGAGCCATGCTTCGGCATGAATGGGCCGGCTCGACCGGAGTGATACCACTGCCTCACTGAAAACCGGCGTGAAGCAGCTCCTGTGCTGTGTTTCGCCGAGTGAGTGAGGGTACCGGAGGCCCATCGGGGGAGAAGGGGATAAAAAGTTAGCAGCGCACTTGTTGCATGTGTTCATGGGCGGCGGCAATTGCTTACCATCAGGTGATCCGCCTGCTCGTCTGCTACCTATCACATAAAAAAAAGTAAACAAATAATAATTTACAATATTTCACATAAAAACACAAAGTTTCCCCAGATGATGAAATGTCAAACGTAAATTACGAAAAAATATTACAAAACTCATCATCAAAGGCCTCTCCCAATCGTCCTGTGCCACCCGCATCCAACTGACTCCCGCGACCTTCACCAGATCGTCGGTCCACCTGGTGGGAGGCCTGCCACGGTTGCGACCTCCTGCACGCCGTCTTCACTCAAGAACCTTTCCATCCCAACGGCCGTCTGTTCTCCTCGCAATGTCCCCTGACCATTGCCACTTCAACCACGCAATTCTTTGGGCTATGTCCGTGACCTTAGATCTCCTGCGGATCTCAACATTTCTGTCACGATCACGCAAGGAGATTCCGAGCATAGCCCTCTCCGTTTCCCTCCGAGTGACTTTCAGCCATCTGAAGCGGCCCATTGTAAGCGGCCATGTTTCAGTTCCGTATGTCATCATTGGCAACACACGCATATTAGCGACTTTCCTGTTCAGTGATTGCTGTGTTTACCTATAATTGTTTATGGCAATAGCGTATACAGCAATGTTTATATTAAATTTTAAGTAAGTATTATTGTGCATAAACGTTGGTGAATCTAATAAATTAATTATTAATACCTTCATCAGCTAAAGCGTAGTCTTTCAAATGCCCCAGTATCGGTAGCGTGATGGTATGAACGCCGCCGGCGTGTACGCAAGCATACGTGTTGTTGGTGCACTGGAATAAAAAAAAAAAGTAAAAAAAGTAGTATGCAAGATATAACATGTCTTTGGTCTACATGCTAAAGGGTCTTTAGTAAAGAAAGTTTAATGTCGAAACTCTCATAATCCTACTACTATTATAAAGGCGAAAGTTTGTAAGTATGGATGTATAGATGTTTGTTACTCTTTCACGTAAAAACTACTGAATGGATTTGAATGAAACTTTACCACAATATAGCTTATACATCAGAATAACACATAGGCTACAATTTTTGAGGTTTCTACGAACCTGAAGTCCACGCGAACGAAGTCGCGGGCAAAAGCTAGTAGTTATCATAAGTAAAGACTCTTTACTTATGATAACTATTATGAGAGTTTCGACATTAAACGATAAAAAAATAACGGCGTATTTATAAAGTACCCACTTACCGGGTACAGGTGCACCGGATAAGAGTACTGCAATTCGACGTCATCCGACAGGACCATGTTCAGCTCGACCGCTTCCACCACGTAGAGGGCGTGGCTGTCGCCTTCCTCCTTGTCTGCTGCCTGGAACGCATTTCTTTTTTTTTTTTAATAATATATTCCACGCCAGGGCTTATAGATACACCGAAAACAATAAACACATGCGCGATACAATCAACGCCCAGCGCCATCTATTGGTAGACAGTGGAACTACTGTCCCGAATCGAAGTGAGGAGCGGGCCACTAGTATCATATAAGTCCATCATAGAAATCAAATTATCGCTACTATGATGGTATTAGGCTTAATCACCACGCTTGCCAAATGCGGATTGGTGATCACAAACCATCTCATATATTGAATAAAATTATTTTTGTTATAGCAATTCTTTGCTATTTATTTTAAGTAAATACTGCACTTAAAATCCTGAAAAGGTTCAGATGGGACTCGAACCTACAACCTTCCATATACAGGGTGGCTGTTACACCAATCAAACTAACCGTACCACGTACTAAGCCGAAAAGTTTTATCTCATACATTGGAATTATGGGGATGGAATGTTCCCCATGAAAAGGGAAGATCTTCCGCCGAGCCGGGTGGTATTGGCTCGGGGACCAAGGTCCGATGTACCATCTTGGTTTGTCGTATATATTCCAAGTAGACATGCGAACTTTGCTTTCGCGATGTAGGAATGAAGGGGAATCCGCAACTTGTATGGAACAGTCAAATTAGCGCCATCTGCTGACAGTTGGATGGTACTGTAGTGGCGATCTTCTTTCTTCGGGCGATGGTAGATGTCGCCACAGAATCAGGTCATCGCTACTAAGATGAAATTAAGCTTTATCACCACCACGCTTGCCTAATGCGAATTGGTGATAGGAAAATGAATAAATGATATTTTGCTTCAAATGTCATGCACGATTCTGAATAATTTACAAGCAGACAACATTTATAGAAGATAAGTCGTTTATATATATATTGCGCATATATACTGGCGGTCAGTCAACTTTTGTATTGAACAATTTTAAGCGCTTTTATATCACTTTATCATAGAACATCTGATCATAAACTGGTGGCCACATAAAGGAGACTATCGTTTTTTGCTCATCAGCTGACGCTAGTGTATAAAGGTCCAGATGTTAAGCTGGGTACAGATTGGTGCTATGCAACGTGTAATATTTTGCCTTACATTGTATGTTCTTTACTGCCTTGGACGTATGAAAATAAACTGGTGTCTTTAAATATGTGGCCAACAGTGTAAACTTTTTTACTAGATGCCCAAATACACAGATCCCATTTATAATTTGATACACAAACGACAAATCTTACAAAATGTTACCTTCAGCATCCTATTTTTGTCATACTGTAAAGCAAAAACATAATTTATTAAATAAATATTGTTTAGTGAACAAAATGACAACAAAATAGGCATCTATATGTGTTTGCATATAAAAATTAATAGCTGTTCGTTAGTCTCGCTACAACTCAAGAACGGCTAAAGGTATTTGGCAAGTTTTAGTCTTTAAATATTGGTGGAAGTCCAGGCTAATATTCATAGCTCAGTGGATACTAACGCGCCTTCTATTCGGGGATCGTGATGCAAATCCGAGCATGCACCTATGGATTATAACTATGTGCATATTTCTACCATCAGCTCAGCGGTAAGGAAAGTTACTGAAACCTGTTAAAAGGTTGCAAAATCAGACGGTAGTCATCATCATCATCATCATTTCAGCCAATAGACGTCCACTGCTGGTCATAGGCCTCCCCCAAAGTCCTCCACACAGATCGGTCCTGTGCCACCCGCATCCAATGGACTCCCGCGACCTTCATCAGATCGTCGGGCCACCTGGTGGGAGGCCTGCTACGGCTGCGGCCTCCTGCGCGTGGCCTCCACTCAAGGACCTTTCCACCCCAACGGCCGTCTGTTCTCCTCGCAATGTGCCCTGCCCATTGCCACTACTGCCTGGTAGTCGCTTCATTGTAATTACCACTCCCCAAATCCTGCCTCATGCTCTAAGGCTTAGAGTCTAAGCGTACTCCCGGCTTTACAGCGATAGCTTTGGACGTAACTGAGAATGACACCTAAGATGAGAGGGACACTGGCTCTTCAGTTTATGATCGACCAAGAAGGCTTCTACGTTTAAGTATGGATATATATAACGAAATAAGTATCGATAAAAAAATTGGAAAATGTAAGAAGTTTGCATATTTTCTAGTAGAGATAGTAAATAATTTCATAAAGCGTGGAATGATTGCACATTTCTAAGAGATTATTGCTTTAAGCCCCGGGAAGACTGCATACGGTATTCATTGCATCCACTTACATTTGGTAATAGAAGACAGTGGTACAAAGCGGCGGAACAGGTGGCAACCACCACCAGTACTGGGGTGTCTCCGCCCCCCAACGCTGTGATGGAACACGACTCTGTACCGTAGTTGTCATCCGCTGGCGGGTACATGGCTAAGGGACCGGTTAGCTTTGGTGGAGAACTGGAAATGTATAAAAAATTGCACTGAACATCTAGAAATAGAAATATTCTTTATTCAATTTAAGTCCATAAAGAACATTTATGAATGTCAAATATTATGTAAGCTACCGCTGATTCGGAAAGTCGATTTCTACCGAGAAGAATCAGCACGAAACTTAGTCTCTGCACGTATGACATACTCTTGCAGGAGAAAATCTAATTTATCATCATATAGACATGATAAGAAAATAAGTCAGAAGCGATGGCTGTTGCTTCGAAAGCCAAGATCTGCTTTCCTTTAACGCCTCCTCCACTTTTAAAGGTCCATGACAGCCCATCCACGATAGTTGGGCTATTGGCCCGTACCTAATCCCTTAAGTGAAGCAAAGCCTCTTTGGCCATTGAAATTACATTCACAAACAAAGGAATTAGTTTCTCAGCTTGGTTGTCTGGACTTGCATCTTCTATAGAGTTTTGCATGGAACGTTCTGTGGAGCTGTACTTTCAGGGTCACCATTTTATAATCCCACGACTCCATGTCATGGTAATTTTCATCCCTACTTTTTAGACCCATTCTCATCCTGAGCACTACGAACTCTCTTCCAAACTCTTTGGCATTAACTCTCAGCAGCAATGATTCCTGATGGCTATCACTTTTTTTAATCGAGGTGTGAAACTTAACTTAGACACAACTTCAGGTATATTGGCACCCAGCCTTTCTTAAATTTGGGAAGCTTCTGAAATCTCTCACCTGCTCTCCAAATCAGCATCAGTTAAGTACACATCTCCGTTCCCCCTAAGGATCAACAGGAGCTCATCAGGGGCAGGCGTGAAGTCCACCGCCGTGTCTCCCAGGCTGTCGAGCAGGGTGCGACCAGCCAGGAGGCCAGACGGCTTCGGCCCGATAGGGTAGATTTTGACCAGTTTCGGACCGCTCTTGAGAGCTATGTTGTAGATCCTGAAATAATTATACAAAAACTTCGCATGATTTGTCTTTGACCTGTAAGAATTCACAACTATGTGTCTGTCAGAATTGTTTTTCCATTCAACGATCTAATTCGTAATAAAAAAATTTGTTCTGATGATCACAAATACAGATCAGAGTAGGTAATAAACTTTGAATTTTGAAATGTGATGTCTCAGAAGCCAGGACCATTGCCTAATATTACATTATGTCAACTCTTTACCTTCCTTCTACTTTGGAGTCGTATCCAGTTTCTAGAACTTCATGAGGAGCTCAGTCTAGATACCATTTCTATGAAGCAGATGAAAACCTTGATGACCCCATGGCATGTAATAACTCCTTTGGGCATGACTACTTGTGTGCCCAAGTTTTCAAATGAGAAGGTGTATGTGACAATGTATTACCTGATGGTGTTATCAGAGAGCAGCACCAAGAGACGTGAAAGGGCCGATGGATGCCAGTGGACACGTCGAACTTCGCCCTGGGAATACAGGAACCTCTCGTCTAGGGTGGCACTCCTGTAAAAACATACATAACATTTCTTTTTAATCAAGATTTGAAATGACTGTAAAAGGGATAGATATGATAACGAATGACAGGGACGAATGAAAGAAGAAAACTTGGGAATACGGTAGGAAGATGATGATGAGGAGGTGAAAGCCGACGGTGTAATGATGAGCCCTTTAAAAGGGGCATAAGACCAACTAAATCGTGGTTGACAGTTTTCAGAAACTATACGACAGTGAAGTTTCCCCCACCGCCGAGCTAATGATAGAAATATACATATCATAGAATTTGAAAAATCCAGAGGTGCACACTCAGTTTCCAACCTACGACCTGCCGTATGAAAGGCGCATTACCCCCTGAGCTACCATAGCTCACCGACACAATTTACTAATTCATAGTTTATCAGACTGCATCTAAAATGCGAATGCATCCAATTACATTACTACAAATCGTACATCAGAGTTCTTACATCGTCCGGCCGTCCAGTAATTTGAAGTTTGAAGTCTCGCGGGCGGCGCTTTGACGGCTACAGATCGGGTAAGAGTTGCATACTTGATGTTTTAATTGCTAACGGCTGTATAACATGATATTGTTAGCTGTTAGTGGGAATGGGGAAAAAAGGCTGAGTTGTTTCTGTTCTGGCCGCTGGTTTTATACGAATGAGGTCAGTAAATGTTTGGTTTCAACAACTGATGAAAGCGAAGATGAGGTCTTAGATGGTACGCCTAGACGATGCCTTTTTACTCTAGCCTTAAATATATTCAGATTATTGTGTTAAGGGAAATCAGACCTCTGCAAGCAGTAAATCTTAGTGCCAATATATAGTCAGTTCTTTCAAGAATCATCATATCAGTTCGAAAGACTGTTGAGTGCCTAAATCCCTTGTTCTTCTATATGATGCAGTTTGTATACCCATAGGGGAGACCTATGTCCTGCAGCTGCAATAATGATAATTCGCAAGAAGTTTTTGCAAAAAGCAAGATAGACAATCGAACAACCGAAGTAAAGAATAGCTTTTTAATTTAAATTTTACTTGTTATTTATATTTTCTCGTATTTGTGACTAATTCTTGTGTAATTTGTCTAGATCATGTGTTGTGGTGTCCAAATTAATAAATGTACCTACATATTTTCTATCTTCCAAATCTATGTTATTTATAAAACTTAAGTAAACTTTAAGCTGCTTTTTAACAAATTAATGATAAGGATTTTCAGCACAAATAAGGGGAAATTGTCGATACTAAACCACCCTGATCCACCCAGCAATATAGCGGAGGTAAGAGCAGCTTATCTGTTTACCTAAAGCCACCTTCTGACCGCGCGAT
Source organism: Cnaphalocrocis medinalis (assembly GCA_014851415.1). Taxonomy (NCBI): domain Eukaryota; kingdom Metazoa; phylum Arthropoda; class Insecta; order Lepidoptera; family Crambidae; genus Cnaphalocrocis; species Cnaphalocrocis medinalis. The sequence goes on from CM026295.1 coordinate 3,685,089, forward strand.
TAATTTTAACAAAAAAAACCAAACCTGAGTAATCTAATTATTATCACCCGCTAGCCAAGGGCGAATCGCTGCCACAGCGAAGGATGAAGCAGTGAAGCACCTCTACTAGTGCGAATGTATGTAAATAGAGGGCTTAGAACGAAACAAAAATTTTAATAGAGTCTTTATACCAGGCCCATTTACATGCGCTATGCGTCTTTTTTCTTTGCGTGTCTTTTGTTTAAATGTGACGTTTTAATCTCTTTCATTATAAGCTTGTATTCAATAGGAGGAACAGCTGAACCACTGAATCTACAAGCAAATTTCAAAACATATCCAAATAAATAAATCTTACTTACTGATAATTTTACTTTTAAAAAAAGTTTACTAACTGGTAACTGGTTACTGGTACGGAGTCAGGTCAATGTTTGAGATGTTGTGTGAATTTTATTTATTAATGTATTTTTATTTATTACTTGAATTACCTTTAACTTGAAAAAAAACAGCACTTAGTGCAGACATATTTTTTCAGAGAAACTGCGTGCTATGTGCGATAGTCCCCATTCCATCTACAGCCATTTTACCTACTTTGTGACGTTGCTCGCTATTTCACTGACACTTCCTACAGTATCCCGCATCCTTCCCGCGTATTTATCACGCGGCCAAACGAATGGCCGCGGCTTCCCGCGTTTTTGCGCCGATAATGGGTTATGTCCGAAAAACCACCTGCCCACCCAGCGGGCTCACTTCCTTGTGTCGAGGTGTGGAATATTTTGTTTAAGATAACTGTTCTGAATCATGACCATACAAAGCAGCTAAATAACAATTTTTGTTTAAGATAGCTGTTCTGAATCATGACCACACTAGGCGGCAAAATGCTCACGCGGCGAAATGCTTTTTAGCCGCCTCACGTATGACGATCGGCGAGTTGACTTTCTTGTTTTCGATGTCTTGACCATTTTTGTTTAAGATTACTGTTCTGAATCATGACCATATAAGGAGGAAAAATGCTCATTGCGCATAAGTATTTTGCAAGCGCACGTATGAGGTCAAAACTAAGCCTAAGATTCACGTGACCAGCGCGTTCTCATTCTTGTATCGATATGTGATATGTGTTCTGAATCATGACCATAAAAAACAGCAATATGCTCATTGCCCATGATCAATTTGCCGCCTCACATATTTTGGTAACACTTGGTCAATGATTTACATAACTCGTTAAAAAACATTGTGCTCCAGGAAACAACTTACTTGTCTCTACTAGTAAGCACCAGGAGGCTGACAAAGAAGCATTTAAACTAGCGCCGCCAACCTATTTACACTGATTGTGGCAACACTAGGACTTTTATCTAAGTCTGTAACGTTTTGCTTTTTAAAAAATATCGTATTTTTCCGCCACATAATGTAAAATAGGTTGCGGCGCTATTTTCATTCGTATAGCCCCTTAAAAGGCATTAAAACCTTTTATTATTGTTTTCCGCTAGCTCAAATTTCACCCTACATTTCTAAGAATAAAGGCGGTATATCAATAAAACATAGGCAATTAGCCGCATATTTAAATGCCGCCAAATCTCTTAAAAGATGATGACCATCATCATCAACATACGTCATGTTGCAGCACATAAAATTATTATGTATTCTATGGTTACGGTACAAGCTTGAATTTAACTATACTACAACGTGAACCTACTGGACTGTCATACAGTATACCCTATTAACTCCCGGGGAAGCATATTACGTCACAATCGCGTATAGCTAATAATGCAAATACGCCCTCGATGCTGCGCGGGGGCAAACAAGATCAGCGCGAAACGCATTGTGCAATCGAGTTTGCGCGAAAGCTGTAATGCGTTCGCGGATTTACACATATCGCTGTTGCGGTGCAACAAAGTCTACCTATATAAGTATAATTGCCGCATTCAGAGACGTCATTTAACTTTAATGTTCATTAATTTAATTATGGAAATTCTTTATGTGTTTAATACACAGTAAGAGTTAATATTTTTTCTTATCGATCTGCGGAAAGCCGTCTGGATGCGTCTAGCCGAAGACATTGTGAAATGGCGGACATTGGGGGAGGCCTATGTCCAGCAGTGGACTGAGACAGGCTGATGACTTACCATGAGTTTGAAATACTATCCTCACTATCGAAAACTATCGCTTTGTCTTTTTCATTGTGATGCATTTGAAAGAGACAGAGCAATAGTTTATCTTATGTCAGTTTTAGATGTCAACGCATGGTAGCGCTACTGATTTGATTTTTATTTCGTACGTTTAGTTTTTGATGCAGTATATCGTATGTTTGTCTTACGTGGCGGTGAGGGAAAATATCATGAGGAAACCTGTACGTTTTGGAAATTTTCTGATACGTGTAACCATGATTTAGTTGGTCTATTTCCCCTGTCACAGGGTTTTGAAGGTCAGACGTGCGTCAATACATTGTAATAACCAGACTATAGAACGACATCTTTGAAATGAAACCTGAGGAATCCCCACGCTAGATACTTAGGTAGTTAGGTAAAAATAACATTTAGTGAAAATGAATAACAATGAAGCAAAATGAGTAATGTGTATACCGCACTAGGCCTTACATTCTCATAACAAAAACACGTATCCAAGACAGATCCATACAGGTCGCATAAATCAGCGGCTTGAAAGAGGCGCCCTCCCGGCCAACCGAAAAAGGCGGCCGAATATAAAATTACAAATGGTCCGAGCATTAGAACAGACCCACTGTCTCCGGAACAAAAACCGATAAAAAACCGTTCCGATCCGGTAAAAAATAAGAATCAGACAAAGCCCCGCAACCTCTATACGTGTCCAGTTTTTTTTACGACCCTACCCTTTTGTCCTTCCGGACCTCTTTTTTAAATAGATCAGGGGGGAAGTAAAGACCGGACGTCCACCCTGAAATATTATTGTGGATTTTTCTGCTTGGCATTCATAAATATCGCCCCCGAACAACCCCGAGTAAGGATTTACTCGAATCGGCGCAGAATTATAAATTTGGTTAATAAAATATGATATGATAAAGCCGCTTTTTTAAGCCCGCCCTCTATTATATTTTGTTTAATTTAAATATGAATAATTAAATTTAAAAAGGAAATCTCTGGGGCTAATGAAATTTTTGTTTTCGAGATAATGAATTGAAAACACTGCGTGTCGCGGCCCGGTGTTATTCTTTTCTCAGCGAACTCATTCAGATTCACGTTTCGTAAAAATTTACGGGAAAAAAAATTAGACATATTAATTACGAACGAGAATTAAGAGCGTACGCCCCATGTTTATTCGACCCTTTCGTAGGAGATCGTTGCTACACATGCAATGTGAGAAAAAAGTTGCTTACGCAAACCTTAGAAAAAAAAAATGCAAAAAGCAGTCGATATAAAAGTGAGATGCAAAAGAACGTCCAAAACAAACCGGGAACCATCGCCGCAAAAAGTCTAACAACGCCTTTAATCAACACAACCGCGATCAAACGGGTCCGAATTAAAAATAAAAACAGCCGAACAGAAATATTAAACAAAAAGCATCGATCCCGACGACCACAGGGGATTAAAATCGTAACGAACGCACGAAAATATTCAAATACAATACTAACAAATTGATACAAACAGTCATTAGCCGTGGATCGCGGAAGGCGCGCCGGCCGCAAGGGGGCGCCCCCTCCCGATCTCTGCCAACATTACAATCCACATCCAACGTACAAATATTATCTAAAATTCCTTCTCATTTATAATCCTTTTGTGTCCTCAGCGCGGTGTCCTCCGTCAAATCCGCCCGGCCCCCCCATGGGTGGTGGGGTATTTTTATATTTTTAATCGCGTTGGGTATTATCCAAATGGACATTGGCGGTCGCACCGACTGCCTCTGCCGTCTACATGATAAATTCTCCTTTCGTTCGACACCGGCTCACTGTTTTGTTTGTAACGTTTCCTTTTTATTGGTATCGAGGAAAATTCTCATCATTAATTACAGACTATTTGTCTGTGGTTGACTGCGGAGCATTCTTCTTCTTTGCCGATTAAAAATACCCAGCCATCTGTGGTCTTTTCTTTCGCGTTTTTTGTCGCAAATGAAAATTGATTGTAGCAATGCGATCGTTCGATGCAGATCTTCGCCCTTTTGATCGATGGTTGAGTTTCTCGTAATTAACTTTCTTTTTGTCAGATTTTTATTAATAAATTTTGGGGTATGGAGAAAAATCGAGGGAAATTTCAATCCAAATGGGTTCAGCTTTAAAACGTCTCAAGGTCTTATTTAGATTAGACTAAATCGGTTGAAGGCAGTGTTTTTCGTACAAAGGTACTAACTATACGTACATGTACGTAAACTAAAATCATTTGGGGACCCCAAAAATGAATTCCTGACCCTAAAAATGCAGAATTTCGTATATCAAACGAAAATCAGCAGAAATCGCGCGCTCGTCTCCAAGCGAATAAATCAAAAATACTGTAACTATTAAATAATAACTATTAATTATTTAATATACATGTACTGTAACTATTAAATAATTAAGTACTGAAACTATTGTGTTATTTCTTTTGCTTTTGTGGCCAATAAACGTCATCTCTCTATCTATCTAAAAATATACCTATTTCCAGGACTTGCACAAAGGTTATATCAAAGGCTATACCAAAGTGGCACTAACCACTGAGCCAGTCACACCACAACATAATCAGTAACCAGTAACTAAGCTCAGGAAGCGTGGTCGCACATAAATTTTCTGGTCCCAAGTTTCACACCATTAATTCTTGCCCGCAGTCCAGTGCACTTTTTCCATTTTCGTAACATGCAAAAAATTGCTTTTCTATATGCAAAGCAGGCGACTCTGCCCGCCGCCGCGTAATAATGGGATCATTTTTATCATCTATACTTAGTGCTGCGAAACATTTGGGATCTTTAGAGGAAAAACTAAGACTTTCGTATTGATCTTAAATACACTGTTATTTTTATTCGTACATTATTGCCAGGTGGAATTTCTATGAAAAACCACTCTTCTTTTGAAAACTTTCAAATTCTTAGCGTTCAGGGAACATCAACCAGCAGATAATTTATCTAAGGTATAAGGCAAGTATTTTAACTATGGGAGAGCCACGCTTCGGCACGAATGGGCCGGCTCGACCGGAGCGATACCACTGCCTCACAGAAAACCGGCGTGAAGCAGCCCCTGTGCTGTGTTTCGCCGAGTGAGTGAGGGTACCGGAGGCCACCCGGGGGGGAAGGGGATAAAAGGTTGGCTGCGCACTTGTAACTACACTGGTATTGCAGGTGTCCATGGGCGGCGGCAATTGCTTACCATCAGGTGATCCGGCTGCTCGTTTGATACCTATCACATAAAAAAAGGACGGATTTGGACGGTACATTTTATTCAATTTTGTCCAGTTTCTGGCAATTTGTTATTAAGTTGTGAAGCCATATGCACTACACTTTTAATTAGTGTATTAACAATCAACCAATCAATCGCTAAATTGTAATTTTTCTACAGATTGAGTAAACTCAAACATTTCCCATCACTACAAGCATCCACCAGCAATATATTACGGTACCGATGTACCATCGAGCCCGGTTGGGTCCCATTAAACTTTTTCGAATTTTATCTTACGGAAGATATGGTTCTTCTTGTTCGGGACCCTCTAATGTATCGGTTATTATTTCAACCGTTACGGGATGGATGGCTCGGAGTTATGAATATCAATTTGTTGGTGCTCTTTTATGATGCATTGGAAGTTGTATTGCTTATAAATGGGGAAATTCTGCCTAAGATCTGTATTATTTAATGGTACCTTTAAGTCACAATCCTTGAGCTTAGATAGAGAAATAGTGGATAATGGAATCTTTAATTGCACAAAAACCAACCAAACAGTTTGAAGGTACATTTCTAATGCATAATGTGGGAGAGCCACGCTTCGGCATGAATGGGCCGGCTCGACCGGAGTGATACCACTGCCTCACAGAAAACCGGCGTGAAGCAGCCCCTGTGCTGTGTTTCGCCGAGTGAGTGAGGGTACCGGAGGCCCACCCGGGGGGGAAGGGGATAAAAGGTTGGCTGCGCACTTGTAACTACACTGGTATTGCAGGTGTCCATGGGCGGCGGCAATTGCTTACCATCAGGTGATCCGGCTGCTCGTTTGATACCTATCACATAAAAAAAGGACGGATTTGGACGGTACATTTTATTCAATTTTGTCCAGTTTCTGGCAATTTGTTATTAAGTTGTGCAGCCATATGCACTACACTTTTAACTAGTGTATTAACATCAACCAATCAATCGCTAAATTGTAATTTTTCTACAGATTGAGTAAACTCAAACATTTCCCATCACTACAAGCATCCACCAGCAATATATTACGGTACCGATGTACCATCGAGCCCGGTTGGGTCCCATTAACGACAGATTTATCCTCGAATGAAGATTTGGTCGAATCGGACCTAATCGTCAGTACCCAATGACATTCAACCTACAATGGACTTCGCATCTGCGCCTTGTGAATGGAACTTGAAAATCTATGCCTAGGCATACTTTTGATTAGTCGCTGTGTCAATGATAACTATGAGCGCTCTTTTGTTATTTTTTTTCAACCCGCAGCGAGATTATGGCAGGTCACTAACTAATTTACGATAGCTGTTTTTTTTTAGCTTTCCACTACCTACTTCCATGAGATTATGAGAGAGAAATGGCGCAAGTAGTTAGTAAGTTCCATTTTCCCATTGATATCATTAATATACAATTATTACGCACAAAAAAGTAATTTTAATTTCGCAATAACAAACCCTTTATTTGATAATGGGAAATGCACAAAAAGTAACTATTACACTAAACTGGAATTCAAGACCAAAAAATCTACGACAAATACGGCACTGTCAAATCTATTAAAGTCACTTATGTCATTTTTAAGTGACGTTTTTAGGTTTCGCCAACCTTTTTGGCATTATTTTTCTCATTAAGCAGACTAAACTGTCAAGTTTCCATACATTGTTAAAATTGTTGTAGGTAGATACCAAATGTTTTTACACACCTGAAGTATAAACAAGCGCAATACCATCTTTGAAAATAAAAAATACGGATGGTAAGTTTTAGAAAAGGGTCTTGTATTTACGTGAAAAAAAGTAATTAAAATATATATTTTTTAAATTATAGATTCAAAATTACCCATAAATAAATTATATCAGCGAGTGTTTTTAGAAAAAAGGGGTACAATATGGTACAATTATTTTATTGCATTAGCAACATTGTAGTAGATTTTTTGGTCTTGAATTCCAGTTTTGGGTATAGTCTGCCATCTGGAACCGTTTTCCATATTGTAATTAGCATGACATTACCTAACTTACCATGTCAATGCAAAATTTAATTTTAATCGGGGAAAACTGATACGATATGTATGTAATACACACAAACATTGCAAGATCACAAAAGTAAAAAAAATAATTGCGATCTAGGTACAATAATTGGATTATTATAATTTGTTCGAGTTACGGATCATTTCTTTAAACAAAATCATGGAATCAGTTACCTATACATATAAAAATATAATTAAATTCAAATGAGTGCACGCAAACCGATAAAATACCTATAGTAGATGAAATAAATAATAAGCGTTGCGACTCCGTGTATTCCTTGCTCTGAACTTTTCCGTAAATCACCTTATGCAGCTTCGATTGACACGTAGTTATACATTACTGCTTTAATTGTCAAGATGTTTACACATGCAGGTTTGTAAACAGCAGTGTATACACAGATCAGTTGAAGCATAATAAGGTGAAATTTGGAGCTTGTGCCATCTTCGCGCTTGGTCATTGTATGGCGCGCTATGTCCATTGTAGGTGAAATGTCATTGGTAGTACCTAATAATTCAATCAATCATTTATTTATTCGTAAACATAGGTAAAAACAAACATTGGTATACCTAGATGTCATCTTATAATAACCAGGAGCACTATGGTAAAATGTCAATTTAGTCATCGGTGTGACTCGGACTTTGTCATCAAGAAATCATTTAAATTGTAATAACATTAATTTTAATTATTAAAACGGGAATTAACGCGACGTTTATTTTTAAGTACATTGTATGTACTTACTGCTTGACGTTTCGGCTACGTTGCAGCAGCCGTGGTCACAAGCGAACTGGCGGTGCACGGCGTCGTCTGCTAGGGCCCGGCAGCGAATCTTCGGACACCCTCACATTTTTTGATATTAAATCGCCACTAGTTTGTAATGTCAGTGAAGCTACTCCGACACACTACACTAACCGTATCGGTGTTTGTTTGCGTCGCTAACGGCCTAGCACGGGGTTTGCACTTGTTAATGACTGGATTCCATGTAGGTGATATTTTAAATCCGTCCTCCCGATTGAAAGTATTATACTTCTTAATTTCAATCGCTTCACGCACCATCCTGGTATGATAATGACGATCGGTGGAGAGGATTTTTGGGTCATGCAGTTCCATCCAGTGATTAACTCCCATTTCCAATAGATGTTCAGCTATGGCCGATTTGTACGCCTGTCGATTTTTTATAGCTGCGATATGTTCCTTGACACGTTCTGCAATAGTCCGCTTCGTTTGTCCAATGTAAGAACTACCGCAACTACAATCGATTTTATAGACACCCGGAGTCTGAAACGGTATAACATCTTTTGGTGACCGCAGTTGTTTAGATATTTGACATAACGGAGTATATACAGTCTTAATGGAGAAATTCTTCAGTACTGTTCCAATTTTATCCGTTATGCCTTTAATATAGGGTAAAAATGCTGCCTGGCGGTTCACCTCTGGATGTCTTTCCTTCCTCTTTTGCCCTCTCAACAACTTAGGCATATTATATCCATTTCGTCGAAGTACCTCCTGAACATGCGCAAGCTCAGACTGGAGATGTTCAGGGTCGCAGAGGTTATGAGCCCTATTAGTTAACGATGATATAACTGCTTGCAAATGCCGAGGATGATGATGCGAGGAGGCGTGTAGGTATCGGTCCGTATGCGTGGGTTTCCGGTAAACAGAATGTGAAAGTGTACCGTCTTCTTTCACTCTAATCTGCACATCCAGGAATGCCAATGATCGGTCCCTTTCCATCTCGTAGGTAAACTTTATTTTCGGGTGGATCGAATTTAAGTGTACCATATATTGTTCAACTTCCTGCTGACCACCATTGATAATACAGAAGACATCATCAACGTACCTCTTCCAGAGTTTTACAGTTTGAGGTCCAGTGGCTAGTGCTGTGTTTTCAAAATGCTCCATCCAGATATTTGCAATGACCGGTGCGAGTGGGCTACCCATTGCAACTCCATCGATCTGGAGGTAAAACTGTTCTCTGAATAAAAGGTAATTTCCGTCCAAGCAATTTTCAATCAGAACAATATACTCCTTCGGTAACTCACAAAGTTTACCCTTGATCACTTCTAGGCAATCCTTCAACGGGACATTCGTAAAAAGCGACTCCACGTCGAAACTCACCAAAATGTCTCCAGGTTCCAACCGTATGCTCTTTACGATGTCCCTAAAATGGTAGGAATCCTTCACGAAAGACGGTGTTTTCCCAACCATGGTCTGCAACACTCCAGCAACATACTTTGCCAAGTCGTAAGTCGGCGAGTCAATTTGACTCACGATGGGCCGCAATGGTACGTTGTTTTTATGTATTTTCGGCAGTCCATAAAGCTTGGGGGGTTTCACAGGCTTAGGCTTATATAAAAAGGGTGTACTCGTCCCTCCGTAAAGATGTCCCTGTGCTCGTAGACCAGAGACCGAATGCGCCGTTGTAACCCTGGCTGTAGGGTTATAGGATACTGGCTTGTACACATTCGTATCCGACAAAAGAACCCTAATTTTGGAGACATAATCTTCAGTACTTATCACTACAGTGGCGTTTCCCTTATCGGCCTTTAGCACTAGTATCCTCTCATTGTTACGCAACTCCTTTAGTGCTAGACGCTCTTCTGTAGTCACATTACTTTTAGGTAGTTTAGAAATACAACATACAATGTACTTAAAAATAAACGTCGCGTTAATTCCCGTTTTAATAATTTATAGTTATAATGCAACGCGAAAATCTAAAAAACTATATAACATTAATTTGTCAACGAGTATATTGGACAGTACATTTTATTCCATTTTGTACAGTTTCTGGCAATTTGTTATTAAGTTGTGCAACCATATGCACTACACTTTTAATTTGACGGCCTCGATGGCGCAGTGGCTAAGGTGTTCGTCCGAAGCGCGAAAGGTCCCGGGTTCGATTCCCGGTCAAGTCAATTTAGGAAACTATATTTTCTAAGTTGTCTTTTGTCTGGGTGTTCTAGGTTGACGCCCCCAGTTAATTATCGTCATCTGGTGCTCATAGTATAGGGGTTGCCCTGGTTTGGGACCAGGTTGATTGGTGTGATTGTCTGGCGCATTTATTTATTAATTAGTAGGTATATGGAAAATCAACCAATCAATCGCTAAATTGTAAATTTTTCTACAGATTGAGTAAACTCAAACATTTCCCATCACTACAAGTATCCACCAGCAATATATTACGGTACCGATGTACCATCGAGCCCGGTTGGGTCCCATTAAACTTTTTCGAATTTTATCTTACGGAAGATATGGTTCTTCTTGTTCGGGACCCTCTAATGTATCGGTTATTATTTCAACCGTTACGGGATGGATGGCTCGGAGTTATGAATATCAATTTGTTGGTGCTCTTTTATGATGCATTGGAAGTTGTATTGCTTATAAATGGAGAAATTCTGTAGAAGATCTGTATTTTTTCACTGGTACCTTTAAGTCACAAACCTTTAGCTTGGATAGGGAGATAATGGACAATGGCATCTTTAATTGCACAAAAACGAATCTTCAAATTTCAACTTTCAGGTTTGAAAGTATGTACATTTCTAAAGCATACGTCCAAGGAGTGTAATTCCTTACCAGGTAAAGTGTTCCCTGAGCGCTATGATTTGGGAATTTTCAAGAGAAGAGTGAGTATGCTGTTACTGGACAGACATGCTTCACCCTCGGCTACATCTCTTATTGTCAGGTGAGATTGCGGCCAAATGTCTGGCTATAATAAAAAAAAAAACGACCTGGCCGTAACGTCAAATAGAGAAGCACCCAGGAGGATTCCCAATACTCAATACTGAATATCTTTATTGCATCCATAATGTAGGTACTGTAGATTCCATCCTAACCTAACCCTGAAGAAATCGTGTGATAGATTGTGTTTGTTCAGTGTAAAACACACCTTCCAGTTGCGGTGTTCCCTGATCGCTATGACGTGTCCTTTTTTAAACGAGGTTTGAAAAGAGTACTTCTTTCACGGTAGGCAGCGGCATGACTGTGCCTCGGCATTGTTGTTGTCTATGAGCGGCGGTTACCATTTACCATCAGATGGGCCGCATGCTCGTCTGCCTACTTCAGCAATAAAAAAAAAACACAAGTCAAGACAAACACAAGTGTTGATCACACGAATGTTTGTCCAGAGTGGGGATCAAAACGCGACCATTGGAGTATAAGACAGAGTCACCACTACCGTCGGCCCGATGGCTGATCCAATGGTCAGTCTAAAAAATAAAAAGTCATTGACCCGTCCGTGGTCACTGATCTCCCATCCCATTACTATCACAACCCCATAGACTCAGATAGACCATAGTCATAAATTACAAGCCGCCAAATGCTCGCATTAGATGCCCTGTATAATACGCCGTGCGCCAAGGGAGCGCCATGCATATTAAACGTCACGCACAAAAATAGAATAAATTAATAATCCTATTTCACTATTCAAAATCCACCCCAAACGTTTCTAATTCTGTTGTGGTACTAGTGGAACTCGAGTTTTAAGTCGATTGAGGTTTGATCTAGAGTCGATTGAACTATACTATCGATGGTGTGGCAATTCATCACACCCTCATCATTCACCATTCATCATTCAACCTGGACAAGCATTCGTGTGATGAACACTTCTTCAGTGTCTGGGTGTGATGTATTTAAGTATTATATTTGAGTTTTCTCTGTTGCTACTTAGTACGGAGTCAGGTCAATATATGAGATGAATTCACACAACGCCTTATACATTGCTGCCTTCAGCATGATGTAGTTGTTATACGTTAGAAAGGAGACTAATTTTAGAAATGTATAGAATTGGACGTTTCATCCCATCTGTCACCTGTATTAAGCTAAGTTGTGGGAACTATACCGTATGTTATAATAATTATAATTTTCACTATCCATTCGGGTATGGATACCTGTATGGATAGTGTAAGGTGTAGTAGTAATCCATCATACGGAGGAAACAATTTTTAAGAATGTCTGTCCCTGTGTGTCGAAATAAATGTCATATTCATTCATTCACGTGCCGGCAAACAGTATAAATGAGTTTGGACGCTATCGAGTGCCACGCAAAAGACAAGACAGTACACTTCACCCGATTCTAGTTCGTGTACCTTCACCTATACTTCGCGAACAGTTAGTACCACCTACGTCCGTCACATCCGCTAAATTGCCACCGTATATAATATTCGGTGTTTTTAATTAAAACAGCGGAAAGTGTCCGATCGCGGCCCTTGTACGCCGCCATTTTTTATCACGTTTGTAAATATATCGTAAATCGTGTTGGTTTATTGACCCGGCCTTGCGGGACAAGGGGTTTAATTTTTGTTTTAATATTTAAATGTGACCGGTTAAACGGTAGCTGCGGTAAGGTTACTAAGATGATCGCGTATATATTTTTACTAGCGGCCGCCCGCGACTTCGTACGCGTGGAGTTAATTATCGACACTTACCGTCATATTTTGGACAATCCACACAATATATTTTTATAAATTGTAGCCTATGTGTTATTCTGATGTATAAGCTATATTGTGGTAAAGTTTCATTCAAATCCATTCAGTAGTTTTTACGTGAAAGAGTAACAAACATCCATACATCCATACTTACAAACTTTCGCCTTTATAATAGTAGTAGGATTTTTTCAACTTAATCAGCCTTCTTCTTTAGCCAACCTCTTAGGTCTTTTCGGTTATACCATCTTTGTCGATCTTGGGCAAGATGGTAATTTGATTAACAATTGGTACGTTAGCCAATTGTATGTGATAGATGGCAGGCGAGCAGACAGAACTTTAACCTTTCCCCCAATTGGGCCTCCAGTATCTCACTCACTCGACGAAACACAGCGCAGGCGCTGCTTCACGCCGGTCTTAGCCAAGGTTCGATTTGGGTGGCAAAACAGACCTATGATAGCAGTGGGCTGCAACAGGCTGATGCTGTTGGTGTGAAAGGTGGTAGACGAGCACGTGAATCACCTAATGGTAAGCGATTGCCGCCACCCATGAACAATTGGACATCCCTAACACAAGTAGGCTGACAACCTTTGAACCTCTTTTTACTACGGTCTCTACCATCACTCGCCTGTAAGGCCGTGGTATCACTCCAGCCCATTCACGCAGAAGCGTGGCTCTCCCACGGTTAAATTCCCATTATCGTTCCATATCCATGCTAGTCAGTGTTTACGTGGGAAGTGCTGGGATTGCAAAGCGATGTCGATGGCGCGTGAGGTATCGGAAGCTGCCGTGTAGCGCGCTTCATGCGTCTTCATACTTGGAGAATATTTCAAGTACCAACTGCGCCAATATTACTAGTCATTCAAATCACCATAGAATCAAAATGACAATGATGGCAGACTGGAAACTTTCCATATATCTTACTTAATCTTACTTCGTGTTGTTGTCGTGTGCACAACTTTGTATTAAAAGACAAATTTCCTAAATTCATAGAACAAAATGTTGTTAAGTATGGTTTGTAGAACACGTGGTCAAAGGGATGTAAATGTTCACAGATACACCCTGTATAAATGTTGGCAATTGTTGACATGTTTTAAAAAGTACTACAAAGAATGTAACGCTTCAAACGCTAATCGGTGGCGAAATAATTTAACCATAGTATAAGTAATATACAGTAGCTGGACTTAGTGAGTTTTGACTTGCGTTGGGTTAGTTACCCTCACTTTAGAGAGACAGAGAGCGGGAAGTGTAATTAGGTTTTATTTCTTTCTTTCACACTACGGTATGGATAACTACCGTCTTAGAAAATCAAGTTATAATATGTAAATATATTCTTTGTGGAGGTCTGAAGCCCAAACTTTGGTATAAGACTAAGCAGATATATATATATGCCCATGCGTATATAATGTATGGGTAGTTTTCAACGGGACGTCACTACCGTGGCGACCTAATTTGGCGTCAGAATCTTAATGAAGAATAATAATAATATTTGCCGATAATAAAGAAGGTTTTTTTTACAAAAAATACAAACTTTTAAGGAAAAAAATTAATTTGATCCTTTACTTAGATCCTGATGTCAATTTCCGAGGAATATGGATGTAAATACAGCCACGGAAATCACAACTCGATGAAAATTACAGTATTGCGCTAATGTGTTGGTGAAAGCGCGTACGCACACGTCACCTACGCACCCATCCAAACCACTGGCACTTCCTACGTACATAAACTACTGGACATACTGTGAACCCCGAACCGCAGTCTCAACATTCCTCCGTCCGCACAGCTTCACCGACGATCACTCCAAACCCAACACTCGGGTGTAAAAATTTTCTATACCTTTTTTTTCGGTCATTCCTTTTTCCCGCCAACCGCGGACGCGGTCGAAACTGTTTAATGATTCGAAAAACGTGTTCTATCAGGTTGTACGCGGAAACAACCGAAAAAACCGGCCAACAAAGGGTTCAGTGTGCAAATATAGACTGTTCGGACCTTATTTTACAATCCAGAGTTCTAAAACCTTACAAAAATGGCGCTTATTCCGTCCACCTTAAGGGTCGACGTTAGATTTTGTAGACGCATGCAAATGTTTTGTTGAAGTGTTCGCGCAGATCTCATCGGCAATTTATTATATTTTGTCCGTTTGGAATTTACGATTATTTGGGTGGCACAATGGATGCCGGCTGATGATTGGGTGCTTTCCTAACGCCAATAAATGTGTGCGATGACAGGCCCCGGCGTGATTTACATGCTGATCATTAAGGTTTATTCGATGGCGGAAACAAATGGTATTAGCATCCCTTGTGTGCGAGCCATTTTTTGTAAAAAAAAAAAACAACTCTTTGGTTTCTATTTTCCATTGCAAATAAATGACATGATGACAACCTACAAAATTGATTTTTTTTTGTTTTGGAACCAATATTGTAATTCTGATATACGCTTCAGGACTGCAATAGTAGATGTTGGTCGAAAAGCTGCTAAACTAAAATGGGACTGGGCGGGTCATGTGTGCAGAATGAGCCCCGAAAGATGGACGAAAATCGTCAACTAATTTGGACTGTAGGAAGTGGTATGAGGAAAACATTGTAATGAAAATTGGGCCAATTAAAAGAGTAAATGACGAGTTTCTTGCCGGATCTTCTCGTCAGAATCAACTTTCGGATTCCGGTGGTAGAACCGCATTATATCTATTCATTTTTAGTATTATCTTATGTATCAAGATATATATGAATTACATTTAAATTATACATTATCTAAAATTAATAGTTTTAAATATTTTTTAATGTATGACGATTGATATCTTGTCACATAACAATATACGAAAATACGAAGTGCTGTGTACAAGCCTATCCAAATAAAGGAAATTTTGACTTTGACTAATTGCAGCCGATCAAGATGCAAAGATGGTGTGACGATTTGTATAAGTATGTCCGAGATTGGATATCAGCCTCCCCCAATGTTCTCCACACAAATCGGTACTGTGCTAACCTCATGCAAACAATTCTCCTGACCTTCACTAGATCATCCGTCCATCTAGTGTGGGATCTGTCACGCCTTCGACCTCGAAGCCTTATTTATTTATTGATATAAATTCACCAACAAGTGCCTTCGAGAAGTTACCTCTTAATAAATACACATAGTCAATAGCGTATTCTTTATTTGCAATACACATTAGAACTCTCATCTAGAGTTCACGATTACGAGTATCTATCAGTATCCGATAATAACATTACTCGGGTCCATCTCTTATTCAATGTCGTAAAACATCTCAGCACAAACCGAGCCCTGACTTTACGGCCCGACAGACGGAAACAACAACATTTTTCACGGGAACATCACAACGAGGTAGCATTGTAGGACACCTGGATGTGGCTTGTTTAATTATAATCGAGAGATATGTTCGAACATGACCACCTTACCATGGTCCTTCCTGTTCCTTTGGAACTCCGTTTCATAGTTGCGACAAAGGTGCTACAAACGTTGTAGCGACAGTACGTTATGTCGACAATCAGCATCGCGACAAAACATTAGTTCGACTACCATTAGTGCGACATTACGTTGGCTCGGCATACAGCCGCCATCGACAATCAAGCAACCGCCGTACGGGAAAGCCCTTCGAGGAAGTGCCATGCTCCGAACAGACCATAATGGCAGAGAGCAGGAAAGAAATAAATAAATTAAGAAGGAATAAATTAATTAAGGAATTAGGAAGGAAATAAATTATTTTTCCTTCTTTCTTTCTTTCAGGAGGACACCACCACCACCACCACTTGGGTCGCTGAGTCAAGTCTCAACGATCAGCCGTCAATACAGGACATTTTAGAACTCAAGTGTATGTGCAGCACAAGTGCACTCCCTCTTACCTTACCCTCATATTCTGATGGGGTACCTGCATGACACGACCGAAGAACCAACTAACCATCAACTTAACGTGCTTACCTAGTCATGGGGGTACAAAAGTTAGCTAAAGCGCAGTGGTTGCAAGTCAGTCACTTTGTAGCTTTTCGGGGCCCGCTTTTCTACTAAAACTCTTCCACTTCACTGCTTTTTTTGGCCGGCCAATTCTCATCCTTGCGTAGGATAAATTGGTACAAAGCCAGTCACATCCAGCACTTCTCTACCCGTGCCCTCGAGCCCTCACCTTTAATAATTGACTGTATACCGATGTGGGGCGGAGTTTTTCCGTAAATCGCCGATCCGGGATAACGGTGATCAATATTGTACGCCGGAATTCCGCGCCGGAAGATCCGAGCAGGGTTGCCGACTCGGAAAAATGGGAGGTGTTGATTATGATTCGATAAGAATTTGGCACGCTTAGGGATTTTTAAAAATATAGGTAGGCAAACGAGCAAGCGTGTCACATGATGGTAAGTGAACACCGCCGCCTATGGACATCAGCTACACCAGAAGGAGTGCGGATGCGTTGCCGGCCTTTTAGGAAGGTATAGGGATTTGGGAAAAGATCGTAGCGACGTCCAAGCACAAAATAGATAAACACAATGAGGCTGCTTTTATCGCTTGCTAAATATGTTCTAACAAAGCCGTCCTGTAAGTAATGAGAATATACTGTCACATTCAAATAAAGGCGACACATATCGCTCATGAAAAGGACGGAAACTCCGATTCGGTCGTAACTTTCGCTTCGTATTAGGCCCTTATTGTCGCTATATTCATCTTCATATTTGGACACATTGCTCGGGTTTGTGATCACCAATTCCCATAAGACAAACGGGTGATTAAGCCTAATCCCATCAAAGTAGCGATGACTTCTATGTTGGTAACCTTTGCCCTGCTGTGGGATAGTATATAGGCTGATACTTTACCTTTTATTTAGGCACCACCCTATCAGTTACCACAAGTAGATTAAATTAGCCAGGGTTGTGTGATTGCCGATGGAGGCCGTTGCCCTGCCCTGAGGATTCGTCAAGCCTAATCCCATCGTAGAGACGATGACTTGATATCTATTATGGAGGCCGTTGCTCAATGGGACTGTCTATAGGCTGATACTTTACTTTTTATATGGGCACAACCCTATGACCACAAGTAGATTAAATTAGCCAGGGCTGTGTTATTGCCTTTTTGCGTCACGTTCATTACAGTGCTGATGGGTCGCGAATAACCGATTGGTTCATTTGTCACATCGCCATCGCTCCCTAACGGCACGTTTGTTGTGATGAGCTTGTGAATTCTAAGGTGTGCATTAGCATCGCTATATTCATCTTTATATTTGGACACATAGCTCAGGTTTGTGATCACCAATCCGCATTAGGCAAACGGGTGATTAAGCCTAATCCCATCATGGTAGCGATGACTTCTATGATGGAGGCCGCCCTGCAGTGGAACAGTATATAGGTTGATACTTTACTTTTTATATGGGCACAACCCTATGACCACAAGTAGATTAAATTAGCCAGGGTTGTGTGATTGCCTTTTTGTGTCACGTTCATTACAGCGCTGATGGGTCGCGAATAACCGATTGGTTCATTTGTCAAATCGCCATCGGTCCCTAACGACACGTTCGTTGTGATGAGCTTGTGAAGGTGTGCATTAAACATAGCTAATATTTTCATCTCCATATTTGTATACATAGCTCGGGTTTGTGATCACCAATCCGCATTAGGCAAATTAGTGATAAAGCCTAGTCCCATCATAGTAGCGTTGATTTGATTTCTATGATGGAGGCCGTTGCCCTGCCCTGAGGATTCGTCAAGCCTAATCCCAGCATAGATGCGATGATTTGATTTCTATTATGGAGGCCGTTGCTCAGTAGGACTGTTGATAGGCTGATACTTTACTTTATATATGGGCACAACCCTATGACCACAAGTAGATTAAATTAGCCAGGGTTGTGTGATTGCCTTTTTGCGTCACGTTCATTACACGCTGATGGGTCGCGAATAACCGATTGGTTCATTTGTCACATCGCCATCGGTCCCTAACGACACGTTCGTTGTGATGAGCTTGTGAATGCAAAGGTGTGGAATCTACGGTTGTTGTAAGCACGTTGGTTATGTTAACAACCCTAATAGGTTGTTATTGGAATCCCAGAACAGGACAGGAAAATGTATCGATATCGAGAAAGTGATGGTGGCGAAAGCTGTCCAATTTTTTTAATGTGATACGTGGCAGACGAGTAAACGGATCACCAGATGGAAAGGGATTGACGCCGCCGCCCATAGACATCAGCAACACCACTTTTATTATTTTAGACGGGAATTAACGCGACGTTTATATTGAAGCACATAATTATGTAATCAGCAACACCAGTAGTCACAAGGGCGCTGCCAACCTTTAACCCTTTTTCCCACCAAATGGGCCTCCGGTACTGACTCTAAGAAACACAGCGCAGGCGCTGCTTTACGCCGTTTTTCTGCGAGGCAGTGGCATCACTCCGGTCGAACCTGCCCATTCATGCCGAAGCGTGGCTCTCGGTTAAATATGTAAAATTATTGCATAAAATGACATAGCATAGCATGAAATGATATGACATACCTAGTTGCACCAGAATTGCAGTTTAGCTACAATTTGCTAACTAATGACGTCCAACATTTGGTAAATTGATCAAATTAACTGTAACTGTTTAGGTTTTACATTCTCGTGCAACTCTAAAATAACCAACGTTATAATTAACGATATAACTATCCATACTTAATATTATAAATGGGGAAGTGTGTCTTTCTGTCTGTAGGTATGTCTTACTTTCACGGCAAAACGGAGCGACGAATTGACGTGATTTTTTAGTAGAGATGGTTGATGGGATGGAGATTAACATAGGCTATTTTGCGTCTCTATCTAAACCCTCATTTTAGGGAAGTGGGGGGCGCGAGCGAAGCCGCGTGCAAAAGCTAGTACGATATATCTGCTACTTATGACATAAAATAGTAGAGGAACTGAATACTATGTTAACATATTTTTATCCATACAGAAAGCGTTTGAAAAAGTGATGCTGTCTTTAGTAGTTAATGCTATAGACAATTTTAATTAATGCTTCATTTCCGAGTCTAATCCATAGTAATTAGTTTTAAATTCCAAAAATATCAGAATATCGTAAGTACTTTTGCGAAGAAGCCTTCATAAAACACCCAAACGTCTCCTAATCCATATCGAAAGCAAACAAGACAGCGTACTTACAAACAAATTCACGTAAATTTTCTTTAATAAAACATCTCGGCAAACACTAGCCCCGTCTTCGGAGCTTAATAAGAGCTGACTGTACAAAATTAAGCACAACAAATTAACACCTATCCGGCAATTCCTGTAACTGTCGAACGAAAGTCTGCAAGACATTTTTCCCTGCCCGTACTGCCCAGGACGGGATCCGTAAATTAAAATGTGAATAATTAACACAGAACAGGGAGGCGAAGCCTCCCCCCACCCCCCCTCACACGCCACCCAGATGTATTAGTTTTAAGCTCTCCGTGTACGATTTTAGGGTGGTTCTGACTCGAAGGTGGATGACGTTTGGCGCTGTAATCGCTTGGCAGAATTTTTAATTTCTCCACCGGTGGCGTGTTCGCTCCGCGTGCGAATGCAAGCGATTCTGGGTCGTAACGATCGGTATAGTTTGCAGTAGTTGAAATATTTTCATCTGGACGGGTGGGTGAAATATTCAATGCAACGTTTTTAACGACTTTTCTAAGAGAGTTTTGTGTTCGGCGACCGTTTGTTTTTAAATTAATATCGTATTTTTGATTGTATAGAACGTCGACAGGTCGTTGACATCTTCTGTTTGATGTTCCCTAGACTTTAAGTAATTTAAAGTAACTAAGTAGGTACTTGTAAACAAGGTGAAGTGCCAATACATATTATGATACCATAAGTTTTTCGAGCAAATGACTTTGTTATGTCAATGGATTATGGTTGATTTCTTATATTGAATAATTTGTTAGACAAAATTATCACAATGGTAGATTCGGTAATAAACTAAAACAAGGTATAGATAGTTAGATACCTAATTATAATGATTGGTATCAATGCGAAAAAAAAATTAGAATCTCTTTTTTTGTTTGGGATTTAATAAATAGTAAACTGAAAACTTGATAGTAAACGATCATTGCCGTTTTTACACACCCACAAACCTGTAAAGTCACAAATGGGCTGCCAACCTCTTCCCTATCGCCCTAAATTATGACTTTGGTGAATATTTTGATTTAATATAACTGACCTAGTAGTGTCGTCGTTTTTTTCGTCGAGTGAGTGAGAGTACCGGAGGCCCATTTTTGAGGGGAGAGGGGATTAAATGTTAGTAGCGCTCATGTGATTCTAATGGTGTTGCAAGCACCATCAAGTGATCTGTCTGCTCGTACCGATCACATAAAAAAATGCAAGCAAGCAAGCTTTCAGGTATAATGCCAATAACAAGCCACACTCAACAGAGTGCAGAGAGGAAGCAGAGTGCAGAGGTGCTCCCCAGCATTCCAGCGGCGTCGGGGTTAATAGCCGTGTATTATTCAAAAGAATACTAAACCAACATTCAAACACGTAACCCCAAACGTATTAGACATCACTTCCATAACACATGCTTTGAATATTACAAAACAGCCCCTTTTAAAACAACGGCGTCCGTCCCTTTCTTCCGCGTTTTAAAGTGCGCGAGGGAAAACCCCAGCAGAGGATTCCGATGAGGAAAGCGATCAGAATACGGGCACGATTGCCATCTAAATAATTCAAGCATATATCCCGTGCTTGTAGCCTTTGGCAGAACTAGCAGGGCGCTTTTAAAACTCCACTTTCAGAACACTACACCTTTATTATTACAGCTGTAAGGGTGGAATTCGTGATGCAGGTTTGATGTGGATCTGCACGTGTGTTGGTAGCGAAGTATGGAGTTTTTACAAGCTCTTATACGAAATGTCGATTCGAATCTGCCCCGGCCGCGTGACGAGATCGCAAAAACAATGAATGCTGATCGTAACCTGCAAATGGCAAGATACCATCAGACTAATAATATAGGGATGTGAACGATACAAGGGAAAATATAAATAAGAACACCAAATCATTTCTAACACAAAAAAAAAATTGAACCCTGAACTTTTTTGCACACGTTAAATACAGGGTATATCGGCAAACACATCATCTAAACATTTGTTTTTTCTATGTTTTATACCACTGCTGTAGAAGTCTTCTAATCTCCTAAACTAATATCAGAATTTTAAAATTTACCGACTCGTGTATTGCTTCCCCCAAGAAGACCGGTGCTCCGGCCCCCAGCCAAAACAATAAAGGTCATCACTTCAGATTCTTGGAAAGCTTCACAATACGCCGCTGAACCTCTTTGATGGCCTGCTTCCTCGCACATTCAATCATCATTTCAGCCAATAGACGTCCACTGTTGGACGTGGGTCTACCCCGATGTTCTTCACACAGATCAGTCCCACTAGATTGTCGGTCCATGGCCTTGGGCCGCTTAAGAAGGCTCAAAGTCACTCAGAGGGCAATGGAGAGGGCTATGCTCGGAATCACATTTGGGCCTCCTCCGGTACCCTCAATCCCTAAGAGGCCTTCGAATGTCATCATCCCATCTTGTCGCAGGGCGTCCAACACTACGCTTACCGAGTCGCGGTCTCCACTCAAGGACTTTATGGCTTCGTTTACTTAACTGGTGCTTAATAAACCATTTCTTATTCTTATTCTAGTAATTTCATTGATCCTTCACGATTTCCCTCCACCGTCACACCTCTACCAGAGCCTAATATCCTCTGATCATGGCGGGCAGTGTCCCCATTTGCGATGCAAATGACCGTGTCAATTATGTAGGGGAGGTTTTGACTTATGAACTGGTTCATTGGAATTGACGGGTGAGGCCGATGAGGATATCGGAAAAAGGCGATTCGCTTGTTTACGTGGAATGTGGTTTTACTTATAGTCATGGATTCTGTTGTGATTGTCTTGACAATAAGGCGGTTCACGTTTAGCCACATCGTATTAATTAACAAACACTAATTAAAAAGTGCATCTTTAAGATTGAGGATTTCTTGGTGGTCATAAAAAATCTCTAACCTAACCTTTCATACAAAGTTTTTCTGGGTATCCATATAACTGCCAAAGAGGCAAGTAATTTTCCACTTCATTACATTATGTATAGATGGCTAGCTGTACTGAATGACGTATGGTGGTCGTTTTTTCAACCATATTGCTTATAGTCTTACGGCCACATTTCAATACATACTTTTGCTCGACCCGGGCCCCCAAGATCATAGCCCGGTACTTAAACCACTAGGCCAATGGGGCGTTTGTCGTTTTTGATAACAGCTAGCCGTTATGTAATACGGCGGATTATACGATCCGGCTGCGCCATACCCATCGTAGTGGAGTCTTCGCCTCACCTTAATCAATTTTGCTCGCACACCCGCTTCACAGGTACATTAACATATTTTCGCTACGGCGACGTTTCAAAGGGTCTGAATTTCAAAAATACGACTCCGACACTCTCTCATTAACTTTCCAACGTGTAAGGAGCGCGACTGAATACTAATTGAGAGAGGTAATGTAAAGGTTTCATAGGAGAAGTTGTCAATTTTGACGCGTACAGGAATATTCAAAGCGTTTATTTGCATAGAACAGGTACAGTAAATAATAATAAATAAATTCACACAACATCTTATACATTGACCTGACTCCGTACTGAGTAGCTAAAGCACTTGTGTCACAGATATCAGACAACAGAGGATCACAAATATAATGGCTACTTAAATACATGTTTACACCCAGACACTGAACAAATACAAGTGTTCATCACACGAATGTTTGTCCAGGGTGCGAATCGAACCCACAACCTTTGGCGTATGAGGCAGGGTCACTACCAAATGCGCCATCCGGCCAGTCACTATGACTGACTAGACTATGCAATTAACCTCTTTATAAGAAGACTAGTGACCCGCCCTCACTTCGTTTCGGGACTATAGTTACAAACTAAACCAATAGATGGCGCTGGGCGTCAATTATATCGCGCTTGTGTTTCGTGTTTTCGGTTTACCTATAAGCCTGGTCGTTCTTTATAGAAGTTACCTCTTTATAAATAGTATGGATCTACTTTTAAAACAAAACAAAACCGCACTATCTTCTACCCGTCACTCAACAAACCCCACAAGACACGTATATTCTTCGCCTTGCGTCCGGGGGCGCAGGTCGACCGCAACATGGCCGCTGCGGCGCGCGCGCCACCCGACAACTGACAACGACGTGTGAAATGTCCACCTTGACTTTCACATATGGTATCTTTGCTTTGCGGTTGTGGGAGCTACCGATACATACTGTGAATATAAATTCTTCAACCATTATTCTGCTATGACAGCCAATATTAAAGATCAGGCATACCAAATTTCATTTAAATCCGTTCAGTAGTTTTGGCGTGAAAGAGTAACAGACAGACAGAGTTACTTTCGCATTTAGTATATTAGTTAGGATTAGGACTAAAATTAGTCTGCTTATGACCACGGCTGCTGTAACACAGCCGAAACGTCAAGCAGTAAAAGTACATATTTGTGCTTAAAAATTAGCGTCGTAATAATTCCCATCTATAAATAATCGTTGGCGTAAGGTTTATGCCTTTCTTGTTTACCTAAGCCTTGTCGTTGACTATGCAATTGAACTCTTTATAAATAGAAGGTTTACTTTTAAAACAAAACAAAACCGCACTATCTTCTACCCGTCACTCAACAAACCCCACAAGACACGTATATTCTTCGCCTTGCGTCCGGGGGCGCAGGTCGACCGCAACATGGCCGCTGCGGCGCGCGCGCCACCCGACAACTGACAACGACGTGTGAAATGTCCACCTTGACTTTCACATATGGTTTTACGGTGCGAGCGGACGGTGGTAGCTTTGCTTTGCGGTTGGGAGCTACCGATACAAACTGTGAATATAAATTCTCCAACCGATATTCGGCTATGACGGCCAATCTTAACGATACAGCATAAACGAGCTGCACATACGGTGAACTCCTGCAGCCTACCGACGTACGTAGTATATATTATAGAGTTCAAGTGTGTGCGCAAACACAGGTGCACTTTCTATTCCTTTACCCTCTAATTCCATGAGACACCTCTTAACGTGCTTTCTGAGGCACGTGGATACAAGACCGCCAACTTCCAGACTTGGGGCCTGACACTGAGAATTTCTCAACAGAAAAACGAATTTTAATTTGTAACAGTCTTCTAATAATATTTTCATCAAAAAAATCTTAAAATATAGTTTAAAGTTATATTATTTATACAAAATACCTCCCTTATGGTCGGTATGTTTTAAAATTCTGTTCAATTTTGGAGGAATATTGGATTTACGGATTGCCATGGAAGAATGACTCTCAAACTAGGAAAAGTATCTGCCTTTCTTCTGGTCCAGCAAAAACAAATGGTCTAAACTTGGTTATCTTCTTTTCCCACAAAAAAAAAACATCGAACCCGGAACTTTCCGCGCTTTGGCCCAAAACTTCGCCATCGTGATTAATTCCAAATTATCCCAACTCATTGCTCAGTTTAGCTCAAATGTTAACAAATGACTTATAAACGGAAGGTAACAAAGTTGTCGGATAAGGCGGCGCGATCAAAGGGTCCGTCGGCGCGGATCAAACGCCGATGCTCACCTTCGATCTCGCCCCGCGCTAATCAGTTGGAGCGAGCGGTGTGACCGTCGCCTTATTCAATATTAGCTTATAGAAAATGTAAAGAGTTAATGCAGTTCCTTTGATAAATAAACCAGACTGCGTCCGCGGCGGCGCTCACACAGTTTTAGTCAGTCATAACAAAATGCTGTACAATTAATGTTTATTAGTTATATTACGTGTTTTTATTCAAAATTTTAGCTACTTGCAGGAGACGAGGGCACCTCCCAATGGAACTATCATCACACAATCTTCAAATCCCATAGGGGTTGATTTTGTAAAAGTATCTTTCTCTTCAGGATTCTAAACATCAATTTGAGTTTCTAACTTTAACAATGAATAAACTTCCATACCTAATTTTTATCCCTTTACTTACTACTTTTAATTGCAAGTCCTTCTCTTAATATACACATTCCTAAACTCGATCCCGGGACCCCGAGATCGCGGCTGGTACTTAAATCACTAAACCAGCCAAAAAACAGTCTTATTGTTACATCACACCCGTCTCAAAAAAGCTACAATCTATTCAGTATCGGCCACTTGAAAGCAACATCCAGGTGGGAGAGGGTTCATTAAAAGGCCAAAGGGGGCGCCTTATTCAATATTTATTGAGTTATTTTCAAAGAAAATCGCGTAATTAACACCATCAGACCCACAGCATCACTAATGAAACATAATGTGATGATGTTTCTCAGAAACAAGGAGGCTTCGATCATAATTTGTTGAAGTCGAAAAAAGTAAGTATAGGCATCATTATTTTTTCAAGAAAAGGAGCTAATGATTGCAAAAAAAAATATGGATCTGGAAAAGATGATCAAAGAGAGAGAAAGAGTATGAATTTTTGTGATTGATCTATTTCCAACAGTACATCATTCATTCAGTAAATTAGTTAAGAAGATTGGCTAACTTACTTATTTATTAATTAACATCAAAAAGATACAAATATTAACACTGATCTAATATTTACAATAGTTTAAAAAAGCATGGGTTGGATCGTCATTAATATACATATATGGGCAGGTGCTTTAATTCCTAATTCCTTGGAATGCACCCAAAACCAAAGCTAAAGTTACGTCAGCAAAAACTATAAGCACCTTCAAGCTCTACCAGAGCAGTCACCAAATGACCAAACAGCAGCCCTTTCATTATTAACAGTACCAGCGGTTAATTACCCTTCAGTATGTACATACCGACCGGACCCTTACAAAATCCGCTTCATAAATACGTCGCTCAAACCGGCACGATCTCAGAAATATCCAGTTTTCGGCAACCGACTTAATAATTCACACAGTAGGCGCGGACGTGTGCGAAAATAAATTCTCTAATGTGAATGGAACTTAGTCCGGACCTCGCCGACGGCAAAATAATTAAAGCATAGCATTAAAAATTCTTCCAGTGAGCTCTGGTTGGTCCGGATATGTGATAATATTAATACGGCCCTGGCTTTGCCCGTTCGCGTTCTAAGCATCTCACAAAATCTGCTTATTACAATTATTCAGATGAATATTGCAGACGTACCTACTACGAACCCCGAAAGGGTAAAAGTTGCATAGGTAACGAATGGAAAAGGATTTCTGTACGTATAGTTACGTAGATTACGTGCGAGCAGTTCTTTATGTTCAGATAGAGAATTTTAAACGAAAGAGCCCGTGTTTAATTAATTTTGTATGTTTAGATGGAGTTAGAAAAATAATTTGGGTGCAGGTGTGGACACAACATATTTACGAATGGTCTTGATTAACAAATTAGTACCTACATTAGCTATTCCGTTAGGAAATTCAAACTCAATATAACCAATATAAGACACGTTTTTAATATTTTGATCTTATTAAAAAGATGATTCATTTATAAAGGTTGGTTATTGAGTCTTTACAAATTCGCATTTTATTAATGATGTTTCTTTAACATCATTCATTAACATCTTGATTTGGGATATTTATTATACAAAAACGAAATACAAGAATCTAATTTCCAAACTAAGACAGAATAAAAAAACTCATCAAAGCTTATGATTAAAAACAAATACAATAAAGAAACGCCCAAAATTAAGTTTAACTTCCAATTTCGCAAAGGTTCTGTAAACAACGACAGTTGTAACAAAAAAGCTAATTACATTAAATCTCACACTAGCACACAAAGTCTACAAAGAAACGGGGAATAAAACCTTAATATGATTAGAAACAAATTATACGTGGCTCGCGGAGCGATAAGTTGGGCTAACTAACCTCAACAGCAACACGTTGGGCGCCAGTACCACGGTGGGCGCCACTTTGCCTTTGTAAGCCCACTTTCTTTGTATTTTGTTTCATTTCATGCAAAATTTAATTTCGTTTTCAAGACTCGTGTGGAATGATATTACGGGGGGCGGCCACGACCGCCGCCGGTAATTTCGTTGCTGCTCCTCAAGTGTGTGTGGACATCATGCCTTTTTCATCACATTCCCTTTCGGTGGATGGCCACGGTCGTGTTTCGTTTATTGCGGCCGCTGTTCGGAATTAAACCGGCGGATTGCGGCCCGTTAATTGCTTAACAGAACTAACTCCTGTGCGTTATTGGCGGAGTTTTGTCTCCTGTTTTCGGTTTTTCGTTGTGGACTGTTAGTTTGTAGTATGCAGTTACAAATGTGCTCCGCTTAGAATGTTTATTTGCATCCAGGACATGAATGATTACATTTATAATTAAGTTTGCAACACTACGATAAGAAGTGCTAGGATATTCGTTAACATAAACATGAAATATTTTTTAACTAAGTAAATCCTCATATTTTTTGTTGAATTATATTATGATACTTCTAACACAAATCAAGTCCCAAAATCAAACTCCAAAAACCAACAAAACGTTTGCCTTTTGATCTCTTAAAACGCTCACAAAATCTTATCCCCTTAAAAGGGTCCAATGACAAGGCTGAAAAAATCAACATTCAATAAAATCACCCTTTACAAGATGTTCGGAATCCCTTAACCCTTGTAAGGAGCACCCCAATTTGCCATCGATACTACTAGTCCGGCAAGGGCCCCTGAGGTGAAGGGATAAAAAAGGGATTCTTTTGCGATCTACCCGCAAATCTGTCCGGGCTCTATGGGGGCGATTAGGCTGCTTAAACGCGGCCGTGAGAAGAATTCGCTTTGCGAATGTATTAGCATTAGTATGCTCTTTGATGGCGACGCGGGATTTTGTTTGATATGATATTTCTGCTTTTATTTTGAATGCATTTAATTCACATTTAATATAAAATCTAGATAAGGCTATTATAGCGTTTTAAAATAGTTAGATATTCTTTTGCACAGAAATAACAGCAATAAACAAAACAATAAGGTGACAACCTTTAGGCAGAGGAAAGAAAAACAGTGTGTTGGGAATGGCAGTGCAAAGAAATTGCCAAATGAAATTAAGACTGTCAGAAGTAGGTATACATAAAATGTTATCCATGGAGTGACACAAAGGTACGGTTAGTACAGTTTGCGCATTTTGAGGTTGGCGATAATGATTAGGAATAACCGTCGATGGTATTTATATCGATGGGAATAACCAAGTATTGTTTACCAAAATCATAGGATTCTCCAATCGTTAGCTTTTTGGATCGATGTTTGACTCTAGCGCTGCTTCTACTAGTCCATCATGCGCAAATCATCGCTCCACTTGTACATCCATATTATACAAAACACAATTGATTTTTTATGACTTTAATTGAAAGCCCTTAATTCAAATGATAACTTAATAGAACCTCCTTTCAATTTGAGTGTCCCAAACAAGCAACAACGAACTTAACATCTTAATAACTTGACCATTATAACATCCTTGAGGCCGATATGCAAATGCGTTGGTTAGTTTAGAACGTTCGGACTGGACACGGGCAGTGCAAACAGGGGTGGAAGATTACCTTGTCCTACAAGGATAAGTATGGCAGACAATGTTATTACAACTTGCAACCCTCTTGTTATTGACCTTGACCAAGCAACTTTCGCTATTAGAGTGCGATAAGTTTATTTTGGGTGAAGGGAAAGTTTGGCTAACGCTGTCCAAGAAAGTGTCATATTAGCAGTAAGTATCCGATATTTTTTGTACAGAAAAATTTTGCAACACTATTTATCGACACAAACAGATGCGTTGCCGACCTTTTAAGAAGGAGTTTTTTTTATTGTGGCCATATCGTCAAGATTCTTTAACACAATTTTCATCCCAATATTGATTTGAGCAACACCTTTTTTGATGATCAAACATTCATTTTCGAACTGAATATCTGATACTAGGAAAGAAAAGAGGATGTACACACTGAAATAAAATTTACTCTTTGATATATCTCTAGATACACAATTCCATACTGAAAGCGTTTGAAAAAGTGATCTCAACAGCGCTGTTATTAGTAGTTTCAGTAGTAGTAACATGCCCACGAGACCGAAAACAAAATGTAGTACTTATTTTATTTGCGACTCTAATTCATTGTGATTAGTTTTAAATTCCGGAAATGCTTTTGGAAATGGATCCTTCATTGATATCTTTTCTATCTCGAAAGAGTGTCTCCTACAGATCAAAAAAATACTTCAACAACACACGCTGTCTCTAAACGTAAATCATTAAATTTCTAATCACAGAGAAACCCGTCATCCAGATAGACAAGCTTTGCTATTCAGGCGTCCCGTTACACTCAATCCTCACATGTCCCGATTGGGATTGATTCGTCGGGATACGGGATGCGTGATTCGGGGGCGGCTTAAACCAATTTGGCGGTTAATCCACGACGAGCGAACGCCTCCGAAACCGGAATAGACAAATGTGTGGGTGCGAGGGTGCTTCTTTAGTTTTTGGTTAGGTTGGGAATAAATTGTTTGTGCGTCTTCGATTTAGGGAGTCGAGTAGGAGCTGTTGATGGTTTCTCGGATCACTTTTAGTTAAGTTACATTGTATATACTGCCGTGTTAAAAGCAAAATATCGTTAACCCGCATTTGATTGGTAAAACCCAAAATAAATAAGTTTTAGGCATTATATCTAACACGGTACCATAGTTAACTGCAAAAAATAGGAGTAGATATATTCACGCTACAAAAAAAAAGAATAGTAGATTTTGTGAAAACAAAATTACAGATCACGGAATCTAGAATTAACAACATAATATTAATATGATATGGTATGGTAGTTAGATCTTAATTTACTCTCCGTTTGTGGAAAGAAACATTTCTGAATAATATTAAAATGATTAGGACAGGGAAAATATCTCATAATATCACATACATTGACCAGACCCCAAAATAGCTTATGTACTTCAGTCTGTTACAATATGTGTGTATCAAAATCGATGAAAGTACTACAGATTATAAGTAAACAACAGTCCAATGGCGCATTTAGCCTACCTCATAGGCTAGTGATTTCTATTCCCACTAAAACATTCGTGTGATAAACAATATATCAAATTCTGTGTACAACACAATTGCCCAATCTAGTCACTAAGCTAGTCCATAGCAAATCAAAATATAATTAACCAAAGATTTCTTTCCTACTTCCTTATTTCCCTCCAAAGTCCCTTAATGATAAAACGTATAGCTTCGGCCGCCCTCCTTCGCCTCGGCTTTCGATTCCAATAGATTCTAATAAGATTAGCGTTGTCACACGGGTGTTAGATAAAATAGTTTGTGGCCTATAATTGGGGTTCAGGTCGCACCGTCCGATTCCGAGCACTTTCCTCTCAAGAATGCACCCTCACACTTAAGCTTTAGAGTTCGAATTTATTTGTGAGCAATTTTCTATGGTCATCACTCGGATGACTAGGCAATATCGACTTGGAACGTGATGCCGGTGGGATGTTAGCGGAAATTGAAATGAATGTCACGTCGTTAAGGTTTGTTTTTGTTTGGGTGGTGTTGAGGATAGTTTTCTCCGATCGGGCGCCGTTTACAAATTGGATCGTTGGTGGGTAAATCAGGGTAACCCAGTAATTGAGTCTTACAGGATGATTCGGTTTGCCCCGCGCGGTCAAAGGATTATACGACGCGTCGCTATCTATCGGTCTTCTGCTTGGCTATGGTAACCGCAAATTGCTCATGTTGATTTTGATGGGAGCATTTCGGTTTTGATGTTGATTTTGTAGGGAGATACAGGGTCTTTAGTCCAAGGACATTGAATTTAATTCTAACAAGAATGATTTTTATGAACTTTTGTATTCTGACCTTTGCAAAAGAGCATTTGTCTCTGGTAAGGCGATGGTAGATCAGTGGATAAGAAGGCGTCTTCCATACAGGGGGATCGTGATTTGAATCCGATCAACACCATTAAACAAGTACAGTAGCGCACTTGTTGTCACTTGAACTTCCCTTTCCCCGGATTAAGCCTCCAGTATGATACTTAAAAAAGCTCTACATAAAAGGATTCGGAGGTCGGTAACACATATGCAGGTTCTTTGGAGTTGCAGGCGTCCATGCGCTGTGGTAAGTGCTTACCATCAGGCGAGCCACCCGCTTGTTTGTCATTGGCGTTGTATAAAAAAATCTCGGCAAACCACAACGCAGGCTGTGCTTCACGCCGGTTTTAAATAAGGCTGAGGACTAACAAGAAAACTCTTAAGTGGCGTGAAGCAGCGTCTGCACTGTTTCCTCGAGTAAGTGAGGGTACCGGAGGCCCAATTGGAGCGAAATAGGGTTAAAGGTTGCCAGCACACTTATAACTCTACTGGTGTTGCAGGTGTCTGTGAGCGGCGGCTATCGCTTACCATCAGATGATCCGTCTGCTCGTCTACCACCTATCATATACCAAAGGATACATCGTTATCTCCTTTGTTCCTTCATTCCTAACGCCTGATCCCTCACAGTTCACAGCCGATAGGATGCTAAGCCACGTGAGTGCGTGTGTATTTTCCACCATCGCGGTAAATTTGGCCGTCTATTAAGATCCTCGAAGCGGCTATAATGTTAGCCCGAGGTAACGACCGAGGCAAAGATTATGGTCTAGATTTTAAACTTTGCAGATTGGAAAGGATCTATCGCATTACTTTTTAAAATTTCAACTCTTAACGCAAAAACGAAGGGTTTTATAACTTTGACGTGTCTGTGTATATTATGTCTCTGTGTCATCGTAGATTCCAAACGCATGAACCGAAGATAAAAGAGGGTCAGACAGCAATCGCTTCTTTCTGTATTAAATTATCTGACTCCCCAAATTCTCTATTAGCGGTTTAGCCACAGCAGTATTTCCAGACGGCTCTGACTTAGGGACATTCAAAAGCAAAGCCTTGAAAGATCGGCAACAAATCAAAGACCTCTCTGCTCTCGAAGATGTTCATGGGCGGCGGTGATTACTCACCAGGTGACTCGCTTGCTCGTTTGCCGCCTATAGTACTAATACTAATAATATAGGTGCGCTGAGATGAAATGTGAATAACTACGCTCTAGACTACACAGGACTGATAGGTATTGTTTCTTTTTATGTGATAGGTGGTAGACGAGCAGATGCGGTTGTTGCCGCCCATAGACATCTGCAACACCAGTAGAGTCACAAGCTGCCAGTCTTTAACTCCCTTTCCCCTTAATAGGGGCTCCGGTACCCTCACTCACTCGTAGCGTAGCCGCTGCTTCATTGTGGTATAAATTAATTTCTTCGAGCGGTGGTAGGTATCACCGCAATCTTCTCAAAACTAACCTGCACGTAGGCACCAAACCTGCCTTCAAACTACATACTCCGCAGTTTTCGTCCTCAAGTCACCACTCTTTTGTACATGTTATTAGGCGGCTATATCTCCGAATTAGCATATTTCGGCAGTAAAATTAATTCGAAGATTTGCCCGCATCCAGACGAGGGGGGTGGCTGGATAATGTTTTTGGATTTGTGCATTCGGATTAGTGATGGGATCGGAGTTTAATTTTAATTGAGTAATATTGAAAAAAGAATCGGTTTAAAATAAAGACGAGTTCTCAAAACATACTAGTTTGATCACGATAATGTTACAGATGAAATATGAAGATCCAGTCTCCTTCTCAGTACTGAAACGAAGCCAGAAAGTATTTCCTCTCCGCTTTGAAAAGGACGGGGTCTGTATCTCTCTATCTATCCTTTAGAACGTTCTGCTTTCGGCTTTTTCGATTTGGTTCAAATCGATGGCGGTTGGAAGACACACGTGCTTATCTTTTATCAGAGATATCAGTTTTGGGTACATTCCAATCAAAATCGTACGATATTTGTTAACTCTTGTCGCCTAATTAATTCGGATTGTGTTGTAACGGTGGTTGCCAATGTGAGAATACGAACAACAGCAGTTCTTTTAAATTGTTTTAATTGAGGAGTATTCAAGTGAAATATAATATGACTTGAATTAATCGAGAACCCAAATATGGCTCTGCTTTTCAACTCAAATCACTTTACAATAGTCTTGTACCGATGGCGGTGTCGCAAGACTAACTTCTCGAGAAGATTTAGTATTTTTTTAATCGAGGAATATTCGAGTGATGCTATAAAATTACTCGAAGTAATCGAGCGGCTGATGTAGCACTGATTTTAAACTCATGTCACACCACTAATTTGGATTGGCTTGTACCGTTTGCTGGCGGTGTGGGAAGACAAATTTCTCGAGAAGATTGAGATTTTTTTTTAATCGAGGAATATTCGAGTGACACTTAAAATGACTCGAATCAATCGAACGGCCGATGATTTTAAACTCGTGTCACATCACTAATTTGGATTGGCTTGTACCGATGGCTGGCGGTGTGGGAAGACGAACGTCTCGTGCAGATCTCTTGATTAAATCTCTTGTTTTGTTTTTATTGATTTTGGGGAGGGCATAATTGCGATGATAGGTTAAGATCGCGGTTACGTTACGTTTAGATAATACTTTACGGAATCGAATACTGAAAATAATGTTTATTTTTCTAAGTATCTACTAGCGAAAGGTAGAGAAATGAAAAGATTAAGCATTTTTCTGAAATGATGCGACGTGTCGCTCAGTGTCCCCACGGTGCAATGACACAAATATATCTTAAAATCATATACGTCAGATGGATACTCCTTGTAAAAAAGCTAAGGAAGTCCAATTCCAGCCGCCAGCCAGAGGCCCAATTTGGGGAAATGGGGTAAAAGGTTGGCAGTTGTGACTCTAC
This sequence comes from Cnaphalocrocis medinalis, assembly GCA_014851415.1. Classification (NCBI taxonomy): domain Eukaryota; kingdom Metazoa; phylum Arthropoda; class Insecta; order Lepidoptera; family Crambidae; genus Cnaphalocrocis; species Cnaphalocrocis medinalis. The sequence goes on from CM026295.1 coordinate 3,719,503, forward strand.
TTGCGTTGCAGATGTCTATGGGTAGCGGCAATTGCTAACAATCAGGTGATCCGTTTGCTCGTCTGCCACCTAAGTATTACATAAAAAAGTACATTTATTTACACACTTAACACAATGAGTGGGACATTCTTAGGAATATCATTATTGCGACAATATTTACGTGATAGATGGCAGATGAGCGAGACGGATCACCTGACGGTAAGCGATTGCTGCAGACCATAAACACTTTACTAGTAGAGTCACAAGTGCGCTGTCAACCTCTAACTCCTTTTCCTTTCAACAGCTGCCATTAGGTCCTTGTTAATGCGCTGGCCCTCCTCAAAAACACCAGTCACAATTCTCAATCTCAAAAAGTAACCCTTTCTACTGATACTTAAAACTCAGCTCACACACTGAACCCTGCTACACCATAGATAAAATCAGGATTACACCAGTCATTAATGACGGTGGCAAACTTGGGCCATTCGCTCGAAAGTTGTTCGGCGAAAAACTCCGCAACATCCCGGCAGTTCGGGGAGATTTGTAAAAGATTCGGATGCACCGAAGCCGGCGATAACAAGTTATCAAAGATAATGCTACTGCAGTTTCTGGGATAGAGAGAAAGGCTCAGTAGAATAGGGAAGTTATATTAATGAGCAGTTCAGTATATGACTCAGTAGAATAGGATTAGTAGGTAAGCTAAAGTGGCAGTGGGCTGGCCATATCTGCCGCAGAACTGACAACCGTTGGGGTAAACGAGTTCTGGACTGGAGACGGCGTCTTGGTAAACGTAGTGTAGGACGACCTCAGGCCAGATGGAGTGACGATTTGCGCAAAATAGGCTGGCTGAAGCTGGATGCGAGTAGCCTTTAAGTCAACCTTTAACCCTTTTTCTGCTGACTGAACCTCCGGAACCTTCCTTCACTCACTCGGTGAAACACAGCTGATATTTCCCTTGTTATAACTCTATCTATACTATTTATAAAGAGATAACTTCTATAGACAATGACAAGGCTTATAGGTAAACTGAAAACACGAAACGCTTGCGCGATGTAATTGAGCACAGCGCCATCTATTGGTTCATTTCTGAATTACTGTCCCGAAGCGAAGTGAGGGCGGGCCACTAGTATTCTATAAAACGAAGAGGTTTGTGATCACCAATCTGCATTATTTCAAGCGTGATGATTAAGCCTAATCCGATCATAGTAGCGATGACTTGATTTCTGTGATGGAGGCCCTGCAGTGGGACAGTATATAGGCTGATAGTCCCATTGCAAACAATATCCCGTCTGTGTCTGTGTATCGGCCACTTAGAGTGCACCCGTGATCCGAGCCATCCGAGTGCAGACGGCAAGTTCGCTGGGATCTTAGCATAATTAGCTGAAGGGGCTGTTTATTGCTAATATTAGTGGCGGGGATTAATACAAGGCGGCCTCATGAGCGCCTTTGGCTGGCATTACCATAAGTCCGCTAAGCGTTGTTGTACGGTGCGACTTTTGAAGATATTGATCAAAAATATCAAAACTAAAAGAGGCATATATGTCTGCCGTATCATTAAACAATGGAACTCGTTGCCGTTGCATGTGTTTCCTCTGTCCTACATCAAAGACTCCTTCAAAAGAAACCCTTTCTTTTTATTCGATTTCTTTTGAAGTCGATGATATGACATTGGCTGACAGAGGTTTCGTTCTAATATGTTAATAATTTACCGGATTAGCAAGCTGAAGTGGCACTGGGCAGGGCACATAGCAGGAAAAATAGATGGCTGTTGGAGAAAAGATTCTCGAATGGAGACCACGTACCGGTAGACGAGGGGTAGGACGCCCCCCCGCGAGATGGACGGATGACATTGTCAGAGATGCAGATCGTCGATGGGGTATTGGCTAATGTTCAGCGGTAGACGTCCTATGGCTGAGATGATGATGTGAATAATTGTTCCAAGATCCGTTTGTTTTTTGACATCGGATCGGAATCGGATCTTCATCGTCTCGTCACCTACAAGCTGGCACTTTATAAACGATTAAGCGTCTTCACGTTTTATGGCAAATATTAGTTTTATGGATAATACGCTAATGCTCTCACTTAGTTTGACTTTCGCCGCCCAACTTTGACATCTCAAAGATTTTGCATCCAAAATTACTGAACTTAATCCAAAGATGATGTGGGATTTGGGAAAGTATTAGTATTAGTGCTTTGCTGCTTATCTTTAAAGTTAGATCTTAGAACTTATGATCATCTATTAATTACTAACTTAATGAGTAAAATGGTTATAGAAGTACAAAAAGATCGTAGGCCGTCAAATCCGAGCACCTCCGGATTTTGCCCATTTATCTGCGAATTTTTCGGTGAGGGAATTTTCCCTCACCGCGTCGTCATCGCGAGGAAAACTACCCATTTCAGACAGTTTCTCAAACTGTGGTAATCGACACATTTTTGAGGCTTTGGACATGTAGTATTCACTAACTGTAGGTAACTGTAATTATGGTTTAACTTTATTTTATCGGCTCCTAGCCGAGAGTAGACTGACGTTTGGCGCGTATATGGATGACCAATCCATATACGCGCCAAACGTCACTCCCTGACAGATCTTTTATTTCTTTACTAGTGGCCGCCCGCAACTTCGTTTGCGTGAACTTTACGACTCTTGACTTAAAGATGATTATTTAAATAGTAGATTGGGCCAAGGAATCACGTAGTCCCATCACCTAACTTGGAACCCCCTTTAAGTTCGAAATATCCTTCCTTATCGGATCTCATCCAAAAATGCTCATCACATTTGACAATTTTGCATTCCATTTCATTCCATATTTGTTATGGTGTAGCTAGGCTCTTAAGAGTTCTTCACCAGGTGTTCCATGATCTTTGATTTTTTCATGGCATCATAAAATGCTCATCAATCTGAACAACTTTTGTTAAGGTGCCATTGACCTACCTCTTATAGTTTAGCTGGGCTGTTGTGGTTCTATATCAAGGAGCCTGGTTTTCAAAATAAATTATATCCTATAAGTTGCCCTGATGTTACAGCTATACAATAAAAAAAGTTTCACTCGAATCGGTTCAGTAGTTTCCGAGATTAGCGCGAACAAACAGACAAACAGACAGACAAAAATTTTAAAAATCATTGATTCATGTTCTGTTACTGTTTTTTAGTCGTCCTAAGTTATTTTGAGACAAATATCTTCAATGTACAGACACAGCTTTTTTACATTTTTATTATATGTATTGATTGATGATTATCTGTCATTCAAGGCTAAGGAGACGACAGCATACAGCCATACTTCCAACATCTACAGACACTACAGGACATAAGAGGCTGCGATGAAGGATTCCTATTTCCCATAAGATCCCAATCGCTAAGAAATAATATGAATTATGATGAAATTAAGAGTTTAAGCGCAAAATCCGATAGATGGCTTTAGTTGACAATCCAAAAACGAGTGCGTTGGTTACTTTTTGACATATCGTGTCAAAATGTAATTGCTTCATTGTCTTGTTACAAAACCACCTATGTCGTATTTATAGAATTTGTCAGTTGCAAGAATCCTCATTAAATAATTACAGTAAAAAATCAAAATAAAACACCTTTTCATAATACGTAGCAGCAGCCCATTACTTCAACAGCAACAAATACGTATATTCGCACATGCAAGTCAAACAACACAATCAGGCACTATCCGTTAATGAAACTGCGTTATTGTCTCAGACGGACGCCAAACAGATCGGGTCCTGCGCAAACATGTGACGACTGTTTTACATGTTACTCGTACATTGATTAAGAGTACAGTGTAAGATTAACAGTGGAAGCGAATTCGAATAGAAATACTTCTTTTTAGTCTGGCCGCACACATGCGTTTTCCGAATTCGATTTTCCTGCACCTGGGTACCTGAAATGCATGGATTCAATATAAAATACATGTACTAACGCACATGTACGTTTTTTCTACGTTCGGAAAAAATATTGAACCCATGCATTTGGATGCCCTAATGCGGAATCCGAATTCGGAAATCGAATTCGGAAAACGCATGTGTGAGGCCTCGCTTAATAGGGTATTTTACGACTTTTTTTATTTAATTATTTTAAAGTTTTGGAAGTATGAATCACAGCTCCCTTTATATTTTTAACTATCATCATGAGTTCCAAATGTATAGAGTTTCAAAGTTCCTAATCAGAAGAGCGATACGCTATTAATTACGTCACTAGTGCTCGACCCTTGTAAGGATACAAGGGCCGTACAAAATTTTATTTAAGAAAGAGACATGTATATCAAAAGTTTATTGCACTGTAACTTTCTTGTATTCAAACGTTTTAAAAATGTTTCTTCAATAATCGTACACTTATACAGTAAATTATGGAGTCTAGGTATCGGATGTCGATATTTCAACGACAGTAAAATACCCTATTGTGATACCACAGTTGGCTGCGTCCAGTTCAGAGTCTACTGGAAAAGCCTTTACCACCCTTAATGTATTCGGACTTAAAAGAACATCCACTTACTTGCACAGCACAGTCTGGTTGCCGGACTCGAAGAGACCCCCGCGCCCCCACCTGGTGGGCAGCTCGACGACGGTGACCCCCCGCGACCCCCACACGCACAGCCTGCTGCCGCAGGGGCTGCTGATGATCCGCTCCACGGTGAACGCTGGAGGCGAAAGGAGATGTAGCTTCTGTAACAAGGAAATACGAATAAAATAAAATTAATCTATTCTATTTATCAAGAGGTTAATATCATAGAACACGTCCAGGCTTATAGGTTAACCGAAAACACGTAACACTTGCGAGATGTAATCGCCTCCCAGCGCTATCTATTCGTAGTGGTCTAAGTTAAGTAACGAAACGAAGTGAGTGCGGGTAACTGGTAATAAATAAATACGCTTACACATTTATCATACGAACAGCTAAGGAGTGGAACTACCTACCAAGGTCTGTTTTTCCCGACCACTATAATCTGGACATCTTTAACGTCGTGAGGTGACCAAAAAGCCTCATACGAGGCAAAAACAATTGATTTTCTATTGTGTCTGCTGTCTGGGCCTTACGTCGTTAAGGCAAGAGTGAACAGACATTTTCTAGGCAATGTCATCCTAGACCTGATCAGGTGCGATTGTGGTCAAACGTTGGCATATTTCATAAAAAGAAGTACACAACACCTCTTAAATTGACTTGACTCAGAACTAAGTAACTTAAGCACTTGTAAGACTGAACAAACACAAGAAAGTATTCATCACACGAAAGTTTGTCCAGGATGGGGATCGAACCCACGACCTTTGGCATATGAGGCAGGGTCACTACCAAATTCGTCATACAGCCAGTCAAATAGAGACCACATTAAATTTGATTTCATAGGGTGGTTAAATTATTAGCATCTTAGATCCGTGTGCATCCACATTACCCTAATACCGGATAGCCGTATCTTGCAGGTTGTTTCCGGCACATTAAGCGGGTAGAACTTACTCTCGTACGTCATATTGTAGCTAATGTAATGGCTATTTTGTAATATATGGACTAATAAGACAATGAACACTGATATACAACCCGGAGGTCTATAGTGGCTGTATAGGCTTGAGTAATTAATAGCGGCAACGGCGATGTATTACGTCATAATTGAAATCGTGATCGATTTGATGAAGGCATTTCTCTTGTGGCACAATTCTATACCTACTGAAAGCGTTTGAAAAAGTGATCCCGAAAATTTAAACCGATACCTATTAAAGATGTTTAAGCACTTTACCTCTCGAGGACATTATACTGACGTAAGCAATGATTTTTCTTCAAGAAACATAGGTCCCAAGTAATCTCAAAAAAAAAAACAATTAGCTGATTAATTTAATTTAATTTATGAACTAATTTTCAATTCAATTCTATTTAATCTGAATCTAATTTGACTTGTTTTGATTTAATTTAATTTAAGTTGATTTGGTTTAATTTAATTTATTTAATTTAATTGTTTGTATCTACTATAACTATGATTTGAAATAAAGAATATTTGATTAATCAGCTGATCACTTCTATGTATATGGGATGGTGAGATTTTTTTGAGATTTGACCCTATGTTTCTTGTGGATTTTTTTTTGTTTTTATCAGTATATTGCCTTCGAGAAGAGATTAATTTTTTTGTGCTAAGATGGTAAAAAAGTACGATGTATCGAAATAATAATAGCTGTAGATAGCGTTCAAAATTCCAATTAAAAAACCTTTTGATCTCACCAACAACAAATCTGATTAATTCCCCGGGCCGTTCAACTTCATCAGCGCTGCTATTCACAAAAAAAAAGTTGTACCGCAATTTCCTATAACAAGACTTTGTTTACGGAAGAAGCAAGACAATCGAATAACACGTCCCTCACTTCACACCCGACGATCAAGACAAGTTTTTCAATTTCCCTTAAAAATAGCCGAGGCGGGTCTGACGTCACACTAAGGGTGATTTTCCACCAGAGCATTGCGAATAATGCAGTTATTTGTTACGTAAGTAGCCGGGTGGTTGTTTTGCTTCTATCTTGTCCACTTAGATCTGTTTTGATGCTTTTTGGCTAATGCCACATCAGCTAGCAGCTTTGAAGCAGCGTCTTTGCGCAATGCGTGGCAGACACGCCACAAACTCGCAGTGTCAACCCAAGAGAACAATTGCTACCTCCAGTTGGTAGAAGATCTGTCCTAACCTAACTCTTGGGTAAAGTATCAGTGTATCAATCATATATATACTGCCCCACTGCAGGGCAAAGGCCTCCATCACAGAAATCAAGTCATCGTCACTAAGATAGGATCAGGCTTAATCACTACGCTGACTTAATGGGGCTTGGTGATGACAAAGACGAGCTATGACCAATAAATTTGAAACTTACTTTTTGCTCGACCTAGGATCCCGATAGCAAGAATTGCAAGCAGCAGATTGGCGACAAGCTGCACAAGACCGAGACAAATGGCGACATCTCATATCCGAGGCCAGGACTCATTTTGGATCGTTGAGCCATCGGAGTAAGTAAGTAGGCTCCAGATATCACGGCCTGGTGATCTCGGGATTCTCTAGACTAGGGGAGTTACTCCCGTGTAATTCACCCCTTACAATCATTTGCCGTTTGATACCCGTCCGCGTAATGAGAAATAAAGCTAAAACCGCCAGGAGCCGAGTCCGCTCCTGTACCTTTTTGTTCTTTTTATTGATGAAAAAAGTTTCTTAATCATATTTTCTTGGAGATAGTTCGGATCGGACGGACTGGTATAGATTGCGGCGGTTGAATTATGAATTTGCTGGAATTGTGGAAGGAAGAATAGGAAGTAGGGTGCCGGTCTTGGGAAACGTAGTTTGTATTCTTACTCTTATAAATCAGTAGTTACCTACTTAGTTCGATGAAAGATATAGGTATTGCTTCAAGAAAGTTTTGAAAACGGATTTTTGGGGATCTACCCATGGAGTGCCCATGTTACTAATGGAGTTACCATACTCTATGTCACAAGGGGCACTTACTTTATTGACACATAGAGCGATGGTACGCCCAAAGATTTTACATTATAACAAGATGGTGTACTATGAAAATGAATGCAATGCTAATTTCGATTCTATGAGAATAAAGATTACTTTGAAATGCCAAATCGCTTTACAGAAAATCGAGCCGAGCGAGATGGCGATCGACAGGAATATGTCCTTGTCTAAAGAGTTGCCATCATAAAAAAAAAAACCTTTGTGGTATAACTTACGCAAAGTTTATATTTCTTCTTCTGGGGAACTTTCAAAATATTGAATAATTTAAAGGAATGATACGTTGGAATTAATAATGTCTTTTTTATTTTTTTAATTTTAAACCATGATAAACGACTAGTTTTATATAAACATCGGTGATATGGTAGTTTTAATTATAATAAATATGCAACACTTGGCGTCTGGACATCACTATTATGGCGGCGGCAAAAATAATTTGAAAGAGTGTATTATTGTGACGACAAAAATAAAGTGTAAAAATTGTGCTTATTTATTTAATAATGGTTCTCACTTGTTGTGTGATAGGATGCAAAAGTGAATCATATAAAGGTTGCGGTGTATCTTTTCATAAGTAAGTGTTTAATCAAAGTTTTATTTTTGCATTGAGTAGGGTGTCCATTTCGCTTGTCATCTAAAGACTGGATTTTTTACTGTTTCAGATTTCCAAAGAATGAAGAAATTAAAAAAAGGTGGCTTACCGTCATACCGGGAAAAATTACTAAACAAGTGATTTTCAAACGTTTCTAATGTAAGTCCAACCTTTAGATGATGATCAGTTCATATAGATAGTGCATTCGCATATAGTGCTAATGCAATAAAATGAAAATTTTCAAAGCTGTATTTTATATTTATGAAAATGTAAAATTTCTTTTAAGCCTGAGACTCAATGCTCATAAAATTAATACTTGAGTGAGACATGTGAGACATGTAAAGCAATATAAATTTAATATTTTGTTAAATTAAATAATGCTTTTATAAAGACACTGGGTTTTCATTTATTTCAAATTTGCATTAGAGAGATTTGATCCCCTAAGATCAAGTCTACCTGTTACTGGGATCAAGTCTCCCAGAATAGGGGACACTTGATCCTTTTGGAAAGTTCTGGGAAAATGCAAAAAAAATATATATGAAGCACTAATAAATATAATAATCAAATAATGAGGAACAGTAGGTAGTTAACAAAATTGCCTACCTATGTACGTTTTGTTTTTATAGAACTAACAATGGGGATCAAGTGTCCCCAGTTTCCCCAAGAGTTTGTGAAAAAAATTAAATTTTAGTCAATATTCTTCATAGAACCTTCAAATCGCAAAGTGTGTACGTTTGTATGAATAATACGCTATGGCCGGTTAAATGTGCCGCAGAGTGTATTATTATAGGTAGATAAATAGAAAATCTAATAGGGCTAGCACAAACTTTTCGAAAAGTCGGTAGTCTCTTCGTATCGTACGTATATATAATAAGGAATTTTAATTTGGAACTTGTGTTTTTTTCATACAAAATTGCTCATAAATACTCAAACGATACTTTGAAACGTTCGTGCTAGCCCTTCTAGTTTGAATGGGCTTCACGAGTTTCCTAGAGAAAGCGATGTCCGACTCCCACGTGGGTGGACTGAGTTTGACAAACAATAATTGTAATCGAAAATCTAAATCGTGCGGTCACCTTATTAGAGTAGGACGCCAATCAAGTTATAGACATCTCACGAGGCTCGAATGCAAGTAATGAGTACGCCATCTAGTTCTTATATACAATATCTTTGGGTACGCCTTCTACAAAATGGCGTAGGATTGAATCCGAGTACGCCTGTATATATCTTTCAAATAGAGGTGTATTAAAACTATATTTTTTTGGAAAAATCCTATATCAAAATTCCAGTGAAATTCAAAATTTACTTCTTTACTCTCTATTGATCGACATCATTTCTAAAATATAATTTCTTTCAGCAAGCTTTTCCCTAGGTTTCCATTAAGTACACCTTAGGCCAACCTAATAGTTATTTTCCCAAAAAAGTTTCAAACCCCAATGTATCCATAATCACTTCAAAATTTATTCCACTTCCTCCAATTTCATACGCTAAGAGAATCCTATGAGGTGTGAAATCCTGAACCTTTATCGCTCGGGATGGGGTATCGTTGGGAACTGTCGGGAGATTTTCGTCGCTGAGTTATACCCGCCCGCGGTCACCGGCAGGTGGGGCTTCACTGCTAGCGGGTAAAGAAGCGCTTGAACACGCCGACCGCTGGATAGATGGATAGATAATTATACTTTATTGCACAAGGTTGTGGGTTCGATCCCCATCCTGGACAAACATTCGTGAGATGAACTTGTGTTTGTTCAGTGTTCCCTGATCATTGTAACCTGGATATCTTAAAGGCAAGAGTGAACAGGCATCTTACGGACAAACGTGTAATATGCTAGACCTACTCGTCGCTTACCATCACGTGCGATAGTGGTTAAACGTTAGGTTATCAAAAATATAAAAAAATCCAACCCTCTTGGGCCTGTTTAGGTGTTGTTCTGAATATTGTAATATTCTCGAACGTCTGTCCCTCCCTGGACACGGGCTTTGTGGATAGTCATAGTGCGCTCCTTCGTCCGATCGGTATCCCTGGCTGATAACGTTTACGGCATATTTTTACTGTCATTACATTTTTCTTGAATGGATGCAACATACACATATATAGACACACATTTAAGGAATATATTATATCCACAAGACACACACACCAGGTACACAAGACACACTAACACAAGGCTGGCGTCCGTGCCACTCACTCAGCTGGTCCCACTGAAAACCAGCGTTACGGTCCGGTCAGGATCGTGACCTAAGCTGAGTGAGGGCCATTTACATTGGACGTCTCAGCACACGGAATTTTAGGAAATGCCCGACCAATTAGTATCATCTACCCTAAATATTATATTTTTTTAAGGTTTCATAGTGCTTAATGTAAATATATGTAACAGAATGTATGTATCGTGTTGTGATGTCCAAAATAATAAATATTTCTATCATCATTTCCAACGCACTTAGATTTTTTTCGACAATCATTGCAAAGGCACGCTTATAAAACCTAACAGTCCGCTCCCACTGGGCCCCTAAGACCCCGCCGCGGGGCTCCCGATCCCACCCAGTAGGGTTAACGTACTTCGATTCTTTTCGATAATCGCTGCTAATGCACTGCTTTATTTCACTTAACCCGTGTTCGCCGCAGCGCTTTGTTCTATATTCCCAAATCGGTTGAAAATTAAGGGAGGCAATTGTATTAAGCCGGGTTAAGATTGGGAATTTTGGATTGTTTGGGTTATATCTCAGTATTATGAGTTTCGAATATTGAGTTTTTAGTTTCCAGTTGTTGCTTAATACGTTTAATGCTTAGGTAGCTTACTTTATTGTTTAAAGTGGATTTCTAATGGACGCTTACCATCAGGTGGAGTGAGGTCATCTTGATTTTCTTCAATATTAAAAAAAACTGAAGAATACGTACCAGTAATGGCTCTATAATTGCGTGACAAATCCGCTAGAGTAGACTGTAGACTGAGATCCTACTTAAACGTCATTGTTTGTTTAGTGACATTTTGACATCTCACATCAAAAATAACCAATCACCGTGTAGTTCTACAGTACGCCATCTAGCGGATTTTTCACACGCGATAGCTCCTCAAATTCTTTTTAATGGAAATTATTTTTTCAACTGTAATATGGAAATTGCTATTTCTAGTCTCCTATTTTGTGTTTAGTAAGGGACTAAATGTTCAGTTGTTTTCGTTATGTAGTGAAAACTTTGGTGTCCCAGCTTAGTATCAACAGTGTTGCGTGCAACAGCTGAACGTGTTAGCAAAAGTTATGAGAGGTAGCCAACAAGGTTTTTATGGATAGAAATAACAAATAACTTTTGACTAAACGCAGAAGGTATAAAAATTTAAGGAAGAAGAAAGTACAGGAGATTCGGAGAAAATTGACACAGACTTGGGAGATGGATGGGGTTGCGAGGCGAGCAGTGAAGGCTTATCCAGCAATGCGATCAAAATGCATGCTGACAATGATATCATCAAAATTCATCTATTTTAGAACCAACCAAAAAACACTGCAGCATGTATGCAGACATACATACTGCCCTTTGTTTTATCTAAGTTGGTTTTGCATTTATAAAAACTTATAAAAACTGAAATTTTTTTTTTTGTAATTTGGTAATTGTTAGGAGGATCGAGTTTCTTTTCGAATTTCTTCGGTAGAGAAAGTGATATTTCGTCCAGTAGCAGAATTATACTTACACTTACATATTTCTCATTTGAAATATGCAACGAATACAGTTATTCTTGAGATTCAAATCGAGTTATTTTATAATTTAACATACTACTACTACTACGCTGGCTCAGCGACCCGAAGTGGATCTTGGCCTCCGACACGAGAATTCGCCACTCCGCTCTATTCTCAGCCACCTCTTGCCAATCCGGCCTTTGAAGGTGACCAATATCCTTCTTGGCCCAGATATAGCTGGATGGACCAGGTCAAGAAGGATAATTTAACATAGGTACTAAGACAAAATTTTTCTTATAAAATTTGTCAATGCAATCCAGAAGAGGAAGACTACTGGAAACAAGCCCAAATCTAATAAATCGGGCCGAGGCGGTCACATAATCTGATTACACTTACACAATAAAGGCATAAAACAAAATAAATTATTTATGCAAATAACAGCTCCGAAAGTACAATAAAAATAAGGGCTCGCAGCATTAGCGTGTGATATTAAAATTCGAGATACACACACGGTTAAGCTGTGCACAATTAAGCGAGGTGGGTCTTCGAGACCACCCTCGGGAGCAGGGTTATTTTTCCATATTTAATAAAATAATATAAAAATTAAAATATTCCGCCGGCGTGCGTCCGTATATCGCGATGAAAAAATCTGGACGTTCCGACCGAGTGGCCGGTCTAGTGGGAGAGTTCAGTATAGTGAGAAATATTGCCGACTAACTTTTTACCTTTCATTAAACGGTGCGCACTAACGAATGCTGTAATTCTTAAAAGTAATATAAATAATAGAGTATATTAAATATTGACCATGGCTTTATTATGATTTCAGAATGAATTTACAAAACACTACATGAAATTTAAGTTTTGTCCCAGACCAATTGCAAAAAAACATTTCGTTTTATTTACACGCCCATACATGAAAAACTACCAGTCACTTTTTTTTTGTCAAAGGCATAGAATATAGAGTATGAGGAATTCATTGTGAATGACAACGTACTGTGGGCAGATGTTGCAGTCAGGTAACCGAGAGAAGTGACGAAATGAAGAAGAGGCAGAGTGGGTGGATGTGATGATGATGAATTTGTGAAAAATATTGTGTGGCAAACCGGACAACACGAGAGTGACCGGCGATTAGTCTACAATATTTCTAAAGAGGTTAATTAAATCTATTGAAAGAAAGGCGAAACACTTGACGCGATGCAGTCGACGCACAGCGCCATCTATCGGTACGATATGGAACTAAACAAATTAAGAGCGGGGGTACTATTTCGAAATTTAAAACAGCTTTCTTATCCAACTAATCACGCCGACGGAACCCAAATTTCGCGATCAGTGCCCGGCACAGACTTATTTTTACTCCCTTTTGTCCTACGTGACCCGAGCAGTTGCGAAGATTATACCGGGTGTGCATCCAAATAATTGTTTGGATATATTTTTTTAATTCGCCCGAGACTCGAATATTAATGACACGATTAGGTATAATATATTTCGGGACGAGCGGTTTGGTATCGCAATTTGTATCTGTGGTCGTTTGTAGGTTAGTAATGTATGTTGGTAATTTCATAGGTAAGTAACGCAAATATGTTTGTATAGAAATTATACCACCAGAAAATTAATAATATACACAAGCGTTTATTCCTAACCTAACCTAAACAGCGTAAGGGTAGCTACTAAAAGTTTTTTCTTGTGTACTTAGGTACTTTTTTAATTGAAAATGTGTTTGGCCCTGGCTTCATACTGAACTCTAGAGTTGAGAAGATGCCTACGATTGAGGCCCGGTTCAGACACGGCGGAAACCGCGCGGTTCGACTGCGCGGTTTGTAGTTCATTGCTGGAAAGATTCTAGCCATTATTTACAGAGCTTCTAACTAAACAGCAATGAACTACAAAACACCTGTAAAACGCGCGTTTAAAACGCGTAGTGTGGGCCGGCTCTTAGTGGGCTTACCCTAAAGTAGACTATAGACTCTAGCTTTAAAAAAATGAGGTTGTATTCATAAATTACAACTAATTCGTTTTCGCATCGAACCAACCAAAAAAAAAAAGAAATCGTAAAATAATAGCGCGAAAGGTCCCGGTTTCGTTTCCCAGTCAAGTCAATTTAGATAACTACATTTTCTAAGTTTTCTTGGGTCTCGGTGTTTTAGGTTGACGCCCCCAGTTAATTATAGTCATATGGTACTCATAGTGCAGGGGTTGCCCTAATTTGAGACCAATTTGATTGGTGAGATTGTCTGGCGCATTTATTTATTTATTTAATTAATTTATTTAATGGCGCATTTATTTATTATAAGCTGAGTGAGGGCCATTTATGCTGGATGCCTCAACACAACACAGCATATATAAATACACGGCACTGCTGGACAATTGGGAGGGTCAGTTTATTCTTTGTTGTTATGTGTTTTTTTTTTTTTTGGTTTTAATTTAGTTTTAATAGTGTTTTTTATTTTCTTGTGTTGTGTTAATTGTCTGTAGCATGTAATATGTGTTGTGGCGTCCAAATTAACAAATGTATTTTCTTTCTTTCTTTCTTTTAATAAGAAAATAATCCGCGGAAGTGGCGTCCCTACTTAAGATGATACTTAAATCATCTGTTAAGATAGGCCTATTATAATCCGCGGTAGCCACAAGTAATAGACAAGTAGAAAACAAGATCAACAGGAGTATGTATATATATAACAGTACACTTTCAAATATCTCCAAACATTACCTACCAAGCCTTCACAACATTAGTTCTACTACCCGACGCTAGATGGCGTAACCAGTCCCACTCAAACCTAACCTGTGAGGGTTCGAAGTCGTTAAACGGAAATTAATATTTCCCTATCGGACCAATTTATTTGCGGGAATAAATCGTATTTTTATTGCGGCGAGAATTTTTTCCAATGCAGAAAACGGAGTAATGGATTGCTTGGAAATTGCTCGGGCCATTTAATGGCAGAGCTGGGAGCGGTGTTGCCAGCCGGGTTCAGAGGAAAATTCATAAAATGCATTGGAATATTTATTGGTAAAAAATAAAACACATATAAGAGGCTATATCGACGAAACTACCGCCGCCAACCAATTTACACTGATTGTGGCGAAAATATGATGTTTTTTAATAAAGTTAAACATTACAGACTTTTTCTTTCTTTATATCTTTTTTCTTTCTAAGTCGGTTGGTGTCTTTGTCTGTATATAAGTCGCCTATATATTTTTCTTAAGTGGCCTATATATTTTTTAAGAATTGAACTGAAATTTTTCCGAAAGTTTCCGAGTGCGATTTGAATTCACAACGTTTTACGCATCTTTTTCAATACTAAGGTGTGATTTTGCCAACTTTTATCCAATCTAATCTACATTAATCTATGGTATAAGGCTAACATTCCATACGTTAGACGATTCGTATCGGAACGTTATGCCATAAATTTATCCTCGGATGAAGGGCCTAAGATGGTTAAATTTGTCAGGTTCGCAAAAGGTCGTGGGTCAAATGACTCGAAGATTAACGATAAATTGTTTAAGGCGACAAAACACTAGACCAAATGGGCATATAACCTAGCGAGATCAAATATCACCTAAACAGTCACATCTATAACCCCTGGCAACGCCATCTCTGAGCGAGTTTAGTTACAAATTGGAAATTTATTCTCGTGATGCCAACTGATAGGATAATTCCATCTCGGAATGAACTTCGGAGGGACGTTAGTTGCCGTCGTAATTACTTGGATGTCATATTTTTACAAATGGATGAGAATTTAAACTTTAGTACTTATTTAGCCCATCATAGATATCATATGATAGAGGTGGATGCCTGTGTACAGTACAGTACGAAGTATAGTTGGACAGTATACATAGAGGGTGAAACTTAATTTTTTGTCTTCATCTGAGGTATGTAATACACATTGTGTTGCTTTAACTGTCTAAGAAACTTGTTGAGGGCATTATGAATGAAAAGATAATTTTTTTCCTCAAGGAATCTAACCTCAGGAAAAATAACTACTATCCATGTATACGAGTACGTAATCAGCTGGTTAATGCAATTTGTATGAGAAGGCGGTTTTTTTTTAGATTGAACCTTAAGTTATTAGTATAGGTAAAGACCTCGAGAAGTTTTTAAGACGGTTAAAAATTGTGTTTGGGCATAAGATAAGATAAGTGTATGAGTCTTAAATAGGAAAAAAGCCTAAACTTTAAAGTTTATAATTCTCCTGATTTTAAATACTAAAGGAAAACCTCATCGACCGTCTGTTACTAATCTATAAGATACATCAACAATCTATCTTTCTTTTACTCTAATCCGGTAAGATCACTAGACATCTCGACAGTCGGTTGTCAAGTTCCCATATAGAGCAAAATAAAAAGGCATATAACGCACTTAAAAATTAATTGCAAAGAATTGCTATACTCAAAATAAAATTATTAAAATAAGAAGTCGGTTAAAAAGGCGTTACAATCCAAGACTATACTATCTATAAGCCACTCCTCGTTACCCGGAGCTCCACCTGCCCTCAACGCAGACGACATCGAACCGCGATAGTTACAAACTCCACACATAAATCACCAACACCAGCTCTCGCTACTCTCTCCAGGGCCATTAGCATTTTTTATGCATAGAAATCGATCCGGGAACCGTCTAATGCCTCCCGCGATACATTAATATCTTACTTTTTATGACTCTTCTCTAACTCACGTCTCAGAAATACTAACGTAAACGACAGACCTCCTACCGTTGAAAATTAACTTTTAACTCCGCGGGGTAAGATCGACCCGTGCTTGCGTTCGACGGGTTGAGAGATTTTCGAGTTTAAGAATTGTAGAAGTTGATAATAGGTGGCGTTGGCGATTTTCTTAACGCCTCAATTTTTCTTTCACGGGCACTTTGAGATTAAAAGTTTGTAAAATGAAATGAAAAGTTCGCCGGTGGGCTGGTACCCCGTATCGGGTGTATTGGGGGATTATTACGGGAGTTGCGAGATGGGAATTCATTTTTCTCGTTCGTTGGCGGAAAAATATGAATCCATCTTCGGGGAATTCGGAGATAATATTTGCAAAATAGGAAGAAAAGAAATTGGAACAAACCTCAAAACTTATTCTTGTTTTCGTTGAGGAAATGTAGTCTGCGAGTACCTTGTGTTTTTTTTAAACGTCTTATTCACTTCTCGGTTCTCATCACGACGGTCAAGCCAAGTTTGACTACCTACTTAAGAGCCTTATGGTTTAGGTTAAAAAGAAGTTAGATTAGGCTAGAACTGGTGGCCCCACAGCGCGCAAGCCGAGCGAGCGAAGCGAGCGCCAGAAAACAAAGTGCTAATGTTTTTAAGCAAAAGGTTTTAAATTTAAAACAAACCCAGTTAGGTTAGGCCTTGTTAGTAAAAAAAAGGTTATCTGTGACGTTTTAGGCATTCTATAAGTGCCTATTTTGGCAACTGGTTGAGTAGCAAGAACATCAGGTCTTCTTCAGCAACTGGTTGTCAAACTTGGTTGCCAATGCGGCCGAAAGGGCATTGTATAATATGCCAAATTATATAAGTAACATATCCATACTAATATTATAAAAAAAAATGTTTGTCTGTCTGTATGTTTGTCTTTCTTTATCGGCAAAACGGAGCGACAAATTGACGTAATTTTTAAGTGGAGATAGTTGAAGGGATGGAGAGTAACATAGGCTACTTTTAGCCCGTTTCTAACTCCCCATTTTAGGGAAGAAGCCGCGGGCAAAAGCTAGTAAGTATATATAATTGTAAAGTGGAATAAAAGTGAATGTATGTGGAACTAAGCTCGCCGGTTGCGGCTAATATTTAGGAACCGATAAGGGCGTGCCTGGCTGCTCGCCAGCGTACTCTACGTCGCCGTATATCCACTTTCTTTGTGTACTCATATTTAGAATGTGCGCTTGCAATTACATATAATATAATCAGAAACCTTAGGCATACATTTTATATTATTAAAAATTAACTGACTAAATTCAAACTTTATACTTTGTTTTAAAAGCATTCGACGACAAATATCAGTGTACAGTAAAATCAACGCTGGTTTATGTTACAAATTAAATAAATTTAAATTGAGACAACATCACATACACTGTACTGGTCCCAAACTAAGGTTTTCCCTTGTGCAATGGAGACCAGAAACAACGAAGGGACCTCAAACACCCAGACCCAACACACTGTCTCATCAACAAACATTTGTGTTGGTGCGGGAATCGAGTTATATTGCGTCCATGGGTGGCGATAATCGCTTAACATCATGTGATCCATCTGTTCGTCTGCCCACTAAACTATATAAAAAAAATATCTTTCTATTCTATTCTAATTGTCCTTTCTTTTCCACTGAGCTTCCATCGCTCTATATATAGTCATGTATAGCTTGTATAACATCGTATATCCTGGTTCTTTGCGTTCTCATATTTACAATTTGCGCTCATAATATAATTGCAATATAATCAAGAGTTAAATATGCTGTAATTACTGTGAACTCGATCCGCTAATTTTGCCGCCCTTTACACCAAGATTAGTTTCCTACATATTACAATTGCATTAATATGCAATCTGTTTTCTTATTATCTGTCTATGGTTTTTTTTAAAAAACGTTTACTTAAATAGACAATGCAATAGCATTATCAGATAAACTATTAACATTCCTACGTGATCTAATCGCTTTCGATGTCCGGTGTATGCTTGTTTGACTGACCGGATAGCGCATTTGGTAGTCACCCTGCCTCATACGCCAAAGGTCGTGGGTCCGATCCCCACCATGGACAAACATTCGTATGTGTTTGTTCAAGTGACAGCAGTTTTATTCCAAAATCACGAATTTGACGGTAAATCGTTAAATCAAAAGTAAAAAATAGTGTACCCGAATGCTCAGTGTTCAAAGCAGCCACCCGGTTAGTGAAAGGTTCAAATTCACAATAAAAAGCATCGGGGTTAACTTACTAGTAAATTGTGACAACGATTGTTGCCAAAAGCGACTGACCAGACGAAAAAAATTCAACCTCATTTTAAAAATAATTCTGATTCCAAGTCCAACCCTAGAAAACCCAAACAAACCATCTTTCGCCAAAGCGTCCAACACAAAATTATCCTCAATACTCTTATTGTGCGAAACATCCAGCTTATAAAAGGAAAAAGATAACCGGCAAACAAAGACTATGTTTAACGACCAGACCATAGATCGGGGATATTTTAAAGTGCGCTCGCATAGTCGCAAATAATGAAATTATGGGGGGAACAGGCGGACACCCCCGCCTTCAAACACAGATTTCATAAATACAGAGAGCCTTTACAGCTATTGATCGTGGGAAAGTCACGCTTCGGTACGAGAGGAGCTTAACCGGAGTGATCATAGAAGAACGGTATGAAGCAGCGCTTGCGTAGTATTTCGCCGATTAAGAGGGTACCGGGGACCCAATAGCTTGGCAACCCAAGGAGGTGGCTCACCGGGAGCGGCAATTTGTATGCTCAAATTCGAACCTATAACCTCCCCGTTTAGAAGTCGCACGTAACTGAGCACTGCTATCATCTTTCTTAGCTTGAGATACAGGCACAAAATAGGCAAAAACAATCAACATCATACAAGTCTGCCCTCTGTACTTTCTTGCTTGATCCCTCCCCACATTTTTCCGTCCTTTGTTTGTTGATTCGTTATTTATCGGGAGATCGAGCCTGCATTATAGATTATCATCAAAGGTAAGCTATACGACGTCGTTAAAATTGAATGGGGGGAGAGGGGGGAGGTAATGAAGCCCTCTTTTTTAACGTTCTCAGGTATTTTAATGCATGTTCCCAGTCGAAATTGGTTCAATCAAAGATTTGAATGGAGCTGTTTCGTAGTTAATGGATGTTCAGGATTTTTATTTAGCTACGGTGTTTATGAAGGTGCGAAAATTTACTGTTTTCACATAGTTATAGTTTGGTAAAATGACTAATTAACTTAATTTTTATTGGGATGACTGGCTATAAACGGACTTAGACTTTAGAGCGATGGTAGCTCGCGCCTTTCATACGAGGGGTCGCGATTCGATCCAAGCATGCACCTCTGGATTTTTCAAATCTATGTATGTATATATTTCTACCATTAATTAGCTTGCCGGCGAAGAAAGCATCGTCAGCAAACTTGAAGGTTTCAGATAGCTTCTGAAACGTGTAATCATGATGCAATTGGTCTGGTTCCTGGTGTTAAAAGAGAGAGACGACTATAAAAGAAACGTCATAACTTAATTCAAATTAAGTAAATTAATTTAACCGAGGGAGAGCCGGAATGGGCCGGCTCAACCGCAGTGCTATCACAGCCTCACAGAAGACTCAGCGTGAAGCAGCGCCTGCGCTGTGTATCGTTGAGTGAGGGTACCGGAAGCCCAACCGGTGGGGAAGGTGGGTTAAAGATTGGCAGAGCACTTGTGACTCTACTGGTGTTGCAGGTGTCTATGAGCAGGTGGCAATCGCTTACCATCAGGAAATAAAAATTAAAATCTTTAAAATCTGACCACCGTAACACATCATTACTTGTAACCGACGAAAAAATCCAATCCTAACTCTTCATACCCCTTCCGTGTTCACTTACAATCCGCCATTTATAATCCGACGTCATATCGCCGAACGGGGCGAGACTAGACGTGTTCGTTAATATGAAAATTAGCTGGAATGAGCTGCACAGGAAATTGGCTACTGCACCTTAAGACCTGCTTATGGCTTGTCTGGTTGTTGCATTTACGCGGGCGTGAGTTTAAGGCGGACACGTCATCTATACTATTTTATAATGAGATAACATCTATGGTCACGAAACACTAGCGCGATGCAATCAACGGTCAGCGCCATCTATAGGCAGACAGTGGAACTACTGTCCCGAAGCGAAGTGAGGGCGGGCCACTAGTAATTAATAAATTCACGCAACACCGCATATATTGACCTAATATTGACTGGCCGGATAGCGCATTGGTAGTTAGACTCTGCCTCATACGCCAAAGATCGTAGGTTCGATGCCCACCCTGTAATATTGTGTGTTCCTTCTGTTGTCTGATATCTATAACACAAGTATTTAAGCTACTTAGTACGGAGTCAGAGAAAAAAAAAATGAGGTGTTGTGAGAATTTATTTATTTTTTATACTTGAAGCAACAAATGGGCAGGCGGGTAACCTGTTGGTAAGTAATCACCGCCGCCAATGATTATATGTGTGATCAGAGGGATCGCTGATGCATTGCCGACCTTTTAGAAAAGAGTACGCTCTTTTCTTGAAAGTCCCTAGGGACTTAGACGAAACCGTTCCAAAAAAAACTGAGGTTCGCGGAAGAATATTCACCGATTTACCTTATTTTGGCGTAATGCAGCTCTTACTACAGGCCAGGAATAACTTGGCAGTATTCTTATCCCGATTAGAGATTTTGAGAGCGATTCCAGGCTGATGACTGGCAGGAGGTGGCGCAGGACTGTTCTAGATTCTTATTATCGGAGGCCAAGACTTACTTTGGGTCGCGGCGCCAACCTAATTAGTTTAAGTTATCCTTAAACCCCCAACCCACAGGGTACCCTGGGCAGCGTCTAGGGCCTTTTTCCCAGGGGAAACCATCATGGCCTTCACCTTGCCACATGTGGGGGACAGGGTGGTGTGTGGGACTCTAACCCTAACCAAAACCCCTGGGGTGCCCATCTGGATGCAATCGCGGTTGGCTACCTCACGGCCTGACTGGACCGTACCGCTAATGGCGCTCGCCCCTTTACGCCAAATTGTTTAATGTAATGCAGCCCTTCTAGATGCACGACCTACCAGGACACACTGTAGTATTTTCCCTCGCGGAGTCGTGACCCTGAGCAAGCCACTCACCATGAGCAGCATCTAGGCCAACTCCCACTCCCACCCAAAAAGTCCAATCCTTTAAATTTCCGAATCCAAGTAACTGTCATCGAACACGTGACGCCATTAGCGGGAGCGAACCCAAGAAACCGCCGGCCAAAACAACAGTCGTTACGGCCCTCATTGTTGTTTTTAATGAAACGTGGCCGATGTGACGACCCGCCGAAGTATTGTCCGCCGAATCGGGCTCCATTATCCCAGCTCCCTCTTAATATCCAGAGGACCGTCGTAAAATGCGAGCGCCCTCACTGATCGAGTGACAAGTTTGGGGTATTACGCGGGTTCGTGCGATGTTGTACACGATATTAGTGAGTTCTTGTAATTTATTACAATTTAATTACTTTTTGAATCGGAAGTTGAGGCTGTGCAGTTTGCATCGACAATCGCACATCGGCAATGCATTTTGATTAATTGTGGTGAATTTAAATATTTAATATAGTAACAATCATTAGAGTGCACTCGATTAGGATATTTATATTTTTTTAGAGTAAAGTACGGTTAGCCACACATCTGGTTACCACAACCTGTCAAATTTTCTCAATTGATATTCAACCTAATACAATAGAATAGAGAGTCTATTGAAGAAATTTCACAGTTTTGTATACTTTGATGTGTGGCTGTACGTACCTTGAATATTAATTAAACAAAACTTATTATTAGCATCGTCACTCCCAATTGTTTTTTAATGTACAGAAAGGCAAACGAGCAAGCGGGTCACCTAATGGTAAATGATCGCCGCCGCCCATGGACATCAGCTAAGTTACAACTTTGTAGCTCGGGTCCTGCTTTGCTCAGGTACATCTAGTAGCTATCCGGTTTGGAATAACGTAGGACATGACCGTAACAGCGTAGCCCCAGACCCAAGAAAACTTAGTTTTCTAAATTGACTTGACCGGGAATCCGGGACCTATCGCGCTTTGGGCGAACACCTTAGCCGCTGCGCCATCGAGGCCGTCAGTTGGTCGATGTCTTCAGAATTCACCTCCTCATAAATAGTAAAGAAGATAACAAAAACACGAAATACTCGTTATATATAGAATTTGCCACTTAATAAGTAGTCATTATTCAAGTAATACTCATATCTCAATTCTAAAGATGACTTAAATTGATTCCCTCCGTTCCTCAGAAGACGCCTGTACACAAACGTCGATGCGCCCCCACTTGTCAGAGACAACATTCCCATTTAAGTCATTAAGGAGACGAATTAGATTATCCCAAGTCTGGGGTGGGCATTACATTTTTTGAATAATAAAAAAGCAGAACAAACCGTTCACGCTATCGCCGCCATCTTTCCATTTTCACAAATTACCGCGAGAGGGCATCGCTAAATGACGTCACGTATTTAATTACTACGCCTACGGAACCTCAAAAGTGTCGCTTCGGAATTGAAAGCTAATGTTTAAGTGACATACTGTAATAAAAGTCAAGAAGAAAGTATTAGCTTATATACTGTCCCACTGCATGGCAAAGGCCTCCATCATAGAAATCAAGTCATCGCTACTATGATGGGATTACGCTTGTCTAATGCGGATTGGTGATCACAAACCCGAGCTATGTTCGAAAAATTCGAAACATAGTTTTGCTCGACACTTACTTACTGTAATAAAAGGACAGGAAAATTAAGTCCATCTAATTTTCATCATACATCCAAGATACAGTGTAATAGCGCTTTCTAACGCCTTTACACTGTATCTTGGATATGTATGATGATGAGTGTCTGGGTGTTATAAATGTAATTATTATATTTGTCATCTTCTGTGGTCTGATATCATGCAACACAAGTGCTTACGCTACTTACGGACTACGGCGTCAGGTCCATGTATGAGATGTGTGAATTTATTAATAAATAAAAAAATAAATTGAGACAACATCACATACATTGTCGTGGTCCCAAACTAAGGTTTTCCCTTGTACTATGGAAACCAGAAACAACGAAGGAACTACAAACACCTAGACCCAACACAAATATTTGTTTCATCAACAAATATTTGTGTTATTTGACAGTTTCGGAATTTGAAACCAATTGAAAATGTAGAAAATCTTGTATTTAATTTTCGTCAATTGTCTCAAATAGATTTGCGTGCTCTGAAATTTTTAATTCATGATTGCGAGTAAAACTGTTAATTACCACTTAAAATGCGTTTCATTGTTATTAGTAAGTAAATCATCTTGATTCTTACAAGCTCCCCCACCACAACATCCGTATGTCCCCACAGCCGGAGGTCAATCGAGACCGCCACTCTAATGTTTACTGATAAAAAGAAAACCAATTTGAGCTGCCGCCCCCGCCACAAAGGCGAGCTATCTAGCGATAAATTATCGAAATTATTGCATTAAAAATTCCATCTAGTAAGTCAAAGTGAGCCATTATGGCCGCCTCGGGTGGTCTCAACAACGGAATGACGTAAGCGGTAGAGAAATAGGTGCAGTTACGTCTTTTGGTGTGGACGTAACTAATTTTTCTCTGTAAACGTTATGGGAAAACGTTATTCTCTCGGATTCTCCGGAGATGCGACGGTCGGATGCGAGGTGCTACGTTTTTGTAGTAAAATGGAGTCTGACTTATTGATTTCCGACAGAGATTGTAAGTTTTTTAACTACGACGCAAAAATGACGGGGTGTTATAAGTTTGACGTGTCCGTCTGCTATGTCTGTCTATCTGTGGCATCGTAGTTATCGAACCGGATGTATCAATTATAAATTTGTTTTTTTTTTAAAGGTAATAGTTTTGCTGTTCTTAGTTTTGATTGTATGGCCGCCAGTATAAGATGGCCACCGGTTTAAGATGGCCGCCGCCAAAAAACCATGGATTATAACATTTTGACTCAATTTCCTCAAAATAGGTATCTAGGGAGCCCTTTGGATGCGGGTGGCACTAGGACCGATCTGCGTGTCCAGCAGTGAACGTCTACTGGCTGATAGTGATGATGATGATGAGGTAACAAATAAAAGGGCTAGAGTTGTAGAATACGTTGTATTTTATAAGATAAATTCCAAATCCAAGATGGCAGGTATGAGATGTTTTGTGAATTAATTTCTATGTCAACGCCGTTTAATGCATTATTCCTATACACTACTATCACATACATCCTATAGTATACACAGACACACTGTTACGTACGTCTACGTATAAAATATAAACACTGTTATCTAATTCCAGTAAGTAAGGCAACATTTTCTAAATATTCACAACAGCTAACCAGCCGGGCACAGTTCCAACGTAGGATATCGGTAGTTTGCACCAAGGGCATCGTTTAATATTAAACTGCTAGGATTAGCATACAGAAATACGGGAATATTGAGAATACGCTGATACTAAACTGGTTAGTTAAAGCTTAATAAATAAGGTTATATACAATGTGCTTTTTTAACCGTCGTTCTCACTTCTCGAAGGCATTTCACGGATGAAAACAATATTTTTTCTCTAAGGAAGACCCCTATGGCTCTAATCTCAAAAAAAAAAACTCACCTTCCCTTACAAATGTGATCAGCTGATAGTTGCAATTTGCTATTGGAAGGCAATTGATTTGACCTATATGTTCCTTAGAAAAAAATGTTTGTTTCCATCAGTATAACGCTCTCGAGAAGTAAGAACGACGGTTTAAAAAGCACGGTGTATAAGTGATCCGTGTGGAGAACATTGGGGGAGGCCTATGTCCAGCAGTAGACGTCTTTTAGCTGAAATGATGATGATAAATGATCCTGTGGAGAAGGATGAAGTCGCCAAGGACTTTAAAGCACTAAACGTGGGTGCTCGGAATTGGCACAGGATCGAACAAAATGGCGAACCTAGACCCATCTTGGATCACTTAGCCAGTGTAGTAAGTAAGTAGGTATAAATAATGTTTATAGTAATCGCGTCTGTATATGTACACCAATAGGCGTATGAAAAATCCACTAGACGGCGCACTTTTAGACTGAGGTCCAGCTTCAAAGTCATTGGTTGTTCAGTTCCATTTAGACATCTCATATCAAAAATAACCTAGCACCATCCATTAGCAAAATTTTGAACTAATAGTCATTATGTTATTTACTCCGGAACGTAGTGAGGGTTGGCGCCTAAAAAGCTTCAAAGGCGACCTTTTTATTAAGATCGGTTACACATACTAGTTACGTTACGTATTTATGTAAATTTATATTCTAAAAAGACCGCAGCTAGAAAATCAGTGGGCCGATCTTGCCTTTCTAAAAGCAAATTAGTTTCATCTAAAATACAAGCATCGGAGCTGACAATTTCCCTTTGACTTGTGTACAGCAAAAAACATAATTTGGAGCCCAGTGAAAAGTCATAAGTATGGTAATGAATGCAAAATTTGTCGACCCAAAAAAATCAAAGAACGGACATTTTGCAAGTCGCGTAGTCGCCCGTAGGGATGTGGCGAGATTGTGATTAATATACTATCGATATTCTGGCAATACGCACTTGTGACTCTAGTGGTGTTGCAGGTGTCTGATGAGCGGCGAAAACCGCTTACCATCAGATGATCCGTCTGTTCGTCTGCCCTCTTAGATGAAAAAATAATAAATCGCAACGCACGTCCTTATTAACTAAACTACTATCACTTAAGCCATCTATCTCTCTATATAAGACGTTAAGAATCCACCCTCACACTGTGGAAGTTCCACCAGACCGCACTAAACGTTTCGCCTCTTCTTTCTTGGTACGACCTGCTAAGGAATGGAACAACCTGTATTCCCAGAGGGCTACAATTTAGGTGTTTTTAAGTCGAGAGTGAATAGGCTTCTTCTGGGAAAGCACGCTACAAGCTTAGACCTTATTGTCACTCTTCATCAGGTGAGATGAGGTCAAGTGCAAACCCATTTAATATTAAAAAAAAATCTCCACGTAACGGTTTTTTTTTGTAAAATCCTAACTTCCTAACTAATATTATAAATGCGAAAGTAACTCTGTCTGTCTGTCTGTCTACTCTTTCACGCCAAAACTACTCAACGGATTTAAATGAAATTTGGTATACAGATAAAATCTAGACCCTGAGAAAGAACTATGGCTAGGCTGCTTTTTATTGCGAAAAGGGGGTTGTAAGGGGTTAAAAGGGGGGTAAAAAGTTACTTTTCCACGCGGACGAAGTCGCGGGCGGCCGCTGGTGTTCAATAAATGTTTTCTTACTCTCACTCTCTATATCCCCACAAAATGTTTTTTTTTCTTCATCATAAAAATGAAGTCATTACTGAACCATGAAGCTTTTTTTTGAAAATAAATAAATAAATATAACGGAACTGTCCCACCCCTAGCACCTATACAGCATCGGGGCCTCTCCCCCGGGGGGACACTTCTGAGGAGAGAGAGGATGTGTTTTTGTCGTGTTTTTATTAGTGAAAAACAATGATGAATTAGCGAACATCTCGTTTATTAGTTGAGCGTACGATTTTTTTCTTGCCGCTTTGGGGTTGAGCGGGAGGAGAAATAAACCAAAGCGATTTTGATCTGTTTTTTATGTGGCAGACGAGCAGACGGCAGGACCAGTGGAGTTACAAATGTGCTGTCAAATTTTTGACCCCACGGACGCGGACCTGCCAGAATTGCAAGCATGAGATTGGCGACCAGCTGCACTAGATTCAGTCAGTGATGTTCAATAAAAGGGCATATTCCTTCCTTAAAAGCCGGCAACGCTTTGTGATGTCTCAGCTTAGCTATAAGTGTGTACCTACCTACGTGTATGTACCTATTTTTAAATATTTGCATGCCATGTTTGGCAAAATATGCGAACTAAGAACTAACAACTATTTACACCAACAATGTAACCATATTTTACGCAAATAAAATATATTCTATTCTATTCTATTCAGGTGTTGCAGATGTCCATGGGCCACCCGCATCCAACGGACTCCTGCGACCTTCGTCAGATCGTCGGTCTACCCGGTGGGAGGCCTGCCACGGCTGCGGCCTCCTACCTTCCAACTTGAATCAAAAACCGCGAAGTCATTATCTATCAAAATAAAACTTCACAAAAATAAGTCAAAAGCCAAAACATCTACGGAACCTCCTAAACCCCAAGACACGCTTGCCACCATTTTATTAATTTGTTTTTAGATGGCCCGTGAAAATTTGTGTTAGGGGGGCGGAATGTACGTTATCGGTACAAGTTAGGTGGTGCCTAGTAAATTAAATTGTTCGCGGGCCGGAGGTGCTCCAGTATTGGACGTAACTTCGCCGTGATGGATGAGACGGTCCTCTATTGGCACGTGTTTTTGTAACGAAGATGAATTTTAAATCTTAATTTAAAAATATTTTTTCTTCAAGGAGGAGTAAAAGTATCAGTCCTATATAACATCTGCTACACCAGGAGTGCAGATCAGTTGCCTTTTAGAAAGGTGTAGGCTCGTTTCTTAAAGTTTTCAATGTCCTTCGAAAGCGAGCGCATGCTAAGTTCATAGTATGAAATCTACGCAGTGAACACTCATGTGCTACGAACGGGAGCTCAAGCTACGTTCCGTAGTATGAGGTACTACGAAGTGAACACTATTGTGCTACGAACGGGAGCTCAAGCTACGTTCCGTAGTATGAGGTACTACGCAGTGAACACTATTAGGTATCTACACAATAAACACTCATGAGCTACGAACGGGAGCTCATGCTAAGTTCATAGTATGAAATCTACGCAGTGAACACTCATGTGCTACGAACGGGAGCTCATGCTACGTTCGTAGTATGAGGTACTACGCAGTGAACACTATTGTGCTACGAACAGGAGCTCAAGCTACGTTCGTAGTATGAGGAATCTACGCAGTGAACACTCATGTGCTACGAACGGGAGCTACAGCTACGTTCGTAGTATGAGTATGTACGCTAGGAACACACACACCATCACACTTTTCGTGATGGCAAAGAGTGTGTTGTGTAAGAAATGTTCAAGTCCTTCAATGCTTGTCCAAAAACACATGCCTTGCGCCTTGCAACCGTCCCCAATGGGGATTCCCCTTGGATACCCGCCACTCCAGTGGAGTCACAAGTGCACTATCAACTTTTTAACATTTTTTTCAAGTTTTTTAAGTAACATCAGTTCTAAAATATTTGGCAACAGTTATGTTTTTGGTTTCACTGGTAATTCAAAACGTCATTATAATAGACAAAAGCACATTGCAACAAACATATTTACACCTGCGTACCCTCATTACCCCCTCAATCGAAGCTCAATAACGTCATTACCGGGGCTATATAATTTTTTCCATCTCATCTTCATCCCGGGGCTTAATAGGGCGCGGTGGTCGCCGCACCCCGTACTTCCTGATCGCGCCCCCAGTTTTATGTTTTCCATTAATGAAGATAGCTGCGGGGCTGATCGTGATCATCAAGGCCTCACGGAGGGTTTCAATTTTAAAATCGGAGACGGTAATGTTATGGGCATATGGTAAGTAGGTATAATTTTGCACAACTTTTACCGGTATTTCTTATTTTTTTACGACAGATTAGCTCAAATTCGGATAGTTTATTTTTTAATTTAGTGAAATGCTGATCCGATAGATAGAAAATTTTACGCAAAAAAAACATTATTTTATTTTATAATATAAAGTTTTCTTTTAATTGAGCATTTAGCGTTTTCAATTAATTGAGCTTTTATTTAATAAAAACATTTATAGGTTTTTTTTTGCAAGAAATATCTAAATGCTTTTTTATACGACCGGCAGAGTGGTTTCAAAGATATAACCTATTTTAATTAAACACGTACATTAATTTACATAAATAGATAGATACTCGTTTACTGCACAAAGTTTAAACTTAAATAAATCTTAAACTATAGTTATATGCTATTACATTTTTTTTAATTTACTTACATATCTTATTAAGTATGTACATGTAATACAAGGAAGAGTATCTACGAATCTGTCCATCTACCTCGATGAAAAAAATATCTAGGTTAGCACCCATCTTTTTTTTTCAAATGGTTAAGTGGTAGATTATCATTTTACATGCCTGTGTAAGAAATAGGACAGTAACGGCGGAGTATTGGGCTGAGAAAATATAACTTCATCGCCATCGACTCAATAAGAAGAAGGAACCATTATTTTAGGTAAATAATGCACTGTACCCAACGATATTTTTTAAGTTCATTATTTACTTAAGAAGCAACCAGTATTTCAATAAAACATCAAAATCAAAGTCAATGAATGTAATGAGCAGACCCGACGCCAGAATTAGGTGAACTCGATGATCGTTTCAATTATGATGGCGCGTGCTGTTCAACGCTGCCTTGTTCCTGGATTCACTGAGACGCCCTGTTCAGGTTAGTTTTAGACACCTGAAATGCGTGTAATACTGTCTTCGATTTCAATAAACCCTTGACACAGCGTGAACGTGGTAAAAGTGTCGCCGTCGATGAAGGTACAGACAGCCGCACATCAGGTTACTACAATCTGTCAAATTTCTTCAATCGAAACTCACCTTTATGTCAAACATGTTTGGTTCAATATCAACTGAGGAAATTTGACAGATGGTAGTAACCTGATGTGCGGCTGTCCGTACATTTATATTCGTAAAATACCACTATTTGGGTTTTACGGAATTTAAAACCAAACCTAAAAATTGCTTTTGATTTGATCCCCCCGCCCAATTTTTTTTTTATATATTGAGGACAATCAAGATGACCTCACTCCGCCTGATGGTAAGCGACCGTGAGATCCACATATGAGGTTGACACGCACAAAAGAACAAACAAAGTACCTACCTACCTATTGAGTCTGCCATCCTCACCATCAAATTTTCGTAACGGTATTTTTTTTCAGCGAGTATCTATAGCTGTACTACAAGTGACAGCACTATTGGGTTCACTCTTCAAATGCTTTTAGTACGGAGATGCGTAAGCACAAAATAATTACACACAGAAGTAAGACTTTGACCTGATTTTGAATTTAGAAGAGTTCGTTGACATATGCTAGGGTTGTTGTCCGGCATGAGTACATAAGCGCGCGGCCTCTACCACAGACCTCGGCAGTTCGACAATCTAATGTCATAGGCTAGGATTAATGTGGTCGAAAAGGCGTATTTCCCCGTTAGTGCGCATGCGTGAGTACGTGACACGTTTTTAGCTCTTATTGGGCAGCCTACTTTCTGTGTGTAATTATTTTGTGCTTTTAGTAGGGAGATGCGTAAATATCTAAGAGATTATATAAAATCGATGCCTCTGTTTTTTTGTTTTGATATCAGTTCAAAATTGTTCCCACGATCAGAGCAAGCCCTCAAGTGGGGAAGGGGCTATTCAAATCGGATATCGCGCCGTTTCTTGCACGTTTGAATTACAAATCGGAAGGCCGTTTCTTTTTGGGATTTAAATTTTGCACCCCCCACCCAAATTGCCCGTTTGATTGCCGTTTTAATGCGCACCCCCCCTGTCGTCCTGTCCTCGAAGAGGCTAAGATTATCCGCGGCTATGGAATTATTAGCAATGCAATGATTTGGAATATTTTATGGAAAAAAAAACAAAATATATTTTTATTTCATTATAGTAGGTCACTAGTTTAATATGTTTTTTTTTGTTTATTGGCTTGTATTGTGTTCAGGACACAGGTAATTTTGCAAATGTCAAGTGATAAATCTTTAACCCCATTACCCCAAATATGGCTTCCGTTATCTCATTCACTCGACGAAACTAGCGCAGGCGGTGCTTCACGTGAGGTTGTGGTATCACTCCAGTCGAGCTAGCCCAAATATTCAAGCGTGGCTCTCCCATGGAGAAAAAAAATACGTAAGAAGCTCGACTCACACTTGCTTGGTGTATTTTTATCATAACGATATTATCATATCTGTTGGTGTTGCAGGTGTCTATGGGCGGCAGCCATCGCTTACCATCAGGTGATCCGTATGCTCGTCTGCCACAAAAAAACGAGACTTGATATTTGATTATACAAGCGTTACTATTTCTTAAGGAACGTTCTCTCTCTTAAGCTCGTTCCTTAATAGAAACACCAATTCTCAGTAAATCATTACCAATTTTTCTCTTCAAAATACATTAATGTCGACCGGCCGATTGTTGTTTCCGTTTGATCTTGATTAATTAGCGATACAAACAGAATAGGTTATTAGACTCTGCTCGGGACGTAATTACTCGTCAAACGAGTATTCTCGGCTGATGAGTACCTATCGATGGCAGGCGTGGATCCACCGTTGTGGGCACTGTGGGCAGGCAGGATCAGTACCTAGAGTACCTACCTATACCTATTCGCCATCCGGCCAGTCAAATAAAATAAGAGTCAGGATTGGCGTTTTTTTTTCTTATTGAAGTGCCTATTTTTTTGCAAAAGTCGATTACATTGCGCTAGTCTTTCGCCTTTTTGGTTTTCATATAAGTCGATTTTTACTCGTATAGAGTTTAACTGTTTATAAATACTATAAGTTAATGATAAGACAATCTTATTGACTTCCACTTTAGATTATTATGTCGCTTCATTTGACTCCACCAAAACGGACTAATAGACTCTCGTTCAACGTTTATAAAAAAATCCTATCAATCCCCTTGTAAATCTAATAAAGCAGTCAAACCCAGGAAGCGTTTGAGCAGGATCCTGTTACCTCATCTTTATTTTAGGAAGGCGCCAATAATTAAAGGTATTTCACAAGTTGAACCGATCATAGTCCCCGGAGAGTGTTAGCGACCGGTCACAGGAAAATAGTAAAAACGCTTCACAGTGAAGCGCATCAGAAATTATTTAATCCGACAGAGAACCTGAGCCATTGACGTAGCCCACCGAATTAGCAAACTGAAGTGGCAGTGGGCTGGTCACATTAGCCACAGAACTGACAGCCGTTGGAGCCGTAAAGTCCTTGAGTGGAGACCGCGACTCGGTAAGCGTAGTGTTGGACGCCCTGCGACTAGATGGGATGATGACATTCGAAGGCTGGCTTGGTGTGGGCTGGATGAGTGGCCGAAAATCGGGAGCAGTGGCGTGTATTAGGGGAGACCTACGTCCAGCAGTGGACGAGTGTGGGTTGCTGATGATGAAGCGTTTTGCGCTTGTGGCACTTGTGAACCCACTGGTGTTGCGGTTGTCTGTCTATGGGCGACGGTAATGAGGATCTGCATCAGATGATCCGTCTGCTGGTTTAACCCATGTATCATAAAATGATGCACTCATCAATGTATCACTATACAGCGCTTGCGGTATGTTTCACTGACTGAATGAGAATATCGGAGGAGTGGAATCCATCAGAAAGGTACCCAATCAGGTGGAAGACTCCAGTGGCAGCAATTGCTTGACTTTAAACTTTTTAACCAGTCGTTCAACGTAATTATCCTAGTTAACCTTAAAATCAAAAGTTACCCCACTGCCCACCCAACTAAATTTTCCAACCGATATTCGACTAATCAACCTCTACGCCAATCTTAACGATCGGCCACGTACACAAGATATATTTAGTGCTCAAGTGTGTGTGCGCAAACACAGTTGCGCAACTTTTAATTTGATGGGACACCAGTATGACTTGACCGAAAACTGATTAGTAGCAGGGCCAACAGTTTAACGTCATTGTTGTTAAATTGAAAGTTACTTCACTGCCCACCCAACTACAGTCCCCCCAGTGGGGTGAGCCGGGGGTGTTAGGTACTGATGGCATTTTTTCCCAAGTCGTCAGATAGATTGGATGACACTCGATCTCCCCAAGTAGACGAAATTAAAACGGCGGCGATGAGCCAAGCCAAACGGCCCGGGAATTATTTTCCGTTGAGTGATTCGCGTCCATAAAATTTCTGATTGATCAATTCATCCGGTGTTTTCATTCCGCCTTAATGAAGAGCACGCTTGGACATTTTTTCGCTCCCTTGGCTCTATTTTTCCGCCTGTTTTCGCTTTAGTGGATGTTTTATTAATTCCTTTGCCCTCTACGCTTTTTAGGGTTCGGTAGAATTGACGTGCAAGGAGTCGATGATTGGCAGAGTCAAGACTAGAGGAAATTGTATCTTCTGTATACATGACATTTTTGGTTACGATCTATACTTGAAGCCATTTCACACGTGCCTCTTATTAAATATGATTGTACTCTATTTGTATTCTTGAAACAATAAAATAAAATAATTCTCTTCACTATAATGATGTTCCAAATGATGATTCAAAAGGAAAAAATAAACGGTAATTGGCTCACTTTCTGTTGGTCTTCACTTTTCTATTAGTCTGTTCAAAAACGATCTTACGAACGCGTAAAGAAAACAGAAATGTACATTATTATCAAAAATACAGCTGTATCAGCTAGCATCTTCAAGTAAGAAGAAATCAAAATAGAAAGTCAATGCACTCAAAGTTTAACGCACAAGGAACGAACGAACTGTTTCTATACATCACTTTTAGACCATGAACCGAGATTTAAAAAGTAAGGTCAAAATGAAACGATTGTCCCCTACGCACTTTTTAGGCAGGAGAATTTGTAAGCCTTATAAAAGGAAAAGTCTAAAGCGTATAGTTGATATACATACTCGTAAATAAAAGCCACAGATTTTGTATCTACTTAGTCTCAAACCACTATATAAAAGGCAAATACTCGTGGCAAATGAAGTCATGATTGACAGCTGTTCATAATGGTGTTGGTTTTTTGTACGAAACCCTCAACGCATAAATACAACTCGAACTTGCCTGATTTTTTCGGTTTGACCGACTCCGATAGTCGCAAACAGATTTGCGGCGTTTGAATTGCGATTAGGGATTGTGTTCGGAACTTCGGATCTGTTTTCGATGTTTTTTTTTGTTTTCTTTCAACCGGAGTGTGGTTTATCCCACGCTGATGTTTTGGTGGTCTATTTTAATACGAAGCGTTTCAATATTCGCATGTATTCATTCGGTTGATTTATCTCGCGAAAAGTCAAAACGTATGTAGTGAGGTGTAAGATGTTAATTTGTGTGCCTAGTTAACGAACAAAACTTATGTTTTTCATCCATTAATTCATTAAACGTAGATAAACAATTAGAACATGTATTCAAACTGGGTATATTTTGGGCATCGTACTGGTCGTCGGCCTGTGGAGCGCCAACGCTATCACTGGCGGGATGTAGTAAACGCGGACTTGCAAGAATTGGAAGCAGGAGATTGGCGACAAGCTGCACAAGACCTGAGACAAATGGCGATATCTCGTATCGGAGACCAAGAATCGTTGAGCCATCGGAGTAAGTAGGTACTATTTAAACTGTCAGAAAACTTATCGACAAGCCTTATGTGTAAACCGAAAACACTGGCGCGATGCAATCGACACCCAGCGCCATCTATTGGATGCAGTTTGAAACTACTACAAAAAGAACAAAGTGAAGACGGGTCACTAGTACTACATAGAACCAGTCAAAAGCCAAATTCCCACGGCACCGAAGCAAGTGACGCCCGAACGCAGTCAACTGATCAGTGGGCACTTTGATGTGGAGTTGATAGTGGCGCACCCCTGTGGGTGCGAGCAGTCAAAGGGCTGGTTGGATAGGGCTATTAAATCTCCTGTTGATCCAAACATGTATATAGGCTCTTGCGATTCTACGGGTATGTTAGATAGAAGGTGAATTTTTAATCACCATCCAAATTTTTAAGCTCGTGTCAGTAGTATATGTAAGTGTACAACTCCCAGAAACATTAGTCGAAATACGACAAAAAAAAAAACGAATTGTACCAATAGATGGAGCTGGGCGACAATTACATCGCGCAAGCGTTTTGTTTTGCCTACTTAAGCCTCTTGGTTCTTTAAAGATATTATTAAGAGCTGAGATAAGGTGCGGTGAGGTGTGATCGAGGTCAAATGCTTGTCTGTCGTAAAATAAAATAATTCTCTTCACTATAATGATGTTCCAAATGATGATAAAACGGTAATTGGCTCACTTTCTGTTGGTCTTCACTTTTCTATTAGTCTGTTCAAAAACGATCTTACGAACGCGTAAAGAAAACAGAAATGTACATTATTATCAAAAATACAGCTGTATCAGCTAGCATCTTCAAGTAAGAAGAAATCAAAATAGAAATTCAACGCAGTCAAAGTTTAACGCACAAGGAACGAACGAACTGTTTCTATACATCACTTTTAGACCATGAGTCATGACCCGAGATTTTAAAAGTAAGGTGTCAAGGAAACGATTGTCTCCTTCGCACTTTTTAGGCAGGAGAATTTGTAAGCCTTATAAAAGGAAAAGTCTAAAGCGTATAGTTGATATACATACTCGTAAATAAAAGCCACAGATTTTGTATCTACTTAGTCTCAAACCACTATATAAAAGGCAAATACTCGTGGCAAATGAAGTCATGATTGACAGCTGTTCATAATGGTGTTGGTTTTTTGTACGAAACCCTCAACGCATAAATACAACTCGAACTTGCCAGATTTTTTCAGTTTGACCGACTCCGATAGTCGCAAACAGATTTGCGGCGTTTGAATTGCGATTAGGGATTGTGTTCGGAACTTCGGATCTGTTTTCGATGTTTTTTTTTGTTTTCTTTCAACCGGAGTGTGGTTTATCCCACGCTGATGTTTTGGTGGTCTATTTTTACTCCCGAAGCGTTTGGAATATTCGCATGTATTGTTTGATTCGGTGATTATCTCGCCGAAAGTCAACATGTCTGTAGTCGAGGTAATAAGATGTTAATTGTGTGCCTAGTTAACGAACAAAACTTAATGTTTTTTCATCCATTCATTCATTCAAACCTTACCATAACAATTAGACGATGTACTATTCAAACTGGGTATATTTTGGGCACTCGTCCTGGTCGTTCGGCCTGTGGAGCCCCGCCAACGCTATCACTGGCGGAATGTCGTAAACGCGGAGCTTGCAAGAATGGAAGCAGGAGCTTGGCGACTAAGCTGCACACGACTGAGACAAATGGCGATATCTCGTATCCGGAGGACCAAGAATCGTTGAGCCACTGGAGTAAGTAGGTACTACTCTTAACTGTTTACAAAACTTATCGACAAGCCTTATGTAAACCGAAAACCACTGGCACGATGCTAATCGACATCCCAGCGCCATCTATTGATTCAGTTTGAAACTACTACAAAACGAACTAAAGTGAAGACGGGTCCTATGTACTACATTGAAACCAGTCAAAAGCCAACTCTCCCCCGCGCACCGAATCAAGTGACGCCCGAACGCAGTCAACTGATCAGTGGGCACTTTGATGTGGAGTGATAGTGGCGCACCCCTGTGGGTGCGAGCATCAAAGGGCTGGTTGGATAGGGCTATTAAATCTCCTGTTGATCCAAACATGGTATTATAGGCTCTGCGAATTTACGGGTATGTAGATAGAAGGTGAATTTTTAATCACCATCCAAATTTTTAAGCTCGTGTCAGTAGTATATGTAAGTGTACAACTCCCAGAAACATTAGTCGAAATACGACAAAAAAAAAAACGAATTGTACCAATAGATGGAGCTGGGCGACAATTACATCGCGCAAGCGTTTTGTTTTGCCTACTTAAGCCTCTTGGTTCTTTAAAGATATTATTAAGAGCTGAGATAAGGTGCGGTGAGGTGTGATCGAGGTCTAATGCTTGTCTGTCGTAAAATAATAATAAAAAAAAAACATAAAAAATCAAGCCATATGATGGGAAGTTGTAGGTTTTTACTTATCCCTTTTTCCCTTACTTATTTCATCAAAAACAAAATCCCAAATGATAAATTAAGACATTCTTTTCACATACGAAAATACGAATACGAAAAATTATCATTATTTCACATTTACAAAACCAAATAGGTAATTACCGTGACATACCGAAACATGCCCGTGCCAATATTTTAATGGCAGCCAAACATCGTCTTATTAAGGCATACAAGAGCCTCATTAGGCAGGCTGGGATAAAAATTGAGAATATTAAAAATTCTTCGTATAGCTGACGGCTTGTTATGATGTTACAAGATGTATACCGGCTGACGTGTAGGGGGATATTAGGTGTAGCGTAAGAGTCTCTATTGCTATGTAGCTTTGAACAACTAGCTGTGCCCCTCTGGTGTGTATCAGCCTATATACTGTCCCACAGCAGGGCAAAGGCCTTCATCATAGAAATTAAGTCATCGCTACTATGATGGGATTAGGCTTAATCACCACGCTTGCCTAATGCGGATTGGTGATCACAAACTCGAGCTAAATTCAAAAATTTGGACACATACTTTTGCTCGATTGGAATCGAACCCGAGACCCCGAGATCACGGCTCGGTACTTAAACCACTAGACCAACGGGGAGTTCGCCCCGCAGTGTTTCCCGCGGTTTATTAAGGAAGTATTGATAATATTAGTTATCAATACTTAATGTACGTGTGTGGATGTCAGACATGGGGGCGAAACCAGTAGCTCCTTCGTCATATTTTTTTCTTCGTTTTTCATCTAAGAAAATCTTTATGCCTTCTTTGTCTTTTCGCCTTTGAACACCTCTTGAATCGCCTTTCACCAGTACCTTTTAGTAACCCATCGTTCTGTCCTGTAAATAAGCCTAAAAATATATCTAAACATTCCAATTCCAACAAAAACAAACCAGAATTAATCTGCCACATTTTAAGCATCAATAAACTCAGACATCCCTCAAATTTAACTCCGATCTCTATCTCGACAACAACGGAAGAATTCCCTTTCGTATCCGATACACGTTATCAGGGCCCGAACAATACGTAATAAAACAGACACGACGCCGCGGCGAGTAACAAGTGCTAAATTATGACAATTATTCAATGCTATCGGCAGTTACATTGCGAACGGGAATATCGTAAAGAAGGGGGGAGGGGGGACAGAAATATCTTCATTTGTCAATCTTCTTGTCGGCTTCAAGAAGCAATCGTAGGCTCTATCACTGACTTAAAATGTCTTACGGTCTGATCAACATTACAGGTTTAGTTATACGAGAATAACAGAACTATGCAATGGATAAATTTATTCTATTAACGCCATCTGTTAGTAATTTACTTTTACTTTTAGCAAAGAATTTTTACAACATAAATAAATAAAAAATAACAATACAGTCAGTTGTAGCCCTTCCGTGCTTAATTACTTGTAATATGTTAATTAATGCAATAGCTCATACATTGACTCCGTACTAAGTAGCTTAAGCACTTGCGTTACGATATCAGACAACCCTGAAACTTAACAAATGCAACTGTTCATTAAACGAAATTTTGTTCAGGGTGGGAAACGAACCCACAACGTTTGGCGACGACTATCAAATGCGCCATTCGGCCAGTGAGGCTAAATGTGTGCGTTAACAATTAAAAGTATTACTGTGTGCTTGTGTTAATTATCATCTATCATCGTCCATCATCATCCATCGTCATCCACCATCATCCATCATCATATATCATCATTCATCAAGTCAGTCAGTCATCATCAAGGATGACCTTTCCACCATTAGAAATACAATAACAAAACCACCTTAGCAAATTCTAAATAATAACCTCACTTTACGAATACAGCTCTCATCTCGAGCCAAATTCGCCAATGAGACGAAAGAAAGCGTATACGACATGATTACCCAAATTATC
Source organism: Cnaphalocrocis medinalis (assembly GCA_014851415.1). NCBI lineage: Eukaryota > Metazoa > Arthropoda > Insecta > Lepidoptera > Crambidae > Cnaphalocrocis > Cnaphalocrocis medinalis. The sequence continues at coordinate 3,758,480 of CM026295.1, forward strand.
ACCCGACTTAATAAGATACGTCTCACCTAATACATTATTCCTGCGCCCGAGTTTCCTACTAATAATCAAATTCAGAAATATAAAGACGCCTACAAACACCGGGTTTGTATACTCTCTATTATTTTCGGTGTGTAATAAAATAAATGATTCGCCCTTTTTCATCACTGAATGTAATCCTGCGTGTTTTCGGGCCGGCCCGTTCGCGTTTTATTTAACGTCGTCGCTGGTAATATATCCATCTGCATATACATTGGCACTCGGGGTGCCATAGAGTAGAAGAGGGAGACGGTGGATTTTAGGATCTGTAATTTGAAGAGTATAATTTATGTTTCTGAGGCGTCCGCTTTAAAAAGTGTAAACGTGTCACAAATAAAAAAATGCATTCCCATACAAATTGCATCAATTGCAATCAGCTGATCACGCTTGTATGGGAAGGTGAACTAGACAGACCTATTAAAATATTAAAACGGGTATTAACGCGACGTTTGTTGTAATAGTCCGCGGCATCTAACTATAGGGATTACCGTTAGTTTGCGCACTTGTTAAAAATAAGACTTTCTATTAAAATTGGTTTCTGCGCACTCAAGGTCATCGCTACACTTACATGCCGTGGACTATAAGTACATTGTATTGTACATACTGCTTGACGTATCGGCCACGTTGCAGCATTATTTCTTCTAAGCATAGCTTAGATATTTTTTTAAATTTAATAGCCTCATCCCAATCATCCAAAAATTAAAACCGACTGCACAAAAAAAGCCTCTAAATTGAAAGGGGATCGATTGAAAACACCACTTCCTGCATTTTATGTCCTAATAAAAATTTAAACACCGTCCCTAAAGACAGTCGCGGAGATGGAATAATTCCGAACTCCATTTTTAGCGCCTTAAAAATATGTACCCCTGCACCCCGCCTTGGCCGGTGATCTTTGGCCCGGTAACCTGAAGCCAGTGTTGCAAGCTGCGAATTTGTACAACTTTTGGTATATTCTGTTTCACTACGAGTGTAATAATTTTCGGCCAAAACATTGTAAGTTAAAGATAGGGTCATTCCATACAATGTCAGGCCAAAATCATCATCATGAGCCCGGTAGTACCCACTGCTTTCCCTTTCGTCAATATACCCGGGTATATAACCCGCACGATGGATCTACATGGATCCGAGCAGCTCACGACCGGTCTTGAGCTGCTCAATCGGATCGGATCCATGTAGATCCATTGTGCGACCTAGACTTCGTATTTTATAATATTTTATTATTTGAACGTCTTACTACACATAAACCATTGTTAATGTTACTTTCTGTATTAAACTTTAGCCCCCATAAGACTTGCCTAGTTTGGGCGCTATTGTTAACTGTTGTTGTCACATTATTGGTAATAAACGATTTTATGTTTAACGTCATCTGGTACTCATACTACAGAAGTTGCCCTAGTTCGAGACCAGGTTGATTGATGTGATTGTCTGGCGCATTTATTTGTACGTGGATAAATTTCGTAAGTGTTTCGGTGTTTAGCTTGTCTTGCGGTTATTTTCTGAAATTTTACTGTTGTATTATACTTTCTCTTCTCTGGCAGCCCACTCCCAGCGTCGCAATTGAAATGTTTATAGATACAATAATGTCCGGGATCAATTCCCACCCGGTGATGCTGCTTAATTCATTTTTCCAGGGCGCTCTATCCCGGCTCTTATTGCTGAACGTGGCTGGATATTCGACATCCGCTGGATTAGAAGGGATATGGAGACTGCCTTTTGTTTTGTTAGGGAGGCGTTGTGGTAGGCAGTTAAAGTCGAGAAATAAATGATGAATAGATTATTTTTTATCAGAAAAAAAACATATTTATTAAATTTCGATTTTCAGCAAAGTTGCGTAGAGGTCACAAACTTGAATAATTCATTAAGCTTTGCTTCTTCCACACATATTGTAAAATAATTACATTGTTTTGAGATATCTCGTCTCACGTCTTTTCACAAATGCGCGCCCACAACCCTGGAACATTGAATTTGTTTCCTACCAAAACGCGTTCGTATCGCGTTTACGCGCGTTATACGCGTTTTACAAACGCTCCTACACTGTGCGGTGCGGCAGATATCAAAAGCAGACTGTTGCATTCGTATTGATTGAGCAGCGCATTCAAAATTCGTCAACATCGCGTTTACACGGATTGTCAGCGCATTTCAATGTTCAAATACGGTGTGGTTGATGACAAAAGTACACTGTTGGATTTTCCCCAATACCTATATAGCCGCGATCAAAAGGCGTCTAAATCGAGCTTAATCTCAAAAGCAATTCAATATATTTGATCAACAGGGACAATTTCACTATCATATACTAATTTTGTCTACTTTATAAACGTGCAAAGATAGATATTATAAAAACTAGTTCTTAACGTTAAAATCGCCAAAAAATGAAAAAAAAAAATGTCGACCGACCGAATTCCTTAGACAAAAAGAAAACATCTTTGCCAAATCCTCAACATTTATATCCATATCGAAGAAAAACAAAAACTCACCTGACATGATTAACATCCCAATTTTCCTATCGAATTTCTTAAATCATAAAATAATACAATTCCCCATTCATACAACCCTCCCATACATTTCAATCATGGCACGCATTAGAGTATCTGCACACGGGGTTTTTAAACGCACGTCTTTTCACAAATGCGCGAACTCGATGCTGGGGTAACGAAAAACAGATATTGAATATGTTTCTACCAATCGTGCGCTAAAAACGCGTTCGAAACGCGCCCGCATAGCGTTTACGCGCGTTATAAACGCGTTTTACAAACGCTCCTACACTGTGTAGCACATATCAAAAGCAGACTGTTGCATTTGTATTGATTGAGCAGCATATTCAAAATTCTTCTACATCGCGTTTACACAGATCGTCAGCGCATGCATTTAAATATTTACAGGAGCGGTTTATGACAAAATCACACTGTTGCATTTTCACCACTACAACGTTACATTTTAGTCGTTTTAATCCCGAAGTCCTCATTATAGGTAACACGAATAAAGGACCTGTAGCATGTTAGATCATTAAAATAATCAAAACAAAAATCAGCTGTTCCATACAAATAACAATATTCACCTCACCAGGCAATAATGTCTAATATGCTAAAGAGACTTTTTTCGTGTTACCTATAACGAGGGCTAAAAAAACAGCCGCGAATTCAAAACGCGTTAACATCGAGCGTTTAAGAGCGTTTTCGTCGCGTTTCAAAAACGCGGAGTGCACATTACGTCACAGTAATAGGTACATACGTGGCCCGGTTCCTCCAGTTGTTTGTGTGCCATGATTATCGATTGAGTCTCTCAGTTTACAAGTCGTGGAGGCTGATAATGTCGGGATACAGGTGTGGATGTAGTGGGAGCTGTAGGTGTGGTGTGACTAGGGTGATTTGAGTGTGACATTTGGTATATTTAGTAGAAATTTTAACTTTGATGGATAATGATTGATGATTGTAATAGGTGATAGTTGAGCAGACGCATCACCTGATGGTAAGCGATTGCTACCGCCCATGGACACCCCACAACACCAAAGGAGACACAAATGCGCTCTTAATTTTCTAAAGTGCGATTTGATCAATCTTTATCCGACAGTAAATCTATTTTATAAAACTGTGATTCCATACAAATCGGAGCGTTTTACCATAGATTTATCCTTAAATAAAGATTGGTCGAATCGGGCCCCCGACAAAGACATTTTATTTCATTAAAAAATAAGTACATAATTATTTTTGTAATTTAATTTAAATGTTTCACCAGAAACTAGTAAGTAAAATATTATGTATTGTAAAAAAATATTCACACACCTATTACAAAATAAAAACCTCAGCTTTGACCTTCCAAAGAACATTGAGCCATCGGCTATATTTTCATAACTGTGATTAACCACACCTATCCATTCACATATTCAAACGACACCCCGTCAGATCATCACCAAAAAAAGTCGCACAAACAACTCTACATCACTCCCCTTGTCCCCCAACCGTGCGTTTTTCGTGGGGTATTATCAATTATTAAACATCAGCATGGAAATAGCACCCCGGAGTCCGGAGGCATCCACCCCGCGGTATATATTGCGTACTTGTATTAAATATTCCTGGATTACGTTGCTCCGCGGCTTCGGCACCCGTGAAATGGTTTCGGTTTTGTGCAAGTTATTAGCCGGATTTGCATGTTTTTGATTTATTGTTTTTTTTTAGGGGGGTTCGGTATTGTCTTGAGATCGTTGGGAGTTGAGTAACGATGTTTTTGACGGTGCTAATTTGTATGACGATGTCACGAAATCGGAGGAACTAAATCGAACTGAGCAGCTTAGGACCGGGTACATGTCATTGGCGTAAGAGAAGGGAGGCCTATACTCAGCAGTGGGTGATGATGATGATTAACTTGTAAGACATTCAACAACAAGGTGTAGTGATTAGTTTAGTAAAGTCTCAGCCAATATGCAGTCCCGCTGCAGGGCACAGACTTCCATCATAAATCAAGTCATCGAACATACTTTTTGCTCGACCCGTGAACCGAAACCAGGACCCCAAGATCACGGCCCGGTACTACAAACCACTAGACCAACAGGATTTCTTTTATGTGATAGGTGGCAGGCGAGCAGACGGATCACCTGATGATAGGCGATTGTCGCCGCCCATAGACACTTCCAACACCCGTAGAGTCTAAATGCCGTAGCAGCAATGCTGAGGTCGGGACCTGATTGACCTCACACAAACATATATATCTACTACCTAATTACATACTTAAGTTCTTTTCCCCTTGTATATTCATTCTCACTGTATGTGTTATATTTTGTATTTTGTGATGGTCAATAAATGTATTTTTTTTCTTTCTTCTTTCTTTCTTTTAGAGTCGCAACCTTTAACCCCTTTTTCAGCCTATAGGGCCTCTGGTACCTTCACTCACTCGACGACAGCGCTGATGCTACTTCATGCCGGTTTTCGGTGGCTACGGCTTCATAGTCCTTTCGCTTTTCAATCTAGTACGACGTTTAGGTTTAGGTTAGGTACAAGCTATCTTAACCCTGCATACCTCCACGGCTCTGGCCCGCTTTGCATCTCCAAGATGCGTTTGATTGCAGCCCGGCCGCAGAGTTATTAGGCAATTGCCGGATTCCTTCAATCTTGAGAGGTTTCTGCGCTAATCACCCCTCAAGCATTTAAGGGTTAGATCCAAATCTCAGACTCAGCTAGATGTTTAATGGCTACGAATAGTTTATTCAATTTAAGGTCCATATAGACCAAACAACAACAGATGTAACCAAAAGAGTGATGTGTATGAAAATGGGTTATGTGAATGGTAAATGGGAGAAGCATTAGATAATTAACAAACATTAATGCAGTTTTATTTAGTTAGGTACTAGCGGCCCGCACTCACTTCGTTTCGGGACAGTAGTTCCACTGTCTACCAATAGATGGCACTGGGCATTGATTGCTTCTCGCTAATGTTTCGCCTTTTTGATTTGTATATAAGGTATGTCGATGTATATTGAATTAACCTCTATATAAAAAGTATAGAAAGATAACAATTAAGGAATGTTTCCTTTAAGTAAAGTGCTAACGTAAAGATTTAAGGTAGTTTCCCTCCAGAGCCCATTATTTTTATAGAATAGAAAGGCAAACGAGAAAGCGGATCACCTGATGGTAAGTGAACACCGCCGCCCATGGACATCAGCTACACCAGAAGGAGTGCGGGTGCGTTGCCGGCCTTTCAGGAAGGTATAGGCCAATGTTTTTATCCACCCTGTATAAAACAGAGTTCCTACTAACCCGAGCATGAAGTTCTCGTTTCCCTACAATTCCCCAGTACTAAACCAAATCCAATTCCACTCAAATGTGATAAAGAAGGTACAATATAATCAAAGTTGACGTGTTCAAGCGATCCGCCGACAGAGATTTCATAAATCCACACAGGCCCCTCGCTAGGGTCTGTGTATCGCTAGTACTGGCAAGAAAGTCCTGGGACTAGGCAAGTTCAAAAATATGTTTCGAAATATCCCGTATGTAAAAATTTTGAAGTGCTGGATCGATCTGGGAAAAGATCGCGCGGTAAAAAGCGAATAGTTCGCGGCATCTAGCTATAGCGGTGACCGTTAGTTTGCGCACTTGTAAAATAGAAGACTTTCTACTAAAATTGCTTTCTGCGCATTCAAGGATCATCGTCAAAATTAATGCCGTGAACTATAACAGCAGACGATGGCTAATAAATACACATCACCTGGTCATCGTTGGTCCGGATAGTGATTTAAGTTAAACAATTTTTGCTACTTTTGTGTGATACTAAGTTTAGTTATAAGATATCAATAAACCAAGAATGAGTCTTAGTTGTTCGTAATCAAATATTTTTATTACTAAACAAAAACTCACATACGACAGGTGTATACGTATGATTGTGGGCGTTTGTACAGCATTTCCAATGGCATTAAAAGAAGAGAAGAGCATATTCCTCTAAAAGGCAAGCGGGTCACCTGCTGGTAAGTAATCACCGCTGCCCGTGAACATCTGCGAGATCAGACAAGTCACTTACTCGTTTGTCGCCTCTAGTATATAAAAAATATGAGTACAACTTTTCAAAACGCTGCAAGTCTCGGGACTTAATAAACGCCAAGACCCTACCCCCCACAAATCTCAAGAAAGGCCACAAGAAATCGTAATCGAGCATTACGACATTAGCCGAATTCATCTGATGCAAACGGCCAAAGGCTGTAGGAAAATTTAATGGTCCCCCGGGAGCTCAGATCGGACAAATTTAATTATTCTATTCGGAAATGGGCTAGAAAATTGAATGGCTTCAAGAGAATATTCTGGAGATAGCATCGCGGATCGGCGCTGCAAAAACTAATTGATTTTGGGAAGAGGCCGAGGAATTAATTTATGGGATAGAATAATGTGAGGTGAGAAGCAGGTCGGGATAATTGAAACATTTTGGTATAGGTAGTGAAACATAAAATATAGATGGCGCTGGGCGTTGAATTCATCACGCTTGTGTTTCGCCTTTTCGGTTTGTATATAAGGTTGGTCCATGTCTTCAGAATTTAGCTCTTTATTAATAGATAATAGATATACTAACAATAATGTCTCGATTTACTATCTAGTTTGGTAGTAAGTCGAAAGTATATCGACCCTGTATGTAGGAAGCCATGGGTCACCTGAACGTTCGAACATTTTTAATGTGCTTTATTTTATACTTAGAGAATATGAATATTATTTGTTAATGTTTCTGATAGTAATGAGGTAAAATTTACCTCGTTATTATCAGAAACATGAACGCAGCGCTCTGATTCCAACCCAAGTATAAGCATAATATACAAGCATATCATAAAATAAAAGCACAAATTCTTCAAAGTCCAAAATTACGTAACAGAACGCAAAAAGCTTTTCAACATCTCATCACATAATTATATTTTTGTTTCAAGCCATCACAATTTAATCCATCAAACCTACGCCATTTGACGTCTTTCAATCCAGATGTTTACTTACAAAATTCGCTCCAAAAACCTAATACAAAACATTTCTCACGTTTAATAACCACCGGTTAGAAACATCTGTTGGGCGATAATCAAATTAATCCATCTAGAAACAGATCGAAACGTCAGCCTGGTCCACTAGTGAAAATAATTTCATCCACTAGGGCTTGACCTCCTTAAACAACAGAAGCCGCGTTTGCGGGATCAAAATTTCTGAGTAGCAAAAGCGGGGTGGGATCTCAAGTATGACTGGTGCTGTCCGTGCGAAATACGTATTATGATGGATCGGATGTCGACCCGACGGTCTTTTGACGCCCTCATCGTTCAATCGCCGGCAATCGGGAGGAGAGTGCCTCCAAAGCGATTGTGCCCATTATTTTTCCTGTGTCACAGCACCTTATGGGGTCTTAACAATACTGTCTTCAGATGAAGAATTGATGCTGTGCTCTTTTGATCTGACATGACAAATTGATTGAGCCTTTCTGTTGATTGATTCTTTTAATGTAGAAAACAAATCAACATTAGTAGGGTTCATATCTAATCAAGGGGGTAGGGAGTGGCGTGATAAAGAAGAGGTCTATACTAAACAGTGGGTGGACGGAGGCTGAAATAATGATGATGATGAATATGTACTTAAAAAAAAGTCTGTGTATCAGTCATGTTTATTAGGTTAGGTACGCTGTTACTAAGTATAAGTAAACTTAACATCTTAACACAATTTGTGGCAGCACAACTTTGAATTTAAAGTTTGCAGAAACTACTGTTGTTATCCCACTGTTTACCTATTTTCCAAATTGTACAATAAAACTCAATCATCTATAATTACGTCCATAAAATTGTTTATTCACGAAATTTATAAATTCAACAGCACATGAAAATATATGGTCAATTAGATTTGTACATTTATGAATCACAATTTCTCATTAAGAGATCACATGCCTATGCAAATAACGACCGTTCATCCTCATCCGGATTAATTTATCAAAAATATCAAAGCATAATCCCACAGCACGATCAAGGCGGACACACGTCTGGAGCGATACCATCTACATTTAATTAACCGGTCAAACCCAAACGTTTGGACCGCAAAACATCAAAGGACATCTTAATACGCTCAGAGCGAAATCGCCTCCGTCTAAACATTGGCATTAGAACCCGACCCCTAACAATTTGTGTATCTTCCGAGGTGAAATTTTCACCCACGGTCGCCAATAGTCTATTAAAACGGTAGTACCAATAAGACTCCATCCTTTGTTTATAATAAACACTTTCTATTAATCCCATCTCGCTCGCGACTGTTGTCGCGCCCATATATCCATCTTGGTCGCACGTTTGTTTTGCAAAAGCATTCTAGTGCATATCTAGGGTACAGCGGTACTGAGAACCCTCAGGAACGTTAACGACCTGGCCCCGAGTTCGCCCGGAGGCCGATTCAATTACTACTGTCGTATTATTTCGACGAAAATATGTATGTATTTGTGTACGTTTGTTGCGGTGTAAATTAAATTCTGTTTCGAGTTTATTGGTGGCGGTCGGCGATAACTTTGGATAAGGGTTTGCCGTTTGCCGGCCGGCCTGGGATGTATTGGACCGGATTCTAGACTATTGAACGGTGTTGGTCCCGTGTTTATTATGCAAACTTGGGCTCTTAGGCGGACGATTTATTTGCGCTAATTGCTACCCCAATTCGTGCGTGAATGTTAACGTACGGTTCAAGTACATCTGGGTTTCGGATATGTCTTTTTAAGTTTGTATTTCTGACTATTAGGGCTGAATTTAGTAGTTTACCCTAATTTCTAGTGTCAGGGATCTTTATAAAAGATTTAGGAGCATTAATCACCCACGTTCGTAGTAATGATATAATTGCATCTTTTATCTACGATGCTTGGTATTGCAAAACATTTTTAGCTTTCTGTGTAATTCAATCAATGATGAATTACATTTTTTCTATGCTAAGATCTTAGTAATTAGTGTCAAACTATGATCGACTAAAGGCCAAAATTATGTAGGTTCTTTTCTACAAGTATATTCTACATAATTATAGAAAACATTGGACCAAGAAAGATTTTTATCATAATTATGATTAGTTCAAAATCAGTAGGAATAGTATTAAGTCGTTCTGGATATAAAAGAAAATATTTTGACTTTCTTTATGATAGTCACCTTTGCCAAACTTTTATACGAGTAGTAAGATAAACAAAAAAACGATCTTGTACATTCCACTGAAATCGGTTACACTTATAATCAGTACCTTAATTTTGACTAAGACAATTCCACGAGAATCCAAACATTAAACAACCACAGAACTTCTCTTTTTAATTATCACCGCAACACAACCATTAACCAAACAATGAAAATCTATGGTCACCAACTTCGGGCTCCAGAGGCAACTATTAGCTCCCCATAAATTGCCGAAAGCCGCCGATAACACCTTATCGGCACTTTAAGGGCTATATCGGACCGATGATTGCACCCTCAGGGTGAATGGCGGTTGATCAAAGCTATTATAGTTAATTGAAGGAAGAGTTGACGAAGTTATCTGAGGGAATTGATTTTGGGATGCTAGTAGCAAGCTTCGGAATTATTTTTTATGTTTTAGGCGGTTTTATGTTATCGTCGTAAGGCCCAGAAAGCAAACAAACAAAATCAATATTTTATGCCTTTCAAAAGAATTTTGGGTCTTACGACATTTAAGGTGGCAGACGAGCAGACGGATCACGCGATGGTAGGTATAGTCTGAGGCATGAAACAGTAGTTATGACCTTGAGTGCGCAGAAATCCATTTTAATAGAAAGTCTTCTTTTTAACAAGTGCGCAATATAACGGTTAGCGATGACCGTTCTTTCATGTCACTATAAGTTATTTCCACCGCCTGGTTAAAGGTTGGCAGCGCAGTTGTGACTCTATTGGTGACCCTACGCGAGAAAAGCACACTAGATCGCCAACCATCAAGATGATGAGGACGGAAAGAAAACCACTTGCGTGTAGCATTCAACCCCAGGAAAATTATTAATTTTGAAATTTTCTCCGTCTACTTTTAGCCATAAGCGCTCTCCGTAAGTGTCAGGTCCTATCTATGGTGTCCATAGTATATTCTATGTCACTGAAAGGAAATGTAATCCTTAAAATATCTATTCACGTATGCATTAAAAATGTGATTATTTCCTCTGCTAACTCCATATTTTACGCACCTCATACACGATGTCTGCATTCACAGGAATTTGGCAACGAAATCCGCGTTTTAGTCCGCACACATGCGTTTTTTGACTTTTAATTCGCTTAAAACTATCATAGACTCTGCAATGGGACAATATACAACACGCTTTTTTAACCGTCTCCTTCACATCTCGAGAGCATTCTACTGATGCAATATTTTTTCTCCAAGGAACATAGGAAACGTATACAGGGTGTATGTGTGATCATTAACATACCTTTACCCACGTCTTCTACCAACCATTTTGAACACAATTTGTTCTATGACTTTTGGTAATTCGTCGATTTTTTTAACTCCACCATACAAAATCACTCTGGTCGGGCCGGCCTATTCATGCCAAAGCGTGGCTCTCCCACGATCAAAAGTTATTTTTGAGAGATTAAGCCCTCAGTCAGTAAAATGCCTTCGAGAGTAAGACGGAGAAAAAGCACGGTGTATAGATTAGATAGATATTCTTTATTGCACAGAAATAGACTACAGGAGTGAAATAACAGCGATTAACAGTACAATAAGGCGGTCTTATCGCTTGTAGCGATTTCTTTCGGACAACCTTTAGGTAGAGGAGAGAAAACAGCGAGTTGGCAAAGGGCAGTAAGGCAGTGCAAAGAGATTGCTGCATAGATTGGTAGCTGAATAGCTGAATAGATTTTAAAAGTATATGTGTAAGTATATGTGTATGATATATTTTATATATTTTTATATCTGATTATTTATTAAAGTATAAAATTATAGCAGTATCTCGTATTAATTTATTACTAGTATGCATTTATGTATTTATTATGATGTATTTATCTTATTACCTACATAAAAGATCTGCACTGCATTACCCCTTGTTAATTCGCTGCATTATTCCTCTACCCAAAGGTTGTCTGGGAGAGACCGCTATTAGCGATAAGGCCGCCGATATTGTATTTGGAAATTACTATTAGCATTAAGTTCTGTAATGTGTTGTGCAATAAAGAGTATCTATCTATCTATCTCCTTATTTTGACACTGCAACAGGCACATGTGTATCCGCGTGTTTCGTAGCCCGGCGCCGACGCCACTCAGGACTGTCTGCGACGCCGGCGGCGACGACGCCGAGAGCTCGCGCAGCACTCGTTGAAAAATTAATATACCGTACAGTTTTGTGTCCGTGTGTCTGAGCGGTGACGGATTTGACAGGCCTTCGGATTTGTGGAGATTGCACGGCTTGATGAATCGGGATGGGGGTAGGGATTTGTGTAAATACCAAATACCACAGCATACAAGAAGGAGAATAAAAAGAACAGAAATTAACAAAATAAAGTAGGGCATGGCACTCTCAGCATTTTGCTACAAAGGCCTCTGGCTGCTGCATATCGATATCGCTATCAGTACTTGCTTGGGGCTCTTTCCAATATGGCGCTTGCTTGACTCCATACATATCTCTTATTTATCTCTTTATCACTTCTCCCCATCTGGGACATGAACTAATACAGTAAATGACTATGCGCTTGGGCAGTACGATACCACCTTCCCATGGTCCTTCCTACCTTCTTGTCATACGGACCGAATCGTGGGAGACGCCAACGGTACTTGCACAGGGCTCTTTCCCGACCACAATGGCTAGACAGATTTTTTTTATTATTTAGAAAGGCAAACGAGCAAGCGGCTCACCTGATGGTAAGTGAACACCGTCGCCCATGGATATCAGAAACACCAGAAGGAGTGCGGATGCGTTGCCGGCCTTTTAGGAAGGTATAGGCTTGTTTCTTGAAGATTTGTCGTACCTACCGGTTCGGAAATACCGCTGCGGGAAGTTGATTCCACAATGAGGAGGTTTTCGTGAAATTGATCTTATTGAAAAAAAATTGAGAATTACTCATTTAGATGATCCAGATTTTCATGAGAAGATTCTTTGCCAATCGATTTAAGTCTTAAAAGAAGTTGACATACGATTCTAATTCAAAAAAATCGATTCAAAAGAAGACTCCACACATCGCACCCCACAGATGCTTCGTTGTTTTCCTGAGGCCTAATTTGTTTAGTGGCCGCCCCCATTGTCTTCATCCAGCATCGACTCCCCCCCCCCCCCTCCCCCTTCTGCTCATGAATGATCAATTATAACGGTTTTCATATGCAAATGTCGCGGGAGCAGTTTTAATTACGTGTTCTCATTGCATTAGATATTGATTGTGTTCATTAAGGTGCCTCGACAATTGGGGTAACTTGATAGAATAGTACGGGGGGGAAATACATTTTTAATATGAAAGTTGAAATGTGAAAATTAAGAATAGATATACACCCAAGTCTTTCTAATTAAACCTTGAACTGACCGTCCTTTTGCTTATTCATCAGGCTGAGGTGAGCCAATATACTGAATCACTATAAAAAATAACTATGCAAGAGACGCACTTGGTTTAAAGCTGGTACTGTATTAAAAGTGAAATATATTCAATAGTAAATAGTACTGTGTGGGAAAGCCACGCTTCGGCAAGAATGGGCCGGCACGACCGGAGTGATACCACGGCCTCACAGAAAACCGGTTTGAAGCAATGCGTGCGCTTTTTCATCGAGTGAGTGAGGGTGAGCCTAATGGGGGGGATGAAAGGTTGGTAGCGCACTTGTGAGTCTACTGCAACACTTGCAGGTGTCTATGGGCAGCGGCAATCGCTTACCATCAGGTGATCCGCCTGCTTGTCTGCCATCTATCACATAAAAATAGTAGTTGTATATTATGGACAAAAATACTTTTTCAATACATTAAGAGACAGGTCGCAAATTCATCGTCCTCTCCTGTACTACACCGGTTGATTACGAATAAATTTTAAACACGCCTGCCTATAACATGAGTCCCCCGATTGCCAGTTTAAGAATTCCGCCAGCAATCAGGGAGGACTTCAAACGGGGCAGACTTTTGCCGTGTCGGCGGCCCTTTCAATCATTTCCTAACAAGAAACTGGTAAACAGATAACACTGTTTTTTCATACATTCTTTTATGGAAATATTCTAAGACCAATAGAAATATTCTTTTTCCAGTTTAAGTCCCTGCAGAACATTAATTTATGATTGTTAAATATTAAACTATCGCTTATTGTACTGATACCAAACAAGCAAGAAACTCAGTATTTACAATTTTCAATACTACAAGTATGATTATAGTCAGATCAATCAATGTCATGTCTGAAATTAAAAAGTCGGTCAAGAAGTTCACCTATGTACCTACTTTCAAAACAGCTGTTCAAAATGTATAAACTGATTTGTATTTTTTTCATAATTAACATTAAACAAACTTTCACGTCTTCTGTAAAATGGATGTTTCTAAAAATCGGTCCGGTTGAGAAAACAAGCTTGCAGGCTAGTGTGATCTGGTAATCAACTAACCTGCAGCGTATGGACACTTGCATACGTGGTCTAGAGGACCTGCATACGTGTTGCCGACCCCTTTAGAACCTTAACATTGCTTTTTGAAGGACTTCATACTGAAGGCCCTCGGAAAAATCTTTTGGAAGAAGCTCATTCCACAGCCGAAATGTTCGCGGGAGACAATATCTCTGAGACCGCACAGTGAGCAATAAATACCAACGCATCAAATCGAAGAAACATTGTAAAGAGAGCAGTAACCTTTACTTACCCGTAAACGGCTCATCAAAAACTTTCCACAGCAAACACGGCCTCAAGCCTACAATCTGAGATGCACGACAAATACTCCGTAACCCCGAACACAATTAGTCGGATGATAATTAAAACGGGTGCTATCGCCGGCGGCCCGGCGCAGCGGAATCAATAAATCATCGCGACTCAAACTTGTCTGTTTACTTGTGATACACGGCCAGAGCGTAGAGCGAACGAGAATTCGTACATCTTTACGAACATGACTCAAGAGGCGAACGAGAATTCGAACATCTTTACGAACATGACTCAAGAGGCTAACAAGAATTCGAACATCTTTGCGAGCATGACTCAAGAGTCAGCTGAACTAATATTATCGTGACTCAAACTTGTCTGTTTACTTGTGATACACGGCCAGAGCGTAGAGCCAACGAGAATTCGAACATCTTTACGAACATGACTCAAGAGGCGAACGAGAATTCAAACATTTATACGAACATGACTTAAGAAGCGTACGAGAATCCGAACATCTTTACGAACATGACTTAAGAGTGAAGTGAACTAAGATCATTGCGACACAAACTTGTCTGTTTACTTGTGATACACGGGCAGGGTGCAGAGCGAACGAGAATACGAACATCTTTACGAACATGACTCTAGAGGCGAACGAGAATTTGAACATTTTTACGAGTTTGACTCAAGAGGCTAACGAGGATTCCAACATCTTAATGAACATGACTCAAGAAGCGAAAGAAAATTCGAACATCTTTACGAACACGACTTAAGACGCTAACGAGAATTCGAACATAGTTACGAACATTACTCAAAGAGTCAGGTGAACCAAGATTATTGCGACTCAAACTTCTGTTTACTAAATGATAGACAGCCAGGGCGCAGAGCGAACGAGAATTCGAACACCTTTACGAAGATGACTCAAGAGTCAGGTAAACTAAGATCATTACGACTCAAACTTGTCTGTTTACTTGTGATACACGTCAAGGGCGCAGAGTGAACGAGAACACTTTTGCGAAAATGACTTTTAAGTCAAGTGAACTAAGATCATCGTGACTCAAACTTGTCTGTTTAGCTTCCTGAATGTGGTAGCTCGCGATTCTTCTCCCTCGTAAACTCGAACCCGAAACTTCCTCATGTACTCCTGGTAGGCGTACTCAGTCGCGGATGTGACCACAAAACGCGCCCGTGGGACTCACTCCGCTCTTACAAACTTCAATGACGAGGCCTAAGATGATTGGTTCAACTTGTGATGTGGATCGTTTGCTTTGGTGGCTCGATGGCTGTGTACGTCCACTTTTTTTTGTGTATGGCAAACAACAGAACCTTTATATATTCTTAAATTTCTTGGTCTTTGGTGTTAGTATCCGTTATAATACAGCCTAATTATAAATTTACTAGTGGCCTGCCCTCACTTCGCTTCTGAACCGTAGTTCAAAAATTATATCGCGCAAGCGTTTCGTGTTTTCGGTTTCCATATAAGGCTTGTCGTAGACCATATAAGTTATTTCTTTATAAATAGTATGGAAGATATGTTACACCCTATATATGAGACCTCTACTTAAAACCTTGTACGAGTATGTGCGGCAAAAAGAGCCTACCTGGGACAGCTAAAATTTAACCAATTAATGTTCGAAAGCCAGATGGCTGGAGGTATGAAGTTGATAAAGATTTGCGTGGACTCTAGGCTGACGACTGTCAGGAGGTGGCGCAGGACCGACATAGATGGATGCTCTTATTTATCAGAGACCAAGGCTCACTTTGGATTGCTTAGCCAGTCTAGTTATGATGCTGCTGATGATAGCTGATTTTATAGTTTTCATTTCACTCATAATAATATGTAAGCTTGGGTATCTATGAATAGGTCTTCAATAATGATATTAAGGTTTTTAATATCAAATAGTCTGTCCGACAGACACTTATAAAGTGGTAAAATGTGCAACACAGGAGTAACAAGGGCCTCAGAAGCTCTAACTAACGCGGCGAAACACAGCTTAAGCGCTGCCTCATGCCGTTTTTCTGTGAGTTCGTGGTATCTTTCCAGTCGAGCCGGCCCGTTGTTTAGTATTGACTAAACACTGTAATTACAACTTCTACAACAAGCAAAGTCTATCAACACGCACGGTGATTTGATATAACTCATAAACTCACCACTTATAAAGTGGGGGGGATTTTGTCCCCAACCCCATCCAGTAGGGGTGTTACCTCCATAAAAACAACATAATCAAAGATACCAATTACCGCAGCGCAAAGCGACGCTATCGAGGGCCATCCTTACCCGCCGTTTTTAACGCGCGGTTAACGCAGATCGAGATCGTAAACTCTGGGTTAGGATGTGGCCACAGGACGCGAAATATAAATAAAAATTAAAAATGTTATAAACCCCGGCTTGTAATACATTTTGTAGCGGAGTCATCTTGAACTTGAATTTCGTTATAATTTGTACATACTTTAGCACTCAAGCCCTTTTCTATACTACGAGTATTTATAAAGACATAACTTCTCATCAGCCAACTATCTAGACAGCCAAGGGGCTTATGCAATTCGAAAAGCCCAAACACTTGCGCGATGTAATAGACACCCACCACCATCCATTGGCAATAATTGGAACTAATAGCTAAACTAAGTCCCGAAAGGAAATGAGGACGGGCGACTAGTTTATACTTTAAGAGGTACTTCTATAGACAACATTGAGACTTAAGGGAAACCGTATGTAATTCGTTCTTTTAGGGCGACCATCTTGAACTGGCGGCCATTGGATTGGACGTAGCAGACACTCCCACACTACAAGCGTGGTGATAAAGCCTAATCCCATCATAGTAGCGATGACTTGATTTCCATGGAGGCTTTTGTTGTAGTGGGGCAGTATAGGCTGATACTACTAATAAAAAATATTACTATTCAACACAGGTCCATGTAAACTAGACCTAACCCTCCCTCCCTGCGGTGGTTCATTAGGCCGACACAAGTGTTACCTCAAAGGCTGCGAGCGAGCTCGAGTGCGTTTGATTTTACAGCGCTCGCGCATTGGAGATCCCAAACGGTGGTTAACACGGTTGGTACCACGCAAGTTAACCACCGGTGAACGGCCTTTTATGGCTGACTAAGGGCCGGTTTTTTGATCCGTAGTTACCTTTTGGTGAAATTGACTATAGTTGACTTTTTAAAATGAGGACAGTAAACATGTCCTCACTCTGCCTGATGGTAACAATTTGACCCCTAATGGTGTCAATTGGTTAGAACCAATGGTCAAAATGACAGCTTATTAGTTGTATTTTTTTATGTGATAGGTAGCAGACGAGCAGGCGGTTCACCTGATGGTAAGCAATTGTCGCCGCCCATGGACACCTGCACACCAGTGAAATCACAAGTGCGCTGCTAACCTTTTATACTTTTGACTCAACTTAAGTAATAGGCGGCAATCGCTCACCATTGTCAGCAATCGGCGTAAAGCAGCGCCTGCGCTGTATTTCGCCGAGTGAGTGAGGGTATCGGAGGTCCAATTGAGAGGAAAGAGGTTGAAGGTTCACAGCGCAATTGCGACTCTACCCCGTGTTACAGGTATCTAAGGGCGGCGTCCGTTGGCAAATCACATAAAAAATCTGGCGATTCGTTTGCTTGTCTGCCATCATCATCATCATCATAATTTGCCAGCGCCATTTCCCATTATCTGGGGTCGGCTCTCCTTGTCCTTTTTTCTTCTCTTTTTTTCCTGTTTGCTTCTTTGCCATCTATCAAAGAAAGATGCACCATCGTAATTATATCAAACCGCGCTATCTCAGCCAATTAGATACAGGGTGGCACTTAACCGCGGGTTTGCATTACAAAACTTCCATCAATACCGTATCGCCCCCACCTGCTACCGCGAAGTGTCACGGCAAAGTAATTAATATTTTAATTGGGCATTTTGCGTGTTACTTAGTAGATATTGCCCGATAAATTCGCTTGTGAAATAAACCCCCTGTCGAAGTACAGAGGGTTTAGAGATGTGACGGAAAATGGATTGAATGTTTCTGATTTCAATCATTTTTTTTTTACATTATAGCGGACAAACGAGCATACGTCCATGGTTCCATGGAAATCAGCAACACTTGAGACATGAGAAATGCGTTGCCAGCTCTTAAGGAAGGAATAAGCCCTTTTCTTGAAGATCACTAGATCGTATGTTGGCAGATGATCACTGTGCGCGGTAAAAAGTGACGTGCAAAACGCACTTAACTTAATATTGATAAAAACATAAGGGAGAAATCTATATGTGACGGGACCAGATTGTTTACAATATTTTTATTGATAGTGGTTCACCCTCGCTTTATTTGGGGACCAACTTTTTCTGTAAGTCCCCATCTTCGTCAATAGATTGCACTGGGAGTCAATTATATCGCACTGGTGTTTCGTATTTTCGGGTTTTTTTGCCTTGTCGTTATCTGCAGATTTAACCTATTTATAAATAGCATAAAAGATAGATAGGCTAACGCTTGACCATAATTAACCTTGACCATAATGGACTCCTTCATACGAAACGTGAAGAAGCATCTCGCGAGCCAGTATGGCAGTGCCAACGGATGTGATGCCGTGCCATCGCGTCCCTTTGTAATTGCAACGTGGGCTCTCTTGCTTATCATCAGGCTGAGGTGAGCCAATCTACTGAGCCAATATTAAAAAATGAATCTAATGAAAAGCGCCAATAAGTCTAGGATGTTACGCGTTTAATAATGTAGCCAAAGCTCATGATCTTTTCCTAGACTAAACTGTCTTTAGCGTTCCTTTTAACAGCTAATTCCGATACTCAAATACCATTACGCCCCAATCTTGGTTAAAACTCCCAAAAAGGATTACCTCACCTCGACCGAACCTCCTTCAAACAAAGAAATCCTTAAGCAAACACATTTAAACCCTCCAGCACTAAATATTAAGTGTTAATAATGTCTGAGACACCCCAAATACAGTTTAAAATTGTTTTCAGTGAAGTCATTCTTCTCCTGTCGATACTATCTAAGTACTATATTTTTTACGTCCTATGTTGAAGACTTACTTTATTAATTCCGTGATAGTTATTTTCATAGTAAGTAATTTAACAACCCCGGTGTTAAGTGCTAATACTTAGATAAACTTTAGCTTTGTCATATAATAAATAATAGATTTTTTGTTTATTTAATTTTTCCGTTAATGCATGTTAACCTTGCCTACAATTAGTATACAACTTATAAAATACACGAAAATATAACATAAAGCAAAACTGTCAAATCAAAAGTGTGAAGTACTGAAGATGGTAGTACTTTTTACAGGAAATAATGAATTGAAATTAATTCTAAAGCAGCCTCATCTTTTTCATAACGCAATTACCTATGTAACTAAATCTGGCAAGAGTTGTTTTAACCTGTTTCCAATTTGATGTCACGGCATGTCTTCTGTACCTGAATAGCTACATGTATGACGACCTCTTGCAGGCCACCGACTAGAAAAACAGGAAAAACTGAGACTTTATCACCATCGACACGATATTGTATTTATTTATTTAAGTAAGGTATGCAAACAGATCACAGTCAATAAAGTCATCACAGTCAAATAAAAAATAATAAACTAGACAGTAATCTTAAAATAGCATACACAGCATGGACAAAATATGTATAAATTCGCTAATTGTATAAGAATAAACTAATACTATTACTGGTGTTGCAGGTGTCTATGGGCGACTCGCTAACCATTAGGTGCTCTGTCTGCTACAATCGAGAGAAAAAAAATGATTGCGCGAACACCGCTCTGCGTATTTTCAACTTCAGTGGGACTTGCCTCACTGCCATTCACCTTACTACGGCTCAGTTCGGGAAGATCAAAAATTCACCGAGTTTACGCCCGAGCTACCACAGAAGGGTTGCGACTGTCGATTTTCAAACGGTTGCCCTCATCGGATATTGGAACGATATTAATGTCTTAACTTCAGTGGATTTCGGGATTGCATTGTACAAATAGGTACTACACGGGACTAAACGCGAAGATATTTAAAATAAGTACATTATAGCACTTACTGCTTGACGTTTCGAGTGCGTTACAACAGCCGTGGTCACAAGCTTAGTCTGCTTGTGACTACATGCTATAATGTTCTAATTTTTAAATATCCTAGCGTTTAGTCCCGTATATCAAGTATTTGAATAAGGTAAAGGTTTAAATATCGGACCGTGATCTCTGGTTCGATTTCCGGGTCGAGCAAAGTATGTTTCGAACATTATCATAATCCTCAGTTTGTAAGCGTGATGATTAAGCCTAATCCCATCACAGTAGCGTAGACTTGATTTCTATGATGGAGGCCGAATAGACGTGACACAGTATACCTAATATAGGCTGATTATTTACTTTACCTTTCTTCAAAAAGTAGAAATTTTAACTTATAGCCAAGTCACAAAACGGTCATCACATCACCCCAACCAATTATTCACGATCTCCATAGCCTCAGTAGAAATGAAGGTTATGATGTTAATACGCCTCTGTATTTCCTAATGAACATTTTGTATACATCGACCGTCGTTCAGTACATCGACCGATGGGGGAGAAGATGAGAAAACACCGGTTAAATTTGTTTGTAGTCTGTGTAAAGTATCAGCCTAAGATATTCCACTACAGGGCAAAGGCACAAAATAATTAGACACAGAAGGAAGACTCAGCCTGATTTTGAATTTAGAAGAGTTCGTTGACATATGCTAGGGTTGTTGTCCGGCATGAGTACATAAGCGCGCGGCCTCTACCACAGACCTCGACAGTTCGACAATCTTATGTCATAGGCTAGGATAAATGTGGTCGAAAAGCCGTATTTCCCCGTTAATGCGAATGCGTGAGTACATGACACGTTTTTAGCTCTTAGTGGGCAGCCTACTTTCTGTGTGTCATTATTTTGTGGCAAAGGCTTCCATCGTAGAAATGAAAGAAGATAAACTTCTATTAGTGAATGGATTCGACATGTTCCTGTCCTAGATATCCCAAAATTACAAATGTAATAAAAGGAAAACTTCACATTTAAGGTCGTAGGATTTAAAAGCCTTTTTTAAGGCAAAAACAATAGGTAATTGATTTTCTGTTGCGATTCCTGTCTGGGCCTTATGACGTTAAATAGGATATGGGCGAGTCTATATTTTTGTATCTTCATTTACCGTGGGAGAGCCACGCTTGGGCATGAATGGGCCTGATCAACCAGGGTGATGATACGGCTTTACAGAAGACCGGCGTGCAGCAGCGCTTGTCCTGTGCTTTGCCGAGTGAGTGAGGGTACTCGGAGACCCACTTGAGGTGAAAGGGGGTTAAAGGTTGGCATCGCACTTGTGACTCTACTGGTGTTGCACGTGTCTATGGGCGGCGGCAATCGCTTACCATCAAATGTTCGTTTGCCGCTTATCACATTAAAAAAGGCAAAATCATTTGATTTTCTATTGCATTTTCTGTCTGGGCATTTTAACGTTAAATAAGGTGGGTATGGGTGCTTCTATATTTTTGTATCTCACTTTTCTGACCTCATTCCCAAACTTCCAGAATCTGGTATGTCAATATAAAGTTTGACAAAGCTGCGTACTAATGAAAATTTCGTATATTTACATCGGGTACCGGCGTGTGAATACTCGAATCGCGGGGCCGTTCCGCCGCCATCGGCATCTTGACATAATATAGACCCCCGCGGTGGCAAAAACACACTATGACCGAACGATTAGGGACGGCGCTGAGTATCGACTTGATTGAGTTATCGATAAAACTTTATTGTATACTCTGTAAAAACAACGACGTAGCTTATAGGTAAACCGAAGGAAGAAAGACATACATTTTATCATGTAAGAGAACATGTTGGCCGACCTAGGTATCTGGTCGACTTAGATATCGCTGGAAAGACGACGAAGTCGTCGACAATGATCTGCGAGAATTTCAGGTTAATGAGTGGCAACAAGTAGTGCACGATCGACTAAAGTGGCGTTCTCTTGTTTCGGAAGACTTGTTTCGGGTCTGAGCCGGTGGAGTAAGTAACTAAATGAACATTTACTAAATCAAAACTTATCATGATTGAATATTTCACATCAGTAGGTACAGTAAAAATTGTCATAATATTTTCAATTAAATACGACACGACGAAACACGTCCGCACTGTTCAAAGATAAACTAATAAATAAATACCTGGATAATGTAGATATCATGTAGATGATCTTAAAATGACATACCTGAAAGAGAAAATAAAAGCGTTAGAACATTGTTATATCAATCAATTCACGTATTTTTTTAGTTTGACGTCGTAAGGCCCAGACAGCAGACACAATAGAAAATCAATTATTGTATGCCTTTTAAAAGGCTTTATAAAAAAGCGGTCAAGTACGATTTGGATACGCCCTACGGAACCCAGTAGCAAGTAATATTTATTTTCACATTTAAGTCGATTAAATGTAATTTTAAGGTAAATAGCAGATTATGGTTTAAGACGTCATCACCCAGACAAACATGACGAATCTAAAAGGGTTTATTTACCATTTGGCTACGGAACCCCAAAAAAGAAGGAATCACAAACTCAATCTATCGACACGTCCAAACCACATCTCCGTGTCCGCATCGATATTTATTTAGACAAATCCCCATCCCTAAAGAGAGACAAAGTGTTGGTATACATTAGTGGGAGGGGGGGTTTTTATTGCCTCCCACGCCTTAAAATATTGTCTGATTCATTAGAGGATATTTCACATTTAAGTTTCGTGTGTGCTCTTAGAAGCACCGGGATATTTTAACACGGCCAAACTTTTGAGTGCCAAATTTCCGAGGTGATTATTTGGGGTGCGTAATGACACCGTTGTTACAATTTTCTAAAAGGATACCGTTACGGTAATAAGACGCTAAGATTCCGGTATACCCTTAATTATGATAGGGTGGGGGGTGTAATGACACATGTATGTAAATATTCCTTGTAACGACTGAAGGTGGCGACGTGTGCGAGTCCTTAAAGGGGCCTCGGTTGTTTTCTTTGATTAAAGAATTTTATTACGGGGCATAACTCACGATTAGACGTAAAGGGTTGCTGCGTCGCCAGATAAACTGGAGGTGTAATGACTGGTGCGTGATTATGAATCGTAATTGTTATTGCGTGGAGGGAAGTGAAAAATTACGGAGTATTCTAATCTTAACCTTGGTATCTTCGAGCTAGAGGTTACTGTGTTTTGTCGTTGTTTCCTCATCATCATCGCATCTGTGTACTAACCCAGATTGCGTTCAAAAACCGTCGCATCAGAACCCGGGGTTCGCTTAGACCTTGATTCAGGATTTGGTGAATCTGGTGACCTACTTGCCTAGTCGCCAATTTTTTTTTACCTTGGCTTGACACGCTCTCGCGTGTCCAGATCAAGCGTCTGTTGTTTGAACTTCGTAATCCTGGTCAAGGCTGATTCCTATTATGACGAACTGAAATTGATTATTATTATAACAACTATCACCGCAATAGAATTTTCTTAATACATTTTTGGTCCCAATGTTGATACTGGTGGTCGGAAAAATAATGTATTCTGTTAGGACTTCTTCTACTGAGTATTTGTTGCTGTAGCACCAAAGTTACATCGAAAATCCTTATGAGTAGCGTCCACGAGCTAAAGCCCTGTTCGTCGCGTCGGTAGGTTGGCAGATGAAGTTGAGTTGGACTCAATGATGTTGATGGGGTCACTCGCACCTCTAAAAGACTGAAAACTACAAATATTGGTTTAAAAGTCAAGATGTTGAAGAGGACAGATATTTTTTGTTTTATTAATTAATTCAGTCGTTATTGAACTTTTGAACTCAAATAATGTCTTTTGGTGCAAAATTATTAAATAACCAGTAAAAAAACAAGTCCTATCATAATAATACAGATTTTTTATTCCGGCAGGCACTTTCATCCTTGAACCAAAAAAAGTAAATGACTTTTTACACGCTTATATGGAATAGTTTTTAGTTATGAGGGGATCAAACTCGCTCTGAATGCTTCGTATAATATCGTCGTGAGGCCCAGATAGCAGAAAATAGAAAATCAATTGTTTTTGCCTTTTAAAAAGTTTTTTGGCCTTACGACGATATAACACTTGTCTTAGTCATTTTTCTTAACTTTGGCTTGACACGCTACTGCAATGTTTAGATCTAAATTATCTTTCTTTATATTTACATCTAATTAACTATCAAAACATGTATGAACTTACTAAGAAAACAAAAGCAACATATTTATTTTATTATTCCATTTCAAAGTATAAACATGACAACAAGAACAATAAATTCGAATCAAAAATATTCAAACAGCAAATTCATATGTATTTTTGCAAAAAACTAAAGAAACACATTTCAAATGTAACCTTATTTCCACATAGCTAAATGCGAATATACAGACGCGTCTTTTGTGAGGCTAATTCTGTTATTTTTGCGAACAAACTTAGCAAGCAGAAGAGAGAAGGCTATTATTATTAATTATAATTATTACGCCGAAAAACTGCATGCACGGTCTACAAACAAGGTATCGCGCGTGATTCCGCTGCATATTAGATTTAATGGCCCGACTCGAATGTTTTAATCACGGTAGCGGGGCGTGCACACGCGAGCGATGTTGGCAATTTTTTAATGTGATAGGTGGCAGACGAGCAGACCACCTGATGGTAAGGCATTGCCGCCGTCTATAGACACCTGCAACACCAATAAAGTCAAAAGTGCGCTGCCAACTTTACCCTCTTCTCCCCAATTGGGTATCTGGTACCCTCACTCGATGAAACAGCGCAGACGCTGCTTCACGCCGGTCTTATGGGAGGCGTGGTATCGCTCCGGTCGAGCCTATTCATGCCGAAGCATGGCTCTCTACATATCATCGGTCATCGAAGATTGTGCAGTAAAAAGAGCGGGCCTGAGATGTCAAATGGTACTAAGTACTGTTGGAGAGATGAGGAAAGGATTTGGCAGAAGATGGCACATGACCAATTATTATTAAAAGCCCGTCGTGTCCCACTGCTGGGCAAAGGCCTCCCTACCCCTCCTCCACATTTCACAATCCTGGGCGACTACGGTCTCGTTGGCGCAATAGGTGTCGAGCTCATCCCGTCCTCGGTCTACCTCGTGGCCGCCGTCGATTTTTACCCCCTACCCTAATGACACACACATGATCAAGAAACAATAAAAATATTGCCAAGGTATTCCCAAGAGTATATATTATTAAGGTATATATTAAGGTATTCCCATTCCTAAGCGGTGACTAAACGGGCCCTCATTTCGTAGCCTCAAGACTGTACTGTATTGACATTTAGCAGCCTCTGGACGTCGTACAGAACGATAGAAAGAAGATTCGACCCAAATGAATTTAAATAAACAGAATAACGTGTCTCTATTGAAATGATTCCTAAAATCACACGGCAGAGGGCGAAATGCACGATAAAAAACTTGATGAAAGCTTTCCTTGAATAGTTTTTCAATTAAAATTCTCATTCCACATGTTGGTCAGCCCGATTTTTTTCTGCTTTTAAAATTCCATTTCGCACATAAGAGAGAAAAACCAATGTGAGCGGTTCCCTCCATGTACCCTACGCTCAACACTCCCCGACTTCGCTTAGCGAATAAAGATATCTATATTCATTAAAATTTAAAACGCGAGTGGGTTATAAGATTCAAAGGAGTACGAGGGTTCTACCTACGTATAGTTATTAACAATTTAAGTTTATTACAGTTTTAATTTTACGCCCTCTGACGGAGTGAGATGTCAAACGCGGTTAGACGTGAATAGGCCGGGTAAAAATGTATCTTTCAAAAGAGTGTATCATTTGTGTGATCAACGTATCTTTTAAAAAATTGTATAGTCCGAGGCAAGAAAGTGTAGTTATGACCTTGAGTGCGCAGAAACCAATTTTGATAGAAAGTCTTCTTTTTTACAAGTGCGCAAAATAACGGTCATCGCTATACTTTCGTGCCTCCAGCTATATCATTTGCATCTAGATCAGTGAAAAGATTCGGAACAGTGAATCGTTTCATTTGAATCATCATCATCTTACTCTGAGATAGAGCAGAAGACAACTAATTAATTTTGCTACCAATCAAAAATCAAGCGAGATGGAGGGCTAACAAAGCACGATGCCCAAAAATGGCCATAGCACGCCCATAAAAAAGATTTTGGTTAAAAATTATGTTTTTAATTATTTTTAATGGTCAACATATTCGTTTTACCCCTAAAGTCCAAAATAATTTATCACACTAAATAAGTTTTGAATTGACCCCACTAACACAGGAATCATTCTTTTCCTGGAAGTGCAGAGCCGAGTTGCCATTTTAGAGCCAAACGTCAATTAAATCGATTCTTATCGATTAGAGTACGCACCACCACTCAAGGGGGCGGATTTTTAAGGATCTAAATAAAAGTACCTAAGGACGCGTCCTTAGGTATATTAGGCGTTATTTTCTTTATTTATTCAAAATAGAACAATTAATAGCAGCTCATAATTTCCCAAAATGTCAACATGCCAAACGTCAATAGCAGCCTAACTGCTGTGTTTTTTTCAGTGAGTGAGGGTACCGGAGACTCAGCGGGGGTTTACCATACTTGAGAAAGAGAGAGGTTACCGTCTTTCGCGCTTTTTTATCCAGTGTCGTGACAGATTCCTTGCTTCACGCTTGCGGGGCCAGTATGGCGATGCCAACGGATAGGATACCCTGAGGATACTTCATCCGTTGTCTACCGTTGGCTACCATTTTGTTTACCACCAGGCCGAATGGAGTCAATAAAAATAAAAATAATAATAAATAAATATCCCAGGACACCAATTAGGTACACAAAAACAATATGAATGTTTTTTTTTTAATAATTTGAAACAATCGATATTGATTACTGTTTCATTTATTCAATAGGTATCGATTGTTATATTTGCAGTGGCAACTCCACTTACAATACGTCAAACGTCATTTTACGTAAATTCACGTTAGCTCTCGAGTTTTGAACTTTTGAAATTGAGTATAATATTTTTATTAAGTAAAACAACGAATTTGCATAAAAAATGGACTCCGGTGATCGATCTAATCCTGAAGACCTTGGCTTGAACATGGATTCCGCTCCCGCTTCCTCCGCAACCACTCGCCCGCCATTATCGCTGAGGTGCAAAATCTCATTCAAAGATTGATTAATCAGTGGTAAATAATTATCGTAATATCTTTTGATTGTTTAACAATTTACAGTGGACAATATGATTGTATTATATGGGCTTTTTCATTGCAACAGGTATTAACAAGCGACGACATTAAGTATTAAGGTATTAACAAGAATTATTCTTGCTGGACAGCAGCTTGGAGTGAAATAAGACAGCCTACTTCTGCAGATCAACAAAGTGCACCAATTGTTGGTCATACACATGTATGCATCTCCTGTGGACGGTAGCTTTTACGAAGAAGATCACACACATTGACAAATACCACACCTCGTGTGGATGGTATTAGACAAGATATTACTCGTCAAATTGCACCTCGTGAGGTAAGTTTTGACTTTATTAAGGTTGCATTTATTTGTGTTGATAAATCTGATCGGTGTTGATCTTGATCAACAGTAATAATACAGGTTGTGCAGCAATACAACAATACTGTTGCAATTGTATTGTAGGCCGTCGAACTGTGGGATGCTGTGCCCACGTCTTGTCGGTGATCTGGTATTTGGGATGGGCTCGCCATGAAAGTAATATAGCAGTACCTGCGCAATTTCTGGATGACGTCTTAATTGTTTATGACGATGAATAAAGAACGTTTTTTAAATGAATTCCGACTTTTACTTATCTGATGATTACCTCACAACAATAATTACATTATATACTATATTTTACGCATAAAATTATTGGTGTGCGCTTTTCAGCCAAAACTATTCTGAACTTTGGGCATCCCCTTTCAGTCCAGAGTATTTTTAATTAATAATTAAAATTTTTTTTTTAAACATTGCACCGGTGTGATATTTAATAATTTGTACCAATCGAAAGGTTTGAAGCCCATAGAAGAGGCAAACGTTAGGTATGCCTATTTTTATCCGGTCACAACCACGGGTTGCCAGTGTAAAACAGGTAAATCCATACTAGCATTTTGCAACGTTCGATCAAATAATGCAAATTTCGAAAACCCGGGTTGTTTATAAAAGCATTATTTAATTTAACAAATATAAATTTTATATTGCTTTACATGTCTCACATGTCTCACTCACGTTTATATATTTTTATATTTTTAGTCACCTCCTGTCTAATAAACATTTTTAAATTCCCTTTAACACATACACTGTGTCAACAACGAAATTGTAACAAAATCATTGGGTCTTTTTTTCTACCCCCTAGCAGTCCCTGCTAATGAATGCAGTTATTAGATTTTTCATAATATCACGTCTACGTTTTTGAGTATAATGGGGAGTCAATAATGTCAAAACGGGCTTTTAATGTATTTTTTGAGCCTCGTTTAAAAAAAACCCCAAAGTTTTGTGTATCGCAAATCTAAAGTTATGTTTTCGAAATTTATATTTTAAATAATAAAATAATGTTTAAATTGTAATTTAATACACTTTTCCTGCGACGCTAAAGAAGATTTGGAAATAGTAAAAAATTTCCATACAAATACTAAGTGCTAAATTGTAAGAGCTTTGGCAAACAGGTGTCAAAATGAATATTACCCACCAAATATCAATTAAAAGAAAATAATATTTATTGTTACATACAATTAAGAAAATGAGCTTTTCTGTTGTATAAAAAATCAAATTGAAATAGTGCTTTTACTATTTTGAAATTGCCTGTAAAAATGATTTCAAAAGCCATTTTTGGGATATTCAACCCATTATAACTCATAAACTATACGTGATATGAAACTTCTAGTAACAGATTCATAATCGGGGACTGCAATTTAGTTAAAATATTGGCCACTGATTGAAGAGACAAAAAAAAATTGAAATTTTGTTGACCAGTGTTATTAACCCAATTCGGAAATACTTACAACGGGAAAGATGGAAGGTACAGCTTTAACTTCCAACATTTTCCTTGATGCGGCAGGATGGGTCTTGAAATCTTTACCTGTGAAGTGCAAGCCGCAAACAGCTGAATGTTTAGTGATTTTTCCCGGTATGACGGTAAGCCACCTTTTTTTAATTTCTTCATTCTTTGGAAATCTGAAACAGTAAAAAATCCGGTCTTTAGATGACAAGCGAAATGGACACCCCACTCAATGCAAAAATAAAACTTTAACTAAATACTTACTTATTAAAAGATACACCGCAACCTTTATTATGATTCACTTTTGCATCCTATCACACAACAAGTGAGAACCATTATTAAATAAATAAGCACAATTTTTACACTTTATTTTTGTCGCCACAATAATACAATCTTTCAAATTATTTTTGCCGCCGCCATAATGGTGATGTCCAGACGCCAAGTGTTGCATATTTATTATAGTTAAAACTACCATATCACCGACTCTTCCATAAAACTAGTCGTTTATCATGGTTTAAAATTAAAAAAATAAAAAAGACATTATTAATTCCAACGTATCATTCCTTTAAATTATTCAATATTTTGAAAGTTCCCCAGAAGAAGAAATATAAACTTTGCGTAAGTTATACCACAAAGGTTTTTTTTTTATGATGGCAACCCATTAGACAAAGACATATTCCTGCAGATTGACATCTCGCTCGGCTCGATTTTCTGTAAAGCGATTTGGCATTTCAAAGTAATCCTTATTCTCACTGCATAGAATCGAAATTAACATTGCATACATTTTCATAGTACACCATCTTGTTATAGTGTAAAATCTTTGGGATTAATGTGGTCAAAAAGGCGTTTTTGCCCGTTAGTGCGCATGCGTGAGTACATGACATATTTTTAGCTCTTAGTGGGCAGTCAGCCTTCAGTGTCAATATGACGTATTTTGTGTCCATACTCTCGAATTAACACCAATACTTCCATTCTTTCAAATCACTTCACATATCAACCAGGTCCATAGCTTACAAATCGATCAATCACCCTAAACATCCATCTAGTAATTATGACCAAACAATTAGCTCATAGTCGTTATAGCTAAAACCAATTAGGGGTTAACAGAGGCACAGTATATACATAACCCGTAGCACGACATAGAAAATTGACGAACGCAATAAAAGGAATCTTGGAAATGGAAACTGGAACAGTCAATACTTTACATACGTTAAAAGTTTAGTAGTACCATGCTTGATCCGCCGTAGAGGCAACTCCCCGGTATTTCCAAACCAGTATGACTTTCAAATCTTTAAGAAACGAGCCTATACCTACTTCAAAGGCCTGAAACGCATCGACACTCCTTCTAGTGAGCTGATGACCACAGGCGGCTCTTACTCAGGTGACTTTATCAGGTGACTCGGTTAATCGATTGTCGTTCTGTATCATAACACTGGATGGCCCGCCCTCACTTTGTTTCGAAACAGTAGTTCCACTGTCTACCAATAGATGGCGCTGGGCATTGATTGTATCGCGCTTGAGTTTCATCTTTTCGGTTTGTATATAAGGTTTGCTGGTGTCTGCTCAGTGTCACGAATCCGCGAGGGAAAATCCTACTGGGTGTCCCCTGGTAGGTCGTGCATCTAGAAGGGCTGAATTATTGCGCCAAACAATTTGGCGTAAAGTGGCGAGCGCGATTAGCGGTACAGTCCAGTCCCGGCTGTAGGGTATACGACCGCGATTGCGCTGAGATGGACACCCCAGGGGTTTTGGTTAGGGTTAGAGTCCCACACACCACCTTATCCCTCATATGTTACAAGGTGAAGGCCATTATGGTTTCCCCTGGGAAAACCAAAAAAATACGTCTCAGAGTGCGGCAGTAAGTAGACCCACTGCGCACTACACTGTACCTCAGCTCGGCCACTAATTACTATCATGTGTTACCTTCGGACGCGCCCAGGAACCCGTCAAACGCGCAATATTAATTGACGTCTGAATTAATGTTTTCTAATGAAATTGCTCACTCGATATCGCGTCGGAGGCGTGTGTATGTAAATTGTGTAAATAAATTAAGAATTGTGGGCGGATTTTTTGTGGACATAAATCATGTGTGCCACGTGTAACATCTTTGCGTAAAACGGAACGAAATTTCGACTTTTGAAAATAGAAATATTCATCTTTACATGTAACCGAACGGAATTCGACTTTTGAAAATAGAATTGTTCTTTATTAAATTTAGGTGCGTCTACGTTTGTTACTGACTGCGTAACGACTGTCGTAGCAAGATGGCATTAACGACTACGTCGTAGCATATGACTACGATTCATTTGCTACACTTTTCGTAGCAAATGTACTTGTTAGCATCTTATTTATCTTACGTATAACCAGTGATCGGATTAGTTAATGCAATTTAGGGTCAATGACCTCAAATATTACATTGTATGGATGGATACGTCTACGACATTTCAAAGTCTTTCCCACTCCATCGATGAAAGACAATACAACAAAAAAAAAACGATGATTAATAAAAAAAACTCTCTAGAGCATCAAGACACAACCAATTACAGGGTCACGATCACTCATAGACGACAGGTTATTGCGTCACGTCGCCGTGACGTCACAGCGCGTCAGTCGCCCCTATATCAGTATCGGATTATTTAAAAATATTTCCCAGGACGCCTGGCGATGTGGGATTGTTGTAATGCGGGGGTTGGTCGGAGATATGGGGAGTGCTAGATGTGCCACTTAAGAGCAGGAATCGACAGAAGATAGATAGATATTCTTTACTAGCGGCCGCCCGCGACTTCGTACGCGTGGAGTTAATTATTGACACTTACCGTCATATTTTGGACAATCCACACAATATATTTTTATAAATTGTAGCCTATGTGTTATTCTGATGTATAAGCTATATTGTGGTAAAGTTTCATCAAAATCCATTCACTAGTTTTTACATGAAAGAGTAACAAACATCCATACATCCATACTTACAAACTTTCGCCTTTATAATAGTAGTAGGATTGCACAGAAACAGAATACGTGAGTGAAAGAACAGCTATAAACATTTTAAAAAGCAAAATACAAATATATTTAAGTACATACATAAAATATACATACATCCATACTAATATTATAAATGCGAAAGTAACTCTGTCTGTCTGTCTGTCTGTCTGTCTGTCTGT
The DNA here is from genome assembly GCA_014851415.1 of Cnaphalocrocis medinalis. NCBI lineage: Eukaryota > Metazoa > Arthropoda > Insecta > Lepidoptera > Crambidae > Cnaphalocrocis > Cnaphalocrocis medinalis. The sequence goes on from CM026295.1 coordinate 3,790,868, forward strand.
CTGTCTGTCTGTCTGTCTGTCTGTCTGTTACTCTTTCACGCCAAAACTACTGAACGGATTTAAATGAAATTTGGTATACAGATGATCTAGACCCTGAGAAAGAACATAGGCTACTTTTTATTGCGAAAAGGGGGTTGCAAGGGGTAAAAAATGGGGTAAAAAGTTACTTTTCCACGCGGACGAAGTCGCGGGCGGCCGCTAGTAAAATATAAATAAAATAAAATATAAAAAATAAATTATGCACAAGCAAATATTATATTAATAAAAAAAAAAACAATCGTGTTAACCACGAGAGCCACGCTTCTGCATGAATGGGCCGGCCGGGAGTGATACCATGTTCTAAAAGAAGGCCGGGGCGTGGAGCTACGCTTGCGCTGTGTTTTATCCAGTGAGTGAGGCTACCGGAGGCCCAATTGGGGAAAGGGAGTGCGGTGTGATCGCCACACGTGACAGAAAAACCGGCCAAGTGCGAGTCGGGCTCGCGCACAAAGGGTTCCGTAGCAGCAAATATAATAAACTTAACCAAAATTACAGTTAAATCAACCTATCTCAAAAACTATAAGAGATACTTTGATCAAACCAAAAATCGTTGAAAGAGTTAATTAGCATGCATCACCTCTATTTTTTTTAGAATTTTATACCCCGTAGTTATAAAAATAGAGGGGGGGGGGACATACTTTTTACGACTTTGAGAGCTGATATCTCAAAAACCGTTCACTTTAAGAAAAATGTTTTTTAGAAAACTTTATATCATTTTAAAAGACCTTTCCATTGATACCCCACACGGGTATGTACATCGAAAAAAAAAATTTCATCCCTCAGTTACATGTATGGGGGGCCCCACCCCCAATTTTTTTTTTTACTATTTAGTGTCATATTTTTGTAGCGGTTCATACAACACATATTCCCATCAAATTTCATCACTGTAGTACTTATAGTTTCCGAGTAAATCGGCTGTGACAGGACGGACAGACGGACAGACGGACAGACGGACAGACGGACATGACGAAACTATAAGGGTTCCGTTTTTGCCATTTTGGCTACGGAACCCTAAAAATGAGAGTGGCTTGAAGAAATTTTTCAGTTTTGTACTTTGATATGTTATGAACGTTCAATAGTTTTGTCTATTCCAGCAAATATAAAGCATAGGGTGGATTCCCCACGCCCCCAGTGGCCAGTGGCTAATCAAATATCTTTTCCTGTGCAGAGTAGGTGACGATACTGGACAGATGACATAACTTGTCAAACTTAACATGTAATTTATTGTTTTCTTTCCGACTATGGGGAGTTAGCTCTTACGTTTTTGTTGAGGCAGTTTAAAAGGTGTGCACTAAAGACCAGTATAAAATTTGTATGTAGAGTTTTTTGCGTCTAGTGAAAGTCACTTTTGAAAGAAAGAAAGAAACAAGAAATGTTTATTTGGAACTAACAATTATTTTTTTCTTTTCATTGTATACGGCGCCCGAGGTACGCTTGAAGCATGGTCCAGGATTTTATCAGACTCTCCGAAGACGGCTCCGAAGGGACAACTTTGGATTCAATCGGATGAGAGGTTGAGATGATGATTGTGTATTGAACTATTGAGTGAGTTAACTTAGTCAATGGGGCTGTGAAAAATCTGCCAGATAGCGTATTGTTAGACTGAGTTCCAGCTTCAACGTCATTGTCGTTTAGTGACATATTGACATCTTACATAAAAATAACCAATCACTGTGTAGAGATGGGCTTCATTTCTACAGTAGGTACGTCACCTAGCCGCTTTTTTAGCCTCCATTGAAACTCAATAGTCACTTCTCCCCAAATGGGCGTGAAGCTCCCCTCTGCTGTGTTTCGCCAAAAGAGTGCCCTCGGAAGGAGATAAAAGGTTGGCAGCGCACTTGTAACTCCACTGGTGTTGCAAGTGTCTATGGGCGGCGGCAATTGCTTGCCTGCTCGTCTTCTACCTATCACATAAAAAAAATGGACCGTCAAAACACCTCAGCACATATGCCTCTCAAAATACAAATCAAACGTGTTTGTACCAAGAAAAACCTTGCTACTTGCTGATTCCTTGCCAAGCGTGTGGCGTCTTCGAACCTTTGAGAACCACACACAAGACGAGCAGCGAATGGCAAATGATTAATAAAGGTAATACCATTAGTGGGACCGAGCCGCGGGCGCGACGCGTTCGATCCAGGCAATTTGTCAATACCCTATGCGACACCCCCGCTTGTTATTGTTGTCTCCTTCATGTAATTATGCTTCTTCTACATATGTTACACTCTGTATTAGACGGTAGAACCACTCCATGAAATAAGACTACAAGGATTAAGTTTATGTGTCAACGCGTGGGATCTGAATGTGACTCCAGAAAACCTGAATTCGTTGGGACTCCAGAATACTGAATTCTGGGTACACTGTCGCCATATACTAAAAAGCTCATGAGGCAGAAGAATTGGCTACGAGTTATCGACAAATACATGGAAAAAAATACATCGGTCAACGAATCCTTTATTTACTTAATTAACTTTACGTCAAGTTTTATGGTATAGCTGCTGGGAAGTTATGGCAATGACAAAAAAGAGCTACTTTACGTTTATATAGTCGCTACAAAAAACATACATACATAAATCAAAGTCGCTTCCGTTATCTGTCCGTATCTATCTTAAATTTTCAAAACGATATGTACGCAACAGAAAATGCGATTCTTCAGTACGAGTTAATAGAATGACGCAATAGAAAATCTGTACATTTAATGTAATACATGCATTTATTACAACGTACATTAGCTCTAATTCAGGAAAAAGGCTATAATAATAATAGTTGTTTTAAATTCGCTTATGTAAAAATACTTAATTAATCTAATAACGCAAACAGATCCCATGTCGCTTAACCATAGTGATAGCACGGCAGGACGACATCAGTCCTGTAGCCTGTTAACTCCGCTACAATATAACAATGGTCCAACCTTAACCGGTGGGCCCACACGGATCCATCCCGTGGATTTATCACCGCGGCTGCCCTCTGACCAGCCCTCCGCCCGGGCCGATTGTTAATCTGAACTTAGGTGTACTTTTCACCTTAGGAGCCAAGGCGACTCTAAATCTGACGAATAGTCCACTTACAGGCTGATCTTCGGACTGGTATTTTTACGGGGTATTTTATCGGGTGTAGATCGTTTTGTCTTCAGGAATCTTCTAGATACACTTACAGTATCCGGGTTGGTTGTGATTTGTAATGGCAAATTGCGAGCTTTACATTTATTTATCACTGGATTCCATGCCGATGATAATTTGAACCCGTCCTCCCGATTGAATTTGGTGTTTCTTTATCTCAATCCTAACTATGACTACATTCTATATAACACGTCGCAATAGTAGTAGAGTTCACTACAATAGTTTTGTATAAAACTAAACATAAAATTCAAAAGATGAATGTATCAAATATAACCATGCATTCCCATTTAAAATGTTAAATTAACGAATCCCTAAACCTCAACATGTTTTAACAGACTTTAATTAAAATTATCTCCTCCAAATTAATGGCCCATTACAAATGCCAAAGCAAACCTAATCTAGATTTTATTACTAAAATCTAATTTATCTTTCAAAACTTACGCCACAGTCTAACGGTTAATCTGTGTGTCCCGCTTATTAACCTGGCCTGGCTCGCTCATAAATGCAAAGCAAATATTGTCACAATTACTAGATAGCATCACCCTGTAAACAGGCGGCCGAAGATTGGTGCCCTTCGGCGTATATCTCAAGGCGAGAGGCTGAGTTGGCCGTTTGGGGGGTGGCCTAAGTCAAAGTTGCGTATACGTATACAGTGAATCGTTTGTCTTGAAGAGCGATGATAGCTCAGTGAATAAGAACACTTCTTACGTTACCAGAATCGGAAAAAGCAGGTAGGTACCATACGGAAGGATCGGTTTTATTCCAGAATCGGAGAAAGCTGAATTTTCCAAATCTATTTGCGTATTCCTATCATTAGCTTGTAAAGGAAAACAGGAAAAACTTGCACGGTACAGATAGTTTATGAAACGTGTGACCATAGTCAGTTGGTCTGGTTTCGCTATTAAAGGGCTGCGAAAGTCTGACGGCAGTCACTTCATGGACTAACCTACACACACTACGCTGAATTAGAACGGATTGGAATAGAACGCCAGTACCTCTTCTGTTGTGCTGTGTGCAAGGTTGACAAATGTATGTCTATTAAGATGTCGGATCTTACTAATCCTGACTGAAACTTGACTGGTCGGATGGCGCATTTGATAGTGACCCTGCCTCATACGCCAAAGGTCGGTTCGATCCCCACCCTGGACAAGCAATCGCGTTATGAACACTTGTATTTGTTTTGTGTCTGGGTGTGTATGTAAGTATTGTGTTTCTTCTGTTATCTGATATCTGTAACACAAGTGCTTAAAAGCTACTTAGTACGGAGTCAGGTCAAAGTATGAGATGTTATGAGAATTTGACTACTAAAGAGCAACTACCTCTCATTCATTCATCCTTATCTTAGACTTAAAACATGTACTAGATCAAAAACCGCTATGAGTTCCTAAATTACAAATCCCGCTAAGACGTTTTCCTCGGAGCCTTAAGATCGTTTTATTACCAACCCGGATGGACTTCTGGGATGGATGGCGGGGAATGTAAATTTACTGTACGGAACCGGACGCGAGGAGGTGAGCATCGGATTGTTTTGTTTTTGGTTGTACCGCATTAAGGAGGGGTGGCTGTTACACCGTTATGATTCTTACTTTCTTGGAAATTAATACTTTTTTCTCGTGGACCAGACTACGCCGTGTCACAAGTACGGATGGGACGTGGGAGTTTTAACAGCAGACTACACGCGATCAAAGTTTTTAAGTCACCTTTATGTCTCTGCATCGAAGCTGACGAAAGTCGGGACTATGTGCTGTGGGAATGTCTCCCCTTTCTCCGAATTTGGCCTCCGGTCTCACTCAAAGAAACACAGCACAATCTATTGATATTGATAAGTACCTCCCATATGGGAATATGGGAGGTACTTATCAATAATACCCGTTGATGATGTGATGACGATATATTCGTCTGAAACTCATTAAACTTAACAAACTTACAATAAGAATTTAAAACTATCTTTGAACGTTTAGACTTTATGATGATGTCCTAAAGAATAATTAAAGTTTGTGATCAGCTAAGCTATAAGAAAATAATTTCTTGGCCTCACCACGAGCTCGAACCCAATCACAGCCATCACTTTGAAGTACTTTAACCAATCGCAATCGAGGCAGTTGCTCTCATAACGTGACATGAAACTTGTTCCACAATCTTCGACACGAGATTCATCTTCAACACTACTCATTACAACACGGTGTAAGAGACATCCATTTTCACCGGTCTTCTTGCAACCCTCCCAATCGAAAGGAAACTTTAATCCCACCACACGGGGTCCAAATTCACTCCCCACCAAATTCGGGGGGGTTGCTTACACGATCGCGTGTTCGCAGCCATTCGAGGCCTTTGTTTGGAAGTGTTAGATCGATGTACTTAAACCTAATGTAAAGATGCGCGATATTTTCCTGTATCGATACAAAGCGATGCGATAAATCGATACACGACTATTATTTTTAAACATCGCAAGCGTCAGAAGCATCTCGCGGGTTATACCTGATAATGGCAATGCCGGTTATGATACTGAATCGTCGTGTCCATTGCAATTGCAAAGTGGAGTTCTTTTAGCTACCATCAGGCTAAGGTGAGCTAATATAATGTACCACTATTAAAAGAAAGAATAATTGCACCGAACCGATCACTGAGATGGCGGCGCCGATGGTGGCGAGCTTTGGACACTTCTATACTATTGCTGCGAGAACACATGGGTCGCTAATGCGTTGCCGGCCTTTAAGAAAGGAGTAGGTTCGAGAAGTGGATATAAATTTTGTTTTCTTTTTTACCTATTTAATGATCGAATAAATATCGTATGTATCGATACAAATTGAGCGATACATATCGATACGCTGTATCGATACAAACGATTATCTTGGGCATCTTTAACCTAATGTATGTGGATCGGAACGCATTGCATTCGGGTTTAATTTGCCGGCTGTCCATTCGTTCCGATTCTGGCCTTATTTATAGGGGCCTGTAGATTGTCTTGGAAGTTGGTTAGGTGGGGTATAAAGTTTTAATTATCTTAACTACGATGCATTTGGAAACTATTGGAGATTTATCGATTTGGGATCAGTTTAGGCCGTGAAACGGCATCTCAGCAGGCCTTCAAGATGAGGATGACAGACTCAATAGCCACTTTGTTCTTTTGCGCCTCTCAACCTCATATTTGGATCTCACGGCCGCTTAATTGTCCTCAATATAAAAAAATACTGCTGCGAAAAGTTGGTTCCACAAGGAGGCGCACTTAGGTGACCCACCACCCATCCAGATAGTACCAATGGATTTTCCAGTGAAGAGACGCCAGAGCCGAATTTCTGTGTATGCTTATTTTGTGGCCCATATTACTAATACTCCCTTGTCTATGGCAACACTGGCTCGGTTGATAGTTAATTAAAATTAACACGGTAGCCGCAACATCATATAACTTGATAACTATGCTATCAAACTTCTTCCGCACATTGCTCGTCTATTCTCTTGTATCGATGTTGTTGGTAGACTGTGATACTGGACTTTTTATAAAATGCCTTTATTGATTTTTATGTGATACTTGGCAGACGGATTTTGCGTCGCCCATCAATACTCGCAATACCAGTGGAGTTAATAAGAGCGCTGCCCACCTTTAAACCCCTTTCTCCCGCATTGGAGCTCCGCTACCCTCGCTCAAACGGTGAAACAGCACAGGCACAAACGTCCTGTTTAACGCTGGTTTTCTGTGACACCGTGGTATCACTTGTGTTGACCCGACCCATTCATGCCGAAATATGGCTCTCACACAGACCAAATGATGTGAGCAGAGTAGCAGATGTATTATGACATAATTATAAATTATACGTATGGACTTGTCAAAGCTTGGTGATCAAGAGTTTACAAGTAATTATCGTAGTAGGTGAATAAACACTAGAAGAAATTTATTAATATTATGATAATATGATAGTAATCGCCTGATTTTTAAAGATGAAATTAGAAATACCTTCTAAAATGAGATGGATGAAAAATAAATGAACTGCCTGGTCACATCAATTTCATCTTTACTGACTGAGTTTTCTATAAAAACCGATTTCCTAGTCTACCCGCAACATCGATATTTGGTCCTTCGTGTCCGGATTAGTACCCTCAAAAGGATTTCAGCCCGGGGCAAATTGGGCCTTCTTCAAGTAACCCGATTGGAGCCTCTGGGACAGGTGCGGGACTGGTCCTTAGATTTTAATTAATAATGTCCCAATAGTGTGTGGAAGGTGTCTGCGGGATTTATTGATTGTTTAAGGCTTCCTGAGGGTTGGAGAGGTGATTAGAATGGGAAGATTGGTAAGCTTTATTGATGTAGGGAAATCCTTAGACTTCAGTATATGCAATGGTGGCCGTGACAGAGAGAGACACGCTTCGGGATGAATGGGCCAGCTCAACCGGAGTGATACACCACAGCTTTTTAGAAGACAGCTCCGGAGCCAGAATCTATACCCTTTATATCCCTACCCTGGACATTCGTGTGATGAACTCTTGTGTTTCTTATTTATATTTAAAAACTGTTATGTAAGCAATATTGGAACACAACGTTTTCTTTTTCATTTCACCCGAATGTATGCGGGCCAGTATGGCAACGCCAGCGGATCTGATGCCGTGCCATCACATCTGTTGTAACTGCAACGTGGCCTCTCCTATTGCTCAAAATCAGGGTGAGGTGAGCCAATATATGGAGCCGCTATAGAAAAAAAACCCATTTTACAATTAGTTCGAAAGCCATCTCAACCATAACATTTAAAACCTACCAAACGACAAAGCCAGCTTAATTGCCAAACTACTGGCCTACCCTTCGCCCTGTGTACATCAAAGATTTCACTCAACCCATCGGCTCGCACACAATAGTCCTAATAACACGACGCAAGATAAACAAGTCCCTCAGAGACAATATATCTCTCCCGCTGCTGAGCCGAATTAACTGCACATTGCTTACGTCATAAGTTATTAGAGTATCTCACGAGTATTGCTTGATACGCCGATATAGGGATGAGAGAATGTAATTGTTTTTTCTATATTTTGTTTCATACTACAGGTGAGAAACGAGGAAGCGGGTCATATGTTTAGGGCAGTATTTCGTGATAGTTTTCTAAGTCAACTTAAGGACCTTAAAGAGACGAGCGTACTTTGTCCTAAAAGACCGGAAATGCATCAGCGACACTTTTAACCTTGCACTGGCAATGAAAATTCATTCATGAGCGGCGGTGTGATTACATTTGATCAGGTGACTAGCTAGCTCATTTGTCGCCTGTTAAATAAAAGACTTGTCGAGAAACTTTCTGTTGAAAATCGACAGCTAGAACAGCTTCCTTTTATTTTAGCTTCGTTTTTATGTTTTTACCGTTCTTGATATTTTATTGTTTTTTGTGATTGATTTTGGTTTGCTCTGCTAGTTTATGTGTTCCGATTAACTAATTAGGCTGGCCCAGCAACCTAAAGTGAACCTTGGCCTCCTATAATAAGGGCCCCTATCCAGAACGGTCCTGAGCCACCTCCTTCCAATCATCAGCCTGTAGTCCACGTAATGTGGAGTCTAGTTAAGTATCCTGCTGCAAAAATATATTCTGATTTGCCTTTAGCTCTTTTATTGGCATTAAAGGCGCCAGCATAGTCCAGGCTCGACACGTGCCAACAACAAGTGCTGGACAGCGTTGCCATCCGCATACCATCCAGACAATGTCGGCGCGCACCAATAGGTTTAGCTCGTCGTTCCTGCTCCAAGCCATCAAGTCATGGAACGCCCTTCCAGTTCATGTGTTTGTCTCCAAAAATCAAGGGTTTTTTAGGCGGGGCGTAAAACGGCATCTCAGCAGGCCTTCAGGGTGAGGATGGCAGACTCAATAGGTACTTTGTTTGTTCTTTTGTGCCTGTTAATCTCATATTTGGATCTCCATCCTCTACCATCAGGCGAAATGAGGTCATCTTGATTGTCCTAAATATATTTAAAAAACCGTTCATTTCGACTATCATGGAATGTCACAGCTTCTCTAGATTCACAGGTCAAATTCACATCCCTACTACGTTCTGCCTGATACGCCAATACGAGGATAGATTACTTTGCGAAAGGGGTACTTAGGGGCTTCGGTTAAGTGCGGTTCGCGCTTAGATTACAACTACGGCTGTTGAGCCCGTGTAACTACAACGCTGACGTTACCGAAGTTTTGATTAGTGTGTCAATAGGAATGACTTAGTAACGAAGTGAGAATTTGCGTTACTATAGCTTTCTTTAGAAATACCAGTACATGAACTCATATGATAGTTGAATAGTATTGATGTCATCCTAGCTGATATTTAGGCTTATGTCAGCCATACTCAACAATCACCCATCGACGCATGACATATTTAGTCTACAATGGCATACGCAGACAAAATTGCAATCTCTATTTCTCTTAAACTCATACTGAGTATCCAACCGCATTAGTGCAATATAATTCGTGAATGAGATTCAGCCAAGTAGGTGTCACCATTGATTTTGGCACCTATTTAGATATCATTTCTTTTGACGATAAACTCTATAAACAAACTTTTTATTTCACATCTATGTTCGCTTAACCTCATACTGGGTATGTCATACAAAGTCGGTTCAGGATGGTTGATAGAACACGTGGTTAAAGGGATATAAATGTTCACAGATACACCCTGTATAAGATATCTGAAAGTTCTCTATAAGTTCATACTGAGAATGTCTTACACCGTAAAATCCTAACTAATATTATAAATGCGAAAATAACTCTGTCTGTCCGTCTGTTACTCTTTCACGCCAAAACTACTGAACGGATTCGAATGAAATTTGGTATACGAGTACATACAGGATACAGGTCTGATCGTCAGTCACCTTTAGTATAAAAAAAAACTAAACACCTTTCAGAAAAACTTATAGTAATATCCGTAATCAAACGGCAAGTTATCTTGTAAACAAATAAATGGAAAAAATAATTAGCCCTAGGTACAAACATCCCCATTCACAACCCATCCTTCACACTCCGCTGAATCGAAGTGCATACTCGTACAAGTACAAACTCGTTTCTACAAGCTTAAGGCGATGCTGAGATCCCCCACCGCCCCCCCGCATGATAGTGAGGATGTACCAACCCTAGTGATGTGACGTCATTTGTTAGTGACTAGAATGACTTGGAAAAAAATGTAGGACAAGTGAAAATGTCTATCCTCTGTATCTTGACTATCTACCGTGTTTGGATGACTTCATTTCGCGAGCGTTTTCAAACGATTTGACAACTCGAGCGTTTTCAAACGATTTGACTACTCGAGCGTTTTCAAACGATTTGACTACTCGAGCGTTTTCAAACGATTTGACTACTCGAGCGTTTTCGAGCGATTTGATCACTCTAAGACCGTTTAAGCCTAAGCGATACGAGTACAAGAATAAGTTTGGTTGACCTTGTATTTGAGTGAATCTTCGATGAGTGCCTACGTCGATGTTCTTCAACTCACAATTTGAAGCCGAGGAATTCGTAACTCATTAATGGATACGACAGATAGCATGAGATACATATCTCATGCCATACGTTTAGTCACAAACACTCACTAATTAAGCATATAATAACAACTCGTTTACTCGAGCGACTTATATACTCGATCGTGTTCATGTAACTCGACAACTTGAGCATGTTTGAGCGACTTAGTCACGCAAAGGTATTCGCGACAATGAATGACTCAACCTCTCGAGCGTCATCCTTCCTGGTCGTTCTCGCCATGGGGCGCGAGCCTTGAGCCGAGGTTCTTTGCCCGGGCTTCTTCTACTGTGGAAGAGCCATGCTTCGGCATGAATGGGCCGGCTCGACCGGAGTGATAACACTGCCTCACAGAAAACCGGCGTGAAGCAGCTCCTGTGCTGTGTTTCGCCGAGTGAGTGAGGGTACCGGAGGCCCATCGGGGGGGAAGGGGATAAAAGGTTAGCAGCGCACTTGTTGCATGTGTTCATGGGCGGCGGCAATTGCTTACCATTAGGTAATCCGCCTGCTCGTCTGCTACCTATCACATAAAAAAAAAAATACTGGCCCTTCCGGGTCCAGGGTGCGTTAGGCGTGCGCCGTGAAGAGTAGTACTTCCTTGAGCGGCCGTTCCTAAGCAGGCTGGTCAGTCTCGAGCGTGTTTTGGCGACTCGACCAGTCGATTATTTTCGAGTGACTTGACTACTTTAGCGTGTTTGGTTGACTCGACTTTTCCCGAGTAGCATCACTACAAGATAGCATGTACCCACTACCCGTGCCCACGGCGAGGTTCATTAACTCATCATGTTAAGCCGATAGCGGGTAGTCGGGAACTTGTAGCCCGATCGGTCAGATGGCTTGAGATTTAGGTTAAGTATCAGTAGATGAGTTGAGTACTATACAAGGAATGTAAGAAATACTTTTAGTTAGAACAGTCAACTCCAAAAATATGTATACACTTTAGGACCTTGTCACAATACATATGTATATGAACGACTTTTACTTTCTTATACATTATGTATTGTGACAAGGTCCTAAAGTGTATACATATTTTTTGGAGATGACTGTACTACGAGAATATGGCGTGACTGTCAATGTAAAAGTCATAGAGCAAACGTTGTATAAAATGGTTGATAGAAGAAGAGGTGTTCAAGGGATGGAAATGTTTTTGTTTACCGATATGAACAAACTTTTTAAATAAATGCGTCCATTAAGTCATTAAATATCAATTTAAGTACTTGATTTTCTTTGTTTTACTACATCACAGTATTGCCAATCTGCTTTTAGTTACTAAATAGTTACATCCCTCTCGCCCCTTTTCATTCTCCTCTAACATTTTTAAGTTTTGTGTCATTCTTCGAGGAATAATTTTTATGACAGTCTTGAAATACGAGTATAACATTCCTCCTAAATTTACTTCAGTCTTGTAATGTACCGGTTATATGGATGTCATCTCCAATAAAATAAATTATACGTACCTTTATAAGAACAACATCATAGTAGCGATGACTTGATTTCTATGATGGAGGCCTTTACCCTGCAGTGGGACAGTATAGGCTGATACTTTACTTTTTAAGTTGTTTTAAAAGTTACAAATGTAAAGGAATGGCGATCCTTTTAATATTGACTTTAATGACTGTACCATATTTTTCTAGCAATGACGTTCCTTTTCACAAAAACGAAACACCCTTTCACCGTGCATTGAAATTACAATTTATTTAAACCCACACTTTTTATCAAGTGCGCTAGAATCGCGCCAGTTCGCGCGCTGCACTCTAGAATCCAAAATGGCGTCATATTAAAACGTACATCGCGACAGAATACTTGAGACTCGTTCTTTTCCCGCCTCCGAGTGTCGTTGGCAGCATTAAATCTTAATAAAACGACTCATGCATCACGATGGAGCCCTTTGATTTCTCAGTCGGCAAACCGCGTCTCCTCATATCAAAGAAAATCACAACTCTTTTCATTGCGCGCCGATAGAATGTGCACAAAGACCAGCGTAATTGATCTCCCCCCCACCCCCCTTACTACTTTGCAATGGCGACGGTTGAACAGTGCTGTTTGATGCGGGTTCTGGTTTTTTTTCGATAATTAAGCTGATTGACGGTTTTTATTATAATTATTTAAGACGGGAATTAACGCGACGTTAATTTTAAGCACATTATCATGTACTTAGGGGCCGTTCAAGTATTAGGTAAGCATTGATAGGGGTGTTGTTAACTTTTAATAAATTCAGGAATAAAGGCGACAAAAGGCAGAGGAGAGGGGTGGTAATTTTTCCAAAAAATCTGCATGCGTATTACTTAAACCACAAAATAATTACACACAAAAGCATGACTCGAGCTAACCTTCAAATCACAGAGCTCTTTCGAGTTATGGCAGTATCTCTTATCGTTAATGAATCACAAATCATAAAAATGCATTGGCGGCGTTTTGGTAAGTGGACTGGCGCGGTCTTACTTTTGGCTTTTTAGGAATAACTCTTTAACTTCACATGAGTATGTCGTAGCTAATCAAAAAAATGTATGTGTTACTACGTAATTCAAAAATAGTTTTTTTGTCTCAGACATTAAGGACAGTTTAAATCCCAAAAAGGGTACGGCACGTGAAGCCGTGTGTACATTTCTCTTTCAAACACTAGCAATCCCAGCCTTCACAAAGAACCCTAAACGCAATCCAAAAGGGAATCACCAAATGCATTCCTCGGTCCTGAATCCTGTGGACAGTGTACCTTCAATTTACTAATACAAATAGCAGCCTTGCCCCTCGTCCGGTCAACAGCAATTCACTCTTATACATCACAGAATAAGAGCTATCAAAACATGTGGCGGTTCTGTTGACTGTACCCACAGGCGATGGTTTCAAAGGCGGCCATTGTGTCCTCCCCCGTATCGCGGTCTCGATTATTGGAAAGAAAACACACTCATCTATATTTTAAATAATGATCAGAGTTCGGGAGGGCTTCATACAATTGGTCCTGTGATGGATCGTCGGAGACTGTGCCCTTTGTCACCTTTGTGAATTTTCGATAGGGAATAATTGGTGTGTGCTATGGCCGTGTTTTTGCAAGGGGCTCATTATTCAGGGCCGACAAATTGGGGCGTTTGTCTTCTGTTTCAGGATTGCTGATATTTATTGCTGGTGTCTTCTCAGTAGAAATTGACGTTCCGAACCAGTGGTAGATTATATTATGTTTTGACATTCATAAGTGTTCCGTATGGACCTAACTTGAATAAAGATTTTTTCTATTTCTATTGGGTGAATTTTTGGGTTCCGTAGCCAAATGGCAAATAGCGAAACCCTCGAGTCGTCGTGTCTGTCAGTCTGTCTGTCTGTCCGTACGTCACAGCTAAAAAATTTTTGAACATTCCAAACTTTTTAAATGTTAGCATATTAGCAAGTCTCAAAAAACTACCAACACCACAATAAGTGAAATAGAAAGAACGTTCGATGCTAGCTCATTAGTGCACATCGTAGCAACAAAACATTGCCCCGTAAAAGATAACTAAAATGTTTATCAATCCAAACTTTTTAAATGTCTCGCTGAAAACGAACGTTTGGTTATACTTGTACATATGTTAGAGCTAGCCAGTGGCAAGAAAATACCAACACCACAAAAAGACAAGTCGAAACACGCTATGATATAGAAGCAGCGTTCGATGCTAGTTCATTAGTGTCCATTGAAGCAACAAAACATTGCCTTGTAATAAAAATTACATTTTATGAATCTTATCATTCTAAATCTCTCGTTGAAAACGTTCTAACAAGTTGCAAGAAACTACCAACACCACAAAAAGATAAGTCGAAACACACACCATGATATAGAAACAGTGTTTGAATCTAGCTTATTAACATCCATTGAAGCAACAAAACATTGCCTCGTAATAAAATAAACATTAATTATACTAACATTTTTATCAATCCTATCATTCTAAGTCTCTCACTCAAAACGTCCTAACAAGTCGGTAAAAAATACCAACACCACAAAAAATTAAACACGCACTATGATAATATAGAAACAGCGTTTGAATCTAGCTCATTAACGTCCATTGAAGCAACAAAACAATGCCCCTTAGAATTGATTACATCGATAATACTTTAAAAGTTTTGATCGAAAACGAAAGTTTCGTTATACATATATGTTGCAGCTAACAAGTCGCAAAAAACTACCAACATCACAAAAAGACAAGTCGAAATACACACTATAATACAGAAACAGCGTTCGATGCTAGCTCATTAGTGTCCATCGAAGCAACAAAACACCGGCACGTAAAAAGGTGCGAACTCACGGCTAATGAACCCCTCCCATACATCATTAACAGTCAGGGTAAACAAACCCAGTTCGCGCAGGGACCTGATAGTAGTGGATTCGTTACAGCGCGACCTCGAGTGTGCCCATTGTGACTGGAGCACTGGAGGCTGTTGTGTCCGAGATCTGGGTAATTGCCCCTGCTGGCAGCGCGACAGAAACTACGAACTACTGGATATGACAGCAAACTAGCTGTGTAAAATAGTTGCATTTAAGAAAATACTCAAATTTTAGAATAGTTGGAGTAATTTAGAGAAAGAAGAGCAGAGAAACACGGGGCAAAGAGCCTACTGGGCACTAGGAGCTGTTGTGTCCGAGATCTGGGTAATTTGCCCCTGCTGGCAGCGCGACAGACACTTCGTAGTTTCTGTCGCGCGCAACTGGATATGACACAAACTAGTTGCATAAAATAGTTGAATGATGATTTAGTATGTAATTTAGAGACAGGAGAGCAGAAAGAAACATGGGGCAAAGATGAGCCTACTGTTACTAGCCTACTTAAGGCTGTTGTGTCAGAGATCTGGGTAACAATCTGCCCTTGCTGGCAGCGCGACAGAAACTGCTAACTACTGAATATGACAGAAATTAGCTGCGTAAAATAGTTGCGTTAAGAAAAATACTCAAATTTTAGAATAATCGGGGTAATTTAGAGACAGGAGAGTAAGCCAATGTACCTGTACTAGACACGACATCCAGTAGCTAACTGCTTATCAGAGAGATCAGTACCAGAAGTGGGCAGAAGTCAAAAGGAGACAAAATATTAAAATCAATATTATAACCAAAGAAAAGAAACGAAACAGTTTTCAAATATGAATATGCAACTGGAAGCGAACCATTTCAGGATCTGTGTAGAAAAATTTACAATTCTTAGTAGATCGTCGCTGTAGTGCGAGTATGTTCATTGTAAGTTTATCTGAGACTTTAGTTAGAGCTTTTCTGGAAATCTTTCTGTCTGGGTTTGTGCTGTTCTCCTAAGAATAGCGATATTCGTCTCTAAAATGTTTGGATGTCATTAGACATATTTTTTGAATGAGGACTGTTTTTTTTTCACTTTAAATCAACCAATAATCAGAGCAATGGAGCTAAAATAAAACACATTTTGGTACCGTCTTTCACGAAAAGATATGTGGCAACTAAATGAGAATACACTGGAAACCATATGACATGCATAGCTTAAACTTGCACGTTTTGGATAGTTTCTGAAACGCAACCATGTTTCAATTGGTCTGGTTCCCCTGTTAAAGCGTTACGAAGATCAGACGGCAGTCGCTCCATTGCAATTACCAGACTCCCCAAATCCTGAATCATGGTATATGCGTACCCAGGGCTCCAAAGTGACAACTTTAGATGCAACCGGGAAGATGAGAGAAGAGTAGATCTTGCTCAAACCACTCCACCTGGCCTGAAAGAGTTGTTACTACAGATCATGTTTATTGAGACTTACATTTATACAGACTTTAAAACTAGCCTATAAATAAACACTGTCCCAATAACTCTTCTACACCCCCGTCTACTCTGTAATAAACTACGACCGATGTCACACGGTGTTTATAATAGATTTAATGGCGTCCCACATTTGCTTATTGTTCGCTAAGATGCTCCACGTCGCCCCCGAACAGGTAATGACGTAATTTATTGGCACTAAACCGTGAAGCCAAGATGGGAGGACAAAGAGTCTAATAGTCTTGCGGTAGATGCCGGCCCGACTATTAATGGGCAATAATTTGATAGTTGGATAGCTGGGAGAATCGTTTGATGATAGATAATGCTGAGCCTCTTATGTCGCTAACAATGGTTGAGGTCATGTTAGAAATTATAAGCCTATTAGTTAAGGCTATGATATGCGAAGGTTAGGATTTCAACCTATTCAAATCAAAGTCAAATTTTAGATAGGCTAACATCAAATAAAAATGTATGAATAGACAAGAGAAGATATTCAAGTAACTTTTTTTAAAGATGACATGCGATGATCATCATCGCATGTCATGTCAAAAGTTAATGAGATTATGTTATTTACTATCAGATATTTAATAATGATAGCTAACAGAACATTCAAAAGAAGCGGAATCAGTTACTTAACATTTTTTTTAAATATTAAAATTTAAAAAACAAACAAAACACTAATAATATACAAAACAAAATACTGTCAAATGTCAAACTCAATAGATTTCGAGTCATACAAAATCAAATTGTAACACGACTAGGGTCGGGAGTGACGTCTACAAGTGCCCACCATCTTGAAGTCAACAATGGGCGCGACTTGGTCTTTGCGTTGCACCGTTATTAAAATCTCGTGAAACAATCGACTCGAAAGCGCACTTCCGTAGACTGTGTACAGACATTGAGGACTGTGTACTTCGACAGTCTTAATAACTCCAATATTTAAGCGGGGTTCATATTGCTTGTGTCTTTATTTTAATAACAATGCACTTTATTGTCAACTTAGAAGCACTTTTGAGTGTTTAAGAGTTTGGGACTTAGAACTGTACCTTGTGGTACTCTTAGCTGAAATGAGTTATCTTAAAAATAATCAAATATGTAGTACAGAATAATACATACTCGTATAAATACTGTATTTTTACATAAATAACTGTTTTCTTAATAATATAGTGCACGTATGTGATTGGTACAGTGAAAAAGTTTTCATGTAATAAATGTATTTTTTGTCAAAAGCCTTTGCAAAGTTTCTATATGTGAACCTGCAGTCAATGCATGGAATTAATACTGAGGCCATGCCGATGGAGGCTCCGAACGATCATTAAGGGATAATTATCATGCCACTTCACAGGAAGCTGAAGGGTTCCCCACTCGGAAATCTGATTCTTTCTCTATTTTTCGAGGCGGAAGCTTGGAATTTTCGAAATAACGTTTTTGAATTGAATATGAAGTTGTAGCAATTTCGGATAATTTTTAATAATGAAAGGTGAGTGAAGGATATAATTAAAGCATGGATCGTATACATCAAAATACACTTGTGACTTTTAAATAAAGCGTTTATAAACGAAAGAAGTAATTTTAAAAGTAGGTAGAACAAATTTATAGCTGGCTGAAGATAAAATGTATTTCCTAGTTAGACCTCGCTCGAAGACTGAAAGAGGAATATCGCAAAAAAGCCATCACAAGCAATACGGGCGGCGCTAGTTCACTAACATAATTAAAACCACCCGATGGCCACCCCCTAGATGGATCCTGCCTTTTTAATTAAACAAAATAAGATAAAGTTAAAATCGAACTTCGCCGAGAATGTTTCTGCAGAGATTTAATGTCTTTATTATTTGGAATATGTAATTTACGCTAGTTAAGTAACAGATATAGCTAATATGAACATGTATGAAGTACTTTCTATAAAGTCAAAAAGGTCATAACCGGAGCAGTTTTCGAACTCATATGCCTCCGAAATTTACATTAGAAAACTATATTGCAATTGAAAGCATAATTATGAAATTAGTAACCCAGATAGCATCTCTAAAAACATTTTAATATATATTTTTTATTTCAATAGATTCCAATTCTAGTCACGTATAACATAAAGCTATGTCGGACATCAGACTAAAATGTATGTGTTCGGCTATTTCCTAACGTCTGCTAAGCCGGATTTCATTTGAACACCAAATGCGAGTAGTCTCACGTAAGCTGTCTGCTAGTACATTTGGATAACAGTTCTCAATAATATTTAGACCCTGGTTTCCTAATCTGGAGGTTATCTCCCGTTAAGAGGTAAATCTTACGGTAGTAACACAAAACGTAAGTATTAGAATCGTAAAATAAAATTACGGAACACAAAGGGGATTAATCATTTTCGCACACATGTCACAAAGGTAGCATTGAAAAAGGTAAGGAGCCACTGATATAGACAGATCTGGTATTTAACATTCCTAAGTATCTGTACAGGTTGCATGTTTCGATATACCTAAATTAATAAAATGAAAAAAAAAATCTTTATTACTGAATTTTGTCTACAAAGTTGATCAAAAAAAGATTTCTGGATGATTTCACAAAATTTTCTACTCCAATAACACTTAGCTTCTCTAAGTTGATTTACCATTTATCGAAGGCTAGAATTTTATTAGGACCCTTACCTGATTGACCCGTAATTGAAACAAGTTCAAACATCGCTAGAACAAGAGCCCTGTCTAATTTTTTATAAACACAATCCTTTTATCAAAGGATTTCATACTTTAGGCCTTATTACACAGTGACTTTTTGCATCGACATAAATTCATTGACGAATCCGATACAGCATCGATAAAGTCGCAACTGTATCGATGCTGGATCGCATTACAGTAAAAGTAAAAAGACATTCATTCTTACAAGTAAAACCTAACGTTTGATTGACGCGACAGACCTTTACGTAACTAGTCCTCACGCGCATTTAACTCCCGCAACTTGTAGCGTTAAAAAGCAAAACCTTACAGATTAATTTACAATTCACATTAATTAATATTCGTGGTAACAATAGTTTTATTTGCCCCGCTCGCCCGTGCAGCTAACAAAGAGTTCCAACGTTATTTTCTATACAATTGTTGAGTTTAATTTGGTACGAAATCCTCAACGGGTAGGTAGTTGTTAAATAGTGCAACAATAGATGTGGCCGGTGGCTCATTAATGATGTATCGTTTCTGCTTCGGACCTTCGCTTTTGTGATCCTTATGTTAAGTACGACGAATGAGTGTTTGGTGTTGGTTTAGTTATATTTTGACTTTTGTGTTTATTTTATTTTTTGTTTTTATTTTATATAAGGTGATTGGCAAGAGTACTTAGAGTGGGAGTTTAACGGAGAGAGTCAGAAATACCTTTATTACTGTTCCATTGAACGGCATTGGAAGAAAATCGATTATCAAAAAGAACAATATTTATATAATTAGAGAAAAATCCATCAGACTTTCTCTCGGCCATATTGTGAATAAAATTTCTCTTCTCTCTAATACCATTATTTGTCAGTATCGATACTATCTATAATGAGCTAAATTCTATATTCATCGATAAATCTTATGTCCATTGGATGTATAAAGGAGGCAACAAGTATGATTAGATTGATTAGGTTATTTTTTTAAGTCATAAAAATATTGTACACTAACGAGAAGATTACATATTCACTCGTTAATGATCAAAAGAAAAGTAAGTACCCTCATCATACGTGATTTCAAAGATATCCAAACATCGCAATTCAACAACCACCCAACTGTACTAATATATTAACAATGAACCGAAAAGCAGAATAGCTACAATATTTAAAGTTGACCCAAAATTAGCGTTTCTTACCCATACCTTTGTTGCGAAAACAGAATACAGAACAGAGCCTGTAGGGACACCTGCCAACCATAGGGTCACAGTAGCATATATTAATAACACGTTAATTTATTAACAAGCACTGTTTATCCAGGGATTAACTGAGAATAGTTTTAGTTGAACAACAAAGGGCCGAAAGGGTTCAAAGTGAATTTCTTGCCGACATATTTACCTAAGGTGAAGGTGATAGTAATTTTACGCGCGAGAGGTCCGAGCTTTGGTTGTGAGCAAACATTGTTTGCCGGTACATGCCTAAAATTGCCCGAGCGATTATACGCAACAACAGTTTCTGAATATCAAAATCAGAAGTTTGTTTGACGCCGTTGATAAATGGTATGATGGGGCCACAGTGGGAAATACTTTAGTGGCACTACCACGATGAAATCCGAAGGATAACAATTGGCAAGCGAAAGTGTGAGATAAATTGGAGATGGGCAGGACACCTGGCAAGACGTTAGGATGATAGAGGGACTAGAAAACATACTGAATGGCAGTCAAGATTGGTTCACGTTGTCTCTCGCACACGTTTCTCTGTATATCACTCCGAATCATGCCTAGATCCCCTATACGCGCGGATGTACGAGTATGTAGGCGTAGCTTGTCTAACGGGTTCTAAATATATATTCTTCCTCACGAAACTTTTTACCAAGTACCACAGTTTTGTGAACTGGTTTAACCGCAGCAATATTTTCTGACAGTTTTGACTTAAGGACATTCAAGAGACGAGCGTGCTAATTTCTGAAAAGCCGGTAACGCATCAAAGACTTATCTGAACTTGCAGATGTACACGGGTGGCGGTAATTCCTTGGCATCAGGTTCTTGCTCTTGTCGTCTCCAGATATAAACAAATATATCCGTTTAAAAAGTCATGAAGCGGTTCCCTCATTAAAATTTATCAATGTCATTCGTCCATATCATAATATGTATTATGGTGTACAAATTAATAAATTTACTTTTTTTTCTTTCTCTCTAATACTGAATATCATTTTACTATGATGTGACTGTTCTTGTGAACTCCCGGCTCAACAATCAGACGAGCTCACGTGAAATTCGGGTGTTTATGGAAACGCTAACTTCGCTGCGCTTACCACTTTCACAGTTACATCACTCCTGCTAATTGCAAATATATTCGTTATTCCTAATGAGACGAATGTCTATACAACATTTGTATGGAACATCTCGCATCTAATAATGGGTTCTTGTAGCCCTGAATCATAGAACAAACACATAGGAAATATCATGAATGCGATTTATTCCTTATTAGCTATAAGACCTCCGAGATTGTTTATGACATTGACCTGACTCCGTACTAAGTAGCTTGAGCACTTATGTTACTTGCAATATCAGTCAACAGAAGAAACACAAATAAAAAAACAGAATACTTATATACAAATATAAATACACCCAGACACTGAACATTCACAGGTGTTTATTACACAAATGTTTGTCCAGGGTGGGGATCGAACCTTTGGCGTATGAGGCAGGGTCACTACCAAATGAACCATCCGACCAGTCAAACATAACAGTTATGACAAAAGTGTTATTTTGAATCTCGCCATCAAATCTCACATACCTCCATCCCATTCCCCGATTTCCGTGAGCGTCAGAAACGTTAATACAATTAACATCGTCCAATAAGACGTTCCGTATCCTTGCGGGAGCGATATTGCACCCCAAACTAATCCGTTGGAATCTCCTTTTCATCCTCGAATATATCCTAATAAATAGAAAGAGAAAAACTCGGTCACAGAATCCGGGGAGGGTACTAAGTGAGTGCTTTACGTCATATCCGAAATCCCGGTAAAGTGAGTCCGGCAAAGCCTCGCTGTTCGATGGTCCGCTCTCGTTGCGATCTTGGTAATAGCAATAGCTTTGTATTAAAGCCGCCTGCGAAGACGTCTTTGGGGCGGGTGTGAGAGGTGAGCGGAGGCGGGAGACTTAGACGGACAAGTAAGTTATCGCCATGAGGGTTAATAATTTGAAATAGAGGATATTCCTAATTCAGGTGTTAACCCGCCATAGTCCTCACTGTGTTTTACTTACTGTTAACTTTATGAACTTAATATTTTTGTTACCTACTTAACATATACCGTATAAGGCGTTTGTAATTGTCTGTACTATATAACATGTTAAATGGTGAGAATAAACGTTATTACCTTTAAGCTAAGAATGAAGAGGCATCTTCTAGGCAAACGCGTATCATCCTCATCCTCGTTCCTGCCCCAAGCCATCCAGTCATGGAATGCCCTTCATACGTTATAACATAATTCTGTGTTTGCGTTGCCGTTGTCAGGAAAGTTGGATTATTTCGTCTTGTCACATCACAACTACTTAATTAGACGGTGATTCTATATTATAATAGAGGATTTTCTATTATTATACCACATTAATCTACCAATTTGGCCATGATGATAAATTGTTGTCACGCCGCGCCGGTACATACGAGTAATCATTTTGTCTCTTTTTGACCTGAGACCACTTACATAAGAAGGCATCTACTCTTTCTTACGCTTAGTAGGTCTTTTCGCAAGGCGGAATCTTAAGTGAGTTGCGAGTGTCCATGGTGGCAGCAATCGCTTTCCATCAGGTGGGTAACGTAATAAATACGTCTGCTTTTCCTGACTTCATAAAAAGAACGTTGCCCGCTCTGCGCTCCCAACTCACATCCTCTGGTTATATCGGCGTGGCTTAGCGCTTTTTCATCAATCCTGCTTTATTACGGTGGATTCGCTTTTGTCTACGTCCGGATGCCGGTCATTTAGCCTGACCGCGCCAGTCTCTATTACACCCATCCGATTCCATTCGTTTCTGTCGTCCCGGACCGCCCGGAATCTGTCTTCGGCCGTCATCTTGTCATTTACGACTTTACCGACGTATAAGTTTTTTTCCCTCTTTTAAGCCACTTGATGTATAACCAGCCGGTTTTCCGTTTGTTTTCTGTTTGGCAATTTTTAACGGGATTACTGGGAAGGCAGCGGCTTGATCACGTCTTCGCAGCTGCCCGCTATTTATGGAGCAATATTTTATGGAATATTGAGTAAAGTGCCCTTTAATCTACTTACACAGTGTTCAAATACGCAGTGGTTCCATACATCGCAATCTCGCGCATCGGTGGAACACTGCGATATATGTTACTTACGCAAATTTGGAAAAATGATAATATCATAAGTATGATGACGATAACCTGGTTCGCAGAAATTCATTGGATGAGATTGGTATCACACCGACTGCATTTAAAGTTGTCGCTTTGGAAACCAAACTGATTCGTTTCGAATTGTATCTGAAACCGGTTACTATGATTCAGTTGATCTGGTTCCTCTGTGAAAGGATTGCATAAGTCAGACGGCAGTTACTTCATTGTTCCAGACTCCCAATTCTGAATCATGGTCACAACGCAACCGCGAATTATATACTAAAATGAGAGAGAGATCCTGTGTGTCAAGCGTGATTGACACACAGACAGACTCTCTTATCACTACGCACGCATGTTCATATTATCGTGTGCACAGCTTGTTTTTTAGAAGAGATGGGGCAGACGAGCAGATGGATCACCTAATGGTAAGCGATTACACGCTATTTTAACAAAAAGTTTGCAGGTCGTATCGATCCGGATATCGCAGACAATAGTTCATAACCCTATAATCTGTCTTTGTCGTTTGTGCCGAACTATACTGAGATCACAGCACGCGTAACTTTCTGTAGTACTGGCTATGGTTATTCTGTGTTACTAATATAATAGGGGGTTTAGTGTATACTTCCTCGACTTCAATTGTGTTCCAGTATCTTATTGTCGCGGGGGCTTAATACCGAAGATTATTGTCGTATTACTATCTTAGGTTCTAATATCTATAAATAATAGTAGTTCCGGGATTTTTCCCCCTCCTTTGAGATCTATAGTAACGTCTACAATGAAAGCAATCTTTTCTTTTATTGCTTTCATTTTATTTGAGAGTGCTTATGGGATCACTAGCACCGTCAGTTGGTTATCAATTGTGATGATTTTGCCATTTCTATAAAAAGAGTCAAAACACGCACTTTGTATTCGTGATTTTATAATTTCATTTACATTCCTATTCACATCATCTAGCAACCACTTTGGACAACATTACTTTTTGAAATTCATCGAACATTTTTTCGACTCCCCAGTCCCCATACAAAATGACCAAGTCACGTGACTGACTTTGTACGTAAAGTTGATTTTTTTTATCTGAAATTCTAAAAGCCATAGAACAAAGGTTGTTCAGAATGGTTTCTAGAACACGTGATTAAAGGGATGTAAATGTTCACAGATACACCATGTATGTTTTATCTTCTTAACTAAGAGATTGATAAAAACTAAAAAAATCGACATGGCTATGCATGGCCCGCCCTTCGTCCGTTTCTGAACATAGTTTTGCTATTAGTACCAATTTCCGATTTTTGCCACGTTTCATTTGAGTGTATGTGGTGACATTTTTTTCGGAATTATTCGGATAATTCCTCAAAAAAATGCAATTACCAAAGGAGGTTCATTCCTTCCGATAGTATCCCTGGCACCCTGCCCAATGTAATGGGATTAAATCATGCGACATTAGCGTCCGGGGACGCCACGAGGACATAAATAATCTTCCTTTTATTAAACACGTCCAGATAAATGATTATAGACTCCGACCCCTTGTTTGTAGCGTCGCATGATGTATTTAGACGATGCGGTGGTAGACTGTTTTTGCGTTGGCGTGTTTTAAGGGTGTTTGTCACTAATCTATAGATTCATTTAGACTTTTATATAGTCCGTAGCAAGACTTATCGCAAAGACTCTGTTGCCGATATCTGTAACACAAGTGCTTAAGCTACTTATACGGAGGAGCCCAGCAATGTTGGTTTGTGTGGTGACTTGTGAGGATACCGGAGGCCCACCCAGGGGGAAGGGATAAAGTTGGCAGCGCACTTGTAACCCATGTGTTGCAAGTGTCCATGAGCGGCGCTATGTACCATCAAGTGATCCTCTGGTCTGTACTATCACATAAAAAAGTCATAGTTCCGTAGGAAGATTTTCTTTGGACTAGACTCTTTGAGATTCATGTAGATATCACCAATGCGCTGGATCAACCAACCCTCAATGGTCCGCTCCACGAGTGCACTGGAAAAGCGTCACTCTATTTTATAGTATTTGTTACTAATTAGGTTAATTTTGACTTTTACAAATGATAATCCGTAGATGAATGAAGATTAATCCTGCATCTGTAGAAAGACTTATGGTACAAAGCAGTCAGAGGCAGGTCACCAATGCGCTGGACCGACCAAGTAAAAACTGCCTGCCTTTTAAATTCCGATAATGTTTGAAAAAAAAAACCGACTTCAAGACTAAGGCCACAATATTATTTTTTGTTGTTTGTTTCTAAAACCACTGAGTCAATTTTGATAAAATTTATATGGGAACACCGCTGAATGATGGCCTACCAAACAAAAAAATAATCATTAAAATCCATTCATAATTGGCGGAGAAATCGAGTAACAATAGGTACAAAAAAAACATACGGGTCGAATAAGAGAACCTCCTCCTTTTTGAAGTCGATTAGAAATGCCAAAGAGCGCTCTTTTCAGAGGAGCCTTCATTGGCGGCGACACTTTTAACTCATTCACGCTGCATCTAGGGTTTCTATCATGAAAGTTTCAACACTACAACATCAATTAACACAAACTTAACCTCATAATACATTCCCCATCAATCAGTGCCCACAATAGAAACGCTATTGCAAAGAGCTCTCGATTTACTGACCACCATTAATCTCACTTGCTCCTTACCGCCGAATTAATTATCCTTTGACCATACGATTTAATGGGCTTCCTACGGGACCCTGAGGTTTCCGATTAAATCACTACTTCTCATTGGCCGATTTATAGTGACCACTAGGACCCGGACGCAAGGGTAAAGGATACGGAAAGACGGTATGTAATCCCCCGTACCTTAGGGTGACCAGCGCTAGCACGAACTTTTAAAGAATTCGAAATGTTAACGTATCGCGTCCGTGTAAATGCATTATAATTAAGGTAAAAAATCTGATGGGATCTATACTATTTATAAAGAGGTAACTTCTATAGACAACCACAAGGCTTATAGGTAAATCGAAAACACGAAACGCTTGCGCGATGTAATTGAGCACAGCGCCATCTATTGGTTCATTTCTGAATTACGGTCCCGAAGCGAAGTGAGGGCGGCCACTAGTAAATAATAAATTCTCACAACATCTCATACATTGTCCTAACTCCGGACTAAGTAGCTTAAGCACTTGTGTTACAGATCAGACAACAGAGGATCACAAAATAATACTTAAATACATATTTAACACCCAGACACTGAACAAACACAAGTGTTCATCACACGAATGTTTGCCCAGGGTGGGGATCGAAGCCACGACTTTGTGAAACGCGCTATCCGGCCAGACAAATCTATTTCCCTTCAGTCTAGCTGAGGGTCATACGTTAATATTTTATTAAGCCACGGGTCACCAATTTCGTTCGGAATCCGTTTTCAAAAGTGAAATGACTGGTGAATGGTTGACGGTAGAGAATGCTGTAAGGCATCAAGTCCGCCAATTGTACTTTTTATTTTGTGCAATAAAGAATAAATAAATAATGACCATCGCGGACCGCACAAAGAATGACATCTACGACGGCGAAGGGGGGGAGCGACCCGGCTACTGTTACTGTTACGACCTTTCGCAATAGATGGCGCTGAGTATCAATTATATCGCGCAACTATTTCGCTTTTTCGGTTTACATGTGGTTTCTGAGCAGAAAAACTCAGTTAAATTTTTTTTACGATTTTGTGTAGCCTGCCCAATATGCCCATGGACGGTTGATAACTTTTATAGATAGATCTCAGTTTTGGATTGCTTGATTTTTTTTTCTTGATACTCCGCCTTAAGTAATCAATCTTAAGTCAGCCATGACTTGTGTTATGCAAATAAATTATTCTATTATATTCTATTCCATGACAAATAAAAAATACAGCTCTCATACTTATTTCATTCAGAAAATTCAAATATTTTTCTATTTTTGAATAGCGATTAACGGAAAATCCCACAAAACACGTAAGTTCTGGTCCCCCTAACACACCTTGATTGGAGTCAATTTCGGCTAAGTTTGCTTGGGTGAAGTAGTAATGGCTAATTGAATTAGTGTTCGCAAGTGAGGGCAGGTAACTGACGGTTTGTCGGGCCCAAATCAAGTTAGACATAAAAAAGATAGACTTTGCTTTTGGCAGAGCGAAAAGATGCTTAAACTCTAATAAAACACAAATTAAGTTGAAAATGCGCGGCTAAATTTGAAGAAGAACGATTTAGGTTTAGGTTTAAAGATTTTTATTCACACTAAGACTTAATATCTATGTCACTTACATGAGAACATTACCTACTTAATTTTTTTAGATTACTTACTGACTGACTTAGATTTAACAGTGTAATTAAAAGTTGTGTAGTAGAAATTGACCTTCCGAATCAGGAGTAGATATATTGGTAATGTTACCTTAAAAATATTGTAATAAAATGTTTTACTTTTTTAATACACGAAGCTGTGATATGAGCGCGTTAGTATGAAAACTACGCAGATGTGCGATTTTTTTTAACGCCGAGAGTATTTTGATTTGATTTGATTGAGTGAGAGAGCCACGCTTCGGCAAAAATGATCCGGCTCGACCGGAGTAATACCACGTCCTCACAGAAAACCGGCGTGAAGCAGTGCATGCGCTACGTTTCGCTGCGTGAGGCACAATTCAGGGGAAGGGGGGTTAAAAGGTAAGCAGCGCACTTGTGACATTTAATTACATTATTATACTTTTTTTAAAGTTAATATTTTTTGTTATCCTGTACCTAAATAAAAATAGTTACAATTTTTTTTATGTTATACCTACTCAATGCCTCTTGTTAAATTAATAAACATTTAGGTCACATACCTTTTATAGATTCCAGATATTAGTCATTGAGTTTATAGGAAATGCAATCACTATACCTGCAAAGAAAAAAAATCTAATTAGTTTACATTTAAAACCTTCACATGATGCTATGAAGCACCAAAACAATGTTTAACAAAAAATAAATAGTACAAAAAAAAGGTCCAACTGATATCATAATTTATTATTGTGATGTGATGATAGATTCTAATTAAATAAGACCAGGATAGTATGAGTCAGTCTGCACGAAATCCTTACCAGAAATGTGCAGGTTTGCTCACAATGTTTTAGAGCCGGAGAAACACACACAAAGATTTGAAAAATCAATGCAAGTTTAGATTTGAATCAACTGCCTCCCAAATGGAAAGCAAATTATTTATCTATCTACTGATAATGATTTATTTATCAAAAAAAAATATTAATATTAAATATTTTTTGGCCTCTGTTTTGCTTATTACAGCACACAAAATTAAAACTACGGTTTAGTTATAAAATGGTACATTACATACACACAAGTCAATAATTATAGTCTGAGGCAAGAAAGTGTAGTTATGACCTTGAGTATGCAGAAACCAATTTCGATAGAAAATCTTTTTTTTTACAAAATAACGGTCATCGCTATACTTTCGTGCATCCAGCTATAATAATTTCATTAAGTAATTCAATGAAACAAAATTTAAATAAATGTTATGACATTGGTTATCCAATGAAGAGTCATTCACACAACTACTGCTGCTAACATCACTCTACTGCTGTTATTTACATCGAGCCAAAATGACAGATTGAAGCCGAGTTCAACCTAAGCAGAAAACAAAAATTTTTGTTACAGATTCTCTTAAACATGAAAGAATGTTTTTTTATACTAGGGGGCAGCAACTGAGCAAGATGGTCACCTACTGGTAAATAATCACCACTACTCATGAACATCTGCAAGATCGCTGACATATTGCCGGCCCTAAGAAGAGATCGCTGACATATTGCCAGCCCTAAGAAGAAGTAAGCTCTTCTCTTGAAGGTCCTTTATTAATGTGTTTCTATTGGTGCTTAATTTCTTAATTTGAAATAAGAAATCCAACATTTATACAAAATATTCATGTCACATCGGCATAATTTGAACACAATTTTTTTATTGATTAACAAGCAGATTTAAGGCCATGATACAATATTAATCAAGAACATACGTTAATAGTGCATTTTAATTAGCATTACAAGCATAAAAAGATCTGAGTTTAGTCTATAAATAATTTTGTCAGCAATTACTTCTAATTAGGAATCTTTTGATTCTCTTTCTTGTTATAATATTGGGTTTGATATTTTAGAGCTGATATTAACTATATGTATAGTTAAATAAATAATCTGAGGGATTTTATGAAAGAATTCTTGAAAAATGAAAGTACACAAATGTCAACATAACCTCAAAATCTCAACCCTTTGCATGCCGGAATCATACAAATAGGAGTGAAACGTACATTTTATTGAAAAATATAAAGCACAAATTACCTGATAAGGAGTCTCCTCTCCATGTTCCTCCAAATGTTTGATATTTAAACACAACAAACAGTTCTCAATCGGACTCCAAACATAAAACACATCATCCTTCAAAACTAACAAATTACGCAATTTCCCCGTTGGATTTTCACTCAAACCGTCTTGCAAGGCTTTAAATATTTTGTGATTAGCCAATTTAGTTTCGTACAATCGGGATTCCATCGTGAAAATTCAAAATTATTCCTTGTTTTGGCAAACTACAATTATTTCACAACTTAACCATTGACAGTTAGAATCGCGCCAATAG
Source organism: Cnaphalocrocis medinalis (assembly GCA_014851415.1). NCBI lineage: Eukaryota > Metazoa > Arthropoda > Insecta > Lepidoptera > Crambidae > Cnaphalocrocis > Cnaphalocrocis medinalis. The sequence goes on from CM026295.1 coordinate 3,820,797, forward strand.
GCAAAGATGTTCGGGCAAATATCGAACTACTTGTCGTAAGCCCTTATTTTTTAGGTAATAGAGTCTAATTTAGAAACAGTGCCTCAGACGTGACTTTGGCAGTAGCACAGCTTTTTCAAGAGCGTTTTGTTATTTTACCAAAATAGAAGTCTTAAGTCAGACATAAAATGCGTTTGGTTAATGAAGTCAATAATAATTTGTATTTTTTAATAATTCTCAATAAAAATTTAATGATTGAATTGAATAATAATGTTTATTAATAATAATTGTTGAATCTCATAATATGTGTATTATTTGTTTGAGAGTGAAATTTTAGACTCCATTTTTATGGGTAATTCGCCATTTCGGTGTTTTTTCTATGTCCGGGCAGGCGAACTCAATTTCTTGTACTATTTTTATGCTGAAAACGATATTTTTGTAATAAATATCTTAATTTTGATTTGTTTTTGTTGTTTATACATAAAAATCTATAATTTAGACCTATAAAAAAACTATCCGAAAGCAAGTATTCTAATTTCCTTGGTATGTCCCATTGTTTACTTTTTCTCAATGACAGTATATAAAATCTAATCGTATTATTATTTCATTTCAAATGGGTAAGTTTTATGAATTAGGGATATGATTCTAATTAAAAACTATACTTACTCATATCAAAATGGCTAAAACCAATATAGAAAGCGTAATTTGTTTAATGTCCGGGTCAAAACTATAATTTCCTTGGGTCGACATTTCCAGCAGCGTAGCTCGAAACGCACAAATAATTGAATTCAATGGACTACACCACGTCACATAAGCCATTTGGCCGCGAGAGGCTATCGAGGCAGGACCTGCGCACCTTTGATCGGTTTCGCGCCAGTCGCGTAAGTAACACCCTCCTTGGGCTTTGGTTTCTACATTTGACAATTTCCTTGGCCGCTTTTTTGTAAGTTTAAAATTAACTTCGTTAAAGTGTTTTTTTTATACAACAATAGTATATGTAGGGCTTAACCTTCATTTTAAATAACAATAATTAGAAGTGAATATTTTCTAGGTTGTAGTGGTTTTTAGGCATAAATCTAATTTCCTTGGTACTAATTTCCTTGCGTTCCGTGGCTCAAAACTGGCCAAGGAAATTATGAAGTATCAGGGAAATTATATAATCAATAAAATTACGATTTTAATTTGACCCAATACTAATCTTATAGGTACTGTACCTATGCGTTTTTTTTCCGATGTCATCTACGAATCGCAAATGAGAGATGTATACGCCATTTATGTTGATGCCACGTCCTTTCCAGCTGAGCGTCTTGAACATTGCATTTGTGAACATTTTCAGGGAAATGACGTCCCCTTGTGTCACTCCTTTATGCAATGGTATAGGTTTTGTTTGCTGGTTCTGTACTTGGACGGTCATAGTGGCAGCTTCGTAGAAATATCCCATCATTTGGATATGTTGCCAATCTATTTGACAACGCTACAGGTACTCCAGAACAGATCAGATTTCAACCGACTCAAAGGCCTTCATAGTTCTCAAAAACTAGACACAAAGGCTGATCATACTCCTCGGTCTTCTGTATAATCTGCAGCACTATATGAATGTAGTCTAGTGTGCCATATCCGCTTCGAAATCCAGCCTGTTCCGGTGGTTGGAATTCGTCGAGTCTTCGCGCAAGATGGTTCGTGATAACTCTTGAGAAGAGCTTATAAACGTGACTTAGAACAGAAATGGGTCGATATTTCTTCTGCAGGCTTTTGTTGTAGAACTAGACGACCACACTTCTACTCCTTCGGAGTTCTCCCTTCAAATAGGAAAGCGTTAAAAAGCTTTTAGAGGTCCCTCTTTACGGGTTTATCTCCACCTTTGACTAACTCTTTGTTACGCCATCTTCTCCAGCAGCTTGTCCGTTTTTTAGCTGCCCAAGAGCAATCTCGATATCGCCAACGCTGACTTCTGGCAGGTCTTCAGTGAAGTGACGTGTTAATGTGTCTCGAGAGTCCTCATTTTCAGCTATAATCGGCTATAAAAAATCTTCAATCTCCGAAAGGACTGTCGGCTTTGAGGCAACCACTTCTCCACTTGCTGTAGTCAGCTTTGTCAGGTGGCTTCTTCCGAGAGATTGTACGAACACCTTTGACCCCCGATTCTGCTCAATGGCTCTCTCTTTCAATAGCAAGGTTATTAGAGCACCGCAGGTCGTGTCGCACAAGCTTATTGATCTCTCGATTAAGAGCCCGTTTTCTCGACGAAGTAATAAGTCTTCACGCCGTTGCCTCATTAGTCCTAAAGTCTCCTCGAAAAGTTCCAAATCCTATAGCTGCAATTCTGTACACTTAAGCGTTGAAGTCCCCCATGACAACATTGTAGTGAACCCTGGTAGTTCAGTGGAGGGCCCTCGAATTATGTTCTCGAACATTTCCTCCACTTTATGGTCTGAGTACGTCAAGGTCGTATCACATACACTTGCACCACCTTGAGGCTGTACCTCTCGGTGAGCTTAATGATGAGGTATGCTACCCAGTTCGACACTCTAGACATTTCGACTACGTTGTCGGAAAGGGACTTATTGACCAGAAACCCGACGCTACGTTGGAAAGTTTGGTCTCCCTCGTGAAAGTACAGCAGATGGCCTGACCCCAAGGTTATCCTCTCCCTCTCGTCGAATGTGCCACCTAATATTCCCAAGTTCCACCTTAAGTCCTGCCCATCACCAGGTTGTTGATTTTATCTACGTTTAGATTTGGATAGTTATACCGACATCAGTCGGTCGCCAGACTCTCGTTTCCTAGTCGGCAGGATGCACCCCGGGCAGATGAGGTTGGCTTTTAGGGCGAAATGATGTTGGTTCACCCCCTTACATCCCCTTAATTCAGTAAAATAATTAAATACATTATCAATATGTTTTATTCTTACTTAATTATGATTCTAATGTTTGATTCCACTACCATGATTATTATGTGAGTAGCAGACAATTTAATACCAATAATGTAAAAAATACCTCTTTATTTTAAAATAATTATTTTGTGCTACGTATCGAACTGATTTTACTAACTAATTAATGAAAAATATCAAAAGCAATATATTTTTTTCTAATTTCCATGACACCTCATAATTTCCTTGTATCGGTTTTATAATTTCAATGGCCTTTTCCTAATTTCCTTGGCTACCAAAATTTCATCACCCTATAACTTTTTTTCTAAAACTTTTTGTGAAACCCCTTTTACAAAATTCAGTACCATTTTCCCTCTTCTTTCTTAAATGGAACAGAAATGTACGAAAAAAAGATGTTTTATATGTACCAAGGAAATTAGGCAAAATTTAATATTTGCGGCGAACTACCCTTATAAGATGGGACCGTAGGTAAATGCTGCACCTATAATACGCACCTACCTATGTTGATAGGCGTCAAGAAAGTCTTTAAAACTGATTTTTCGGGAACTAATGGAGTACTCTTTTGGAGGCTCTTAAAACTTATTTAAAATTACTATTAAATTGGACGCAAATAAGCAATAGTGTGTTAACCCACAAAATTTCCGAAAATGAGTTAAATGCAGTTCTATTAGAAACTGGTCTAAGAACATTTTTCAAAAACATTTTTTCTAATATACACTTTAATTCATTAAAAAAACAGGTATTTTTATTTAGGATAACGCCCTATGAGCCTTACACAAATTTGCAATAAATTGCTAAATGCCTTGACTTACACTTTAGAACCTTTGGCGCCACCTGTCAGTTTGCAATAACTACTCATGAAGCATGACAAGTTATTGCAAAAACCAGCAATACTGAACACTTCGATTTGAAACGGTCCGATGCTACCTACTTTGAAAACAGTTTTTATTCGACAAAAGTTATTAATATATAAATTTTATTGGTGCATTAGTATAATAAGATAATAAACTTAACAAGAAACATTAGTTTTTGCAAGGTAAGTGTTTAATATGGTTTATTCAGACATTTTTATTTACTTAGAGGAAATGTTATCTGTGTTTTTGGTGTAATTAAGTAAAAAGTATAAATTATATTGTGGAGAAAAGCTTAAATATATTATAAATTAGGTAAGTCCATAGTATACAAAGTGCAAAAATAGGCAAATTTATAAGTTTAATATTGTTTTTCGGAGAAAATGTCACTTAATCAGTTTTTGCAAAATATTGAATCTACAAAAGCTATAAGTTTGTTTTATGCTTATGTTACTCAAAAGATTTTTGTAGAAATATCTAAGGCAGCATTCAGTATACAATTTTGTTTCATGATCATTAGCATATTTTTGCAAAACGGTAATAAGGACTCAAATATTTTTTTGAATTAGTTTTAAATGAGTGAATACCTATACTTTTAAAAGTACCCAAGGATGTGATCATGCTTTAATCTAGTACTAGCGGCCGCCCGCGACTTCGTCCGCGTGGAAAAGTAACTTTTTACCCCCCTTTTAACCCCTTACAACCCCCTTAATATTATTATGTTGATAGCCTATAGCCTTCCTCGATAAATGGACTATCCAACAAAAAAAGAATTATTCAAATCGCACCAGTAGTTTCGGAGATTAGCGCGTTCAAACAAACAAACAAACAAACAAACAAACAAACAAACTCTTCAGCTTTATTATATTAGTATAGATTTTTGTTGGATTAAGGTATCGCTTGCTAAACAGCTTTGAAGACCAGTACACCGCAGTGGTTGGAGCGCCGGTTTACTTGGACGCAAGGGTCGCGGATTCTTTTTAATTTAGTATGCTTCTTAACCGTGGGAGAGCTACGCTTTGGCAACCGAGGGAGAGTCACGCTTTGGCATGAATGGGCCAGCTCGGTTGGAGTGATACCACGGCCTTACAGAAGACCAACTTTTTATTTATATTTATATTGAGTACAATCAATACTATCTCACTCCGCCTGATGGTAAGCAGCCGTGACATGCAAATATTAGGTTGGCAAGCATAAAAGAACAAACAAAGTACCTATTGCGTCTGTCATCTTCACCCTGAAGGCCTGTTGAGATGCCGTTTCACGCCCCGCCTAAAAACCCCAAAATTGAAAGAAGGAGAAAACACATGAACTGGAAGGGCATTCCATGACTTGATGCTCCAAGAGGAGCTAAACCTCTTGGTGCGCGCCGGCATTGTTGGACGGCAACGCTGTCCAGCACGTATTATTCGGGAACGGAAAGGGGAAGATTAGTTGGAATAACTCATCACAGCATTCCCGATTATAGAGGCACACAGTGTGGGATTTTGACTAACTAGCGGACACACACTTTTTACGGTCGATTTTGGTGAATAGAATCATTATACATACTATTATGAAACACCAGTTTAAATAACTTTCTTAATTTTGGAAATACGATTATTTTTTGTAAGGTCAATGCACTTGGCCAAACTGGTTTTATTTCAATAATTTCCCAAATATACAAAATATGGCTGTCATAAAATTACATATCAATTTAAGATTACAAATAGATTTTTTTGTAGAAATTACATGCTTTAAATTACCATTGGAAACGAGAAATTAAATATTTTGTAAATTTTAGTTTTTTTTTTTTATAAAATGTTTTATTTAATATTTGCATCTACGGTAGCCAGGAAAATACATTCGGGTAAAGCACCTACCTGCTGTGAAAATTTGAATTGGATATCTTATGGGAGATCAGAGTTATAACGTTTCTAAGTTTTCATAGAATTTCTATGGAAATAGGGTTGTCACAAAAAGTATAAATATTATATTTAATTTTACTGTAAAAAAAATATTTAAATACAGTAGAACTCCAATTATCCGAATTAATGGGGATATTTTGAAGACTAGGCTCCTTGATGTAGAACTACAACAGCCCAGCTAAACTATAAGAGGTAGGTCAATGGCACTTTAACAAAAGTTGTTCAGATTGATGAGCATTTTATGATGCTATGAAAAAAATCAAAGATCATGGAACATCTGGTTTGAAACTCTAAGAGCCCAGCTCCACTATAACAAATATGGAATGAAATGGAATGGAAAATTGTCAAATGTGATGAGCATTTTTGGATGAGATCCTATAAGGAAGGATATTCCGAACTTAAAGCCCTAATGGAGCGAAAAGGGGGTTCCAAGTTTGTTCATGGGACTACGTGATTCCTTGGCCCAATCTACTCCAACTTTTGCATACACATTCTTTGACAGAATTGATGGATAAAATATAAGATTCAAACTTTAATAGAATATTACATCCCCTAATGGAATAAAAAGTAATTTGGGGGTTACTTTCAATAGAAGTTGATATCATTTTTTTTTAATATTAAATAGGTTTGCACTTGACCTCATCTCACCTGATGGAGAGTGCCAATAAGGTTTGAGATGTAGCGTGCTTTTCCAGAAGAAGCCTATTCACTCTCGACTTAAAGACACCCAAATTGTAGCTCTCTGGAAATACAGAAGCCGGCAAGTTGTTCCATTCCTTAGCAGTTCGTATAAAATATCAATGAGCCGCCTTAAAAATCTATTAACCTATAAACGAACATTTATAATAAGTAATATTTTTTTATATCTATTTAAATAATCATCTTTAAGTCAAGAGTCATAAAGTTCACGCAAACGAAGTTGCGGGCGGCCACTAGTCACTCATAAAAGAAAAATAAACAACTTCAATGCCTACCCCGTAAAATTTGAGGGTTGCTCTCGGTTTTTTAGCGATCACATATCATCACTTTGACTTGCCCACAAATTTAAAATAATATAAAAATACAAACAGTAGGGCATCTTAAGTGATGGGCAACCCTAATCAGAAAATTAAAAAAATTATATCTCGGAGATCCCGTGCATCTCCTATTTGTATTTTTTACTGATGTTTGATAACGCTATTAAGTACATTATGGCCTCAAATTTAAATGCAAATAATGTATGGTTGCGCGGGAAAAAATGTTTGAAGATTTTTCAGTAAAATAAATATTTCTTTGTTACGGTGACTCTGAATGGTTTTTTTTATAAGTTTTATGATACTTTGCTGGCTTTCTTACAATATTCTAAAACATTAGTTATTTAAACTTAATGATAAGCAGAAATAATGCGTTTCTATGGTTTCTATGGAAATTTCTCGATTTATTTTTTTACTCAAAAACTATTTCAAGTTACGCGGTGGGAGTTTTACCGAAAATATTTTTTTGATCATATCTATCCAACACAAGCCTAAAATAAAATGTCCGCAAGTCAGGAAAAATCCCATACTGTGAGGCAGTAGAGAACACTAAGACTGGAAATGTCTCTACGTAACTAAAGAGATTCTAGGGACTTGGTCACCTCATGATCTCCAACAATACGAAAAGCAGCCCCCAGCAAGTACTTCGCGGAACCATCATAGAGAGATAAGAGCAATATTCCGTACACGGGCGAACCTGTGCCTTGCACAGGAGACAAAGCTGCACCAGAATAAAATACCGTCTCACTCTATTCAGAATCCCGAGCTTACGGGAAGCGGTTCAGATTGCTACGCTAAGACTATCCTGCATTGATGAGGAGGATTCAGAGCATGAAGAGTGGGATGGGATAGAAAAGGTGACACCATAGCAGAAAATACACACACACCTGTGTCTTCTTGGCATTAAACTCAAGAAGTTTGCTGGCATCCCATTTAGGAATGCGGTTCAGGACCCCATCGAAATCGGAGACAAGAAGATTCCTCTTTACCTAGGTTTCAGTCTGCTTTGCCGCAGGTCTTCCGAAAAAGCGTGCATGGACAGTACTGTCATCCGCATAGCAATGGATGTTAGCAAGTGATAACATCATCATCAGCCTGTTGCAGTCCACTGCTGGACATAGGCCTCTCCAAATGCTCGCCACTTTGATCGATCTTCGGCTACTCGCATCCAGCTCCAGCCAGCCCTCTTGCGCAGATCATCACTCCATCTGGCCTGAGGTCGTCCTACACTACGTTTACTACGTTACGCGGTCTCCACTCCAGAACTCGTTTACCCCAACGGTTGTCAGTTCTGCGGCAGATATGGCCAGCCCACTGCCACTTCAGCTTGCTAATCCGGTGAGCTATGTCGATAACTTTGGTTCGCTGCCGGATCACCTCGTTTCGGATTCAAACACGCAGAGAAACGCCGAGCATAGCTCTTTCCATAGACCGCTGAGCGACTTTAAACTTGTGGACTAGCCGTGCTGTTAGTGTCCACGTTTCAGCCCCGTATGTCATGACGGGTAGGACGCACTGATTATAGACTTTTGTCTTTAGGCACTGTGGAATAGACGATGCGAAGACTCGACGTAGTTTTCGGAATGCTGCCCAACCCAGCTGGATTCTTCTTTTCACCTCATCCTCAAAGTTGTTTCGACCCAACTGCAATGTCTGCCCGAGGTACACATACTTCTCAACAACTTCGAGGGTGGCGCCATGGATCGCAATCGGTTCCGGTAGAACATGTTCATTGAACATGACCATGTCATTGATATGCAGAACAAACAGTGTCGGCGACAAGGCGGAACCTTGTGGTACTCCAGAATTTATCAGAAGGAAGCAGGAAGTAGCTTTTGTGATTAGCCTTTGTGACGGAAAGGTCACGAATCCTGCAACCCTCCATAAATTCTGCAACCCAACCGCATAAGCGAGGTGGCAGACCGTATGCCGGAAGTTTGAAGAGAAGTAAACGATGCCAAACACGGTTAAAAGCTTTGGCGATATTAAGGCTAATTGCCTGAAATTTTTGACGAGCAAGTGGATCACCATGATGGTAAGCAATTGCCGCCCCCCACGGACACCTGCAACACCAGTGGAGTCGTAAATGCGCTGCCAACCTTTTTTGTCCTACCCGATACCCGGTCCGGTACGGTATCACTCACTCGATGAAACACAGCACAGGTGCTGCACGCCAGTTTTCTGTGAGGCAGTGGTAACACTCCGGTCGAGTCGGCCCTTTCATGCCGAAGCGAGGCTCTCCAACAATTACCATACTTCTTCATAGCTTCTCCCCAGAAGTATGACACGTACGCTAGAAGGTCCCCTGTGGAGCGTTTCGGTCTAAAACCATATTGTCGGTCATGGAGTAGCGAATGATCTTTTAGGTAGCGGATAAGTTGAGTGTTAAACTATCCGCTCAAATACTTTTTACAATATTCAATAACAACTCAAGAGACATGATTTGTTTCATAAACCTACTCAACAACGGTTTTTAATTTTACAAAATTGTTTCAAAGCACTTAACGCATTTAAAAAAAATCTACCAATTTCAATTGGTTATTTAGCAAAAACATTCTATGTCTCTTAAAATGTTTTATTAGGTGCAAATAAGCTATAGAAAGTTTTGCTATAAAAAGAATCTGCCTTTTCTCATAATAACGACTATATTTTTAATTATTTAAAATAAAATGAGTTAAATAAAGTAATTAACTTTAATTTACATTCAAACATGTCCAACTTTTAAAAAATCTCCATACAAAGTATTTAAAACTTGTTCTGAATTTTCAAACGCCATTTTCTCGGAATGACAGTCATGTGGGTTAACACACTATTGCTTATTTGCGTCCAAATGCCTAGGTATTTCAAAAAAGCCTATGAAAATTTACACTAGTTTTATTAATATTATGTTCTTCTGTATCGCTATATTTATGTTTCTAGGTGTTGTTTAGTTTTAATAAATACAGAGAGCATCACTGTGAATGTTTACTTCCCATAACTACGTCAACTAATCTAGCTATAGACTCAATTAATTAAGGGTACCTATACATTTATAGGTTACTGATTGTTATCGGTCTTATTTTCCGAAGAAATAAATAATTATTTGTCAGAATTTAAGTTTTTAAACAAACACTTGCATGACCGATTCCCTACACGCCCCCCACCCCCCGCAGAACGTATTGTTCCCTCCGTACCGCGAGAATATTTCACTTTGATTCGGAATGGTATCACGTAATTTCATCTCCCAGAGCACAGCCAACGCTTTCTTATAAATAAACCAGTGTATAGGCAGCAATAAATTACGCTTTCCGAGATTTTCGTACGTGGATCGTGTTGTATAATTTAATTCTTGTTTGTTTAAAGCGCTCTGGATTGGCGATGGCGTTGAGTTACTGGGAGCTAGTGAGATTGCGAGCGGTGTTTACGATGGGATTGGCTTGTTTTCCGTTAAAAGGTTTGGGGGAGTCTAGTATCAATCTTTGTGAAAGTTTTGAACACATTAAAGGATGATTTTCCATTCCTCTGGTTAAATAGTTAACTGCCCCAGTTAGAGACGTCCTTTAACGTTAATGCTCATTATCTAAATCATGGATAGTCTTGATATCTATTAAAATAAAGGTAAATTGTTATTTAAGTGACAATTATGGCAATTAAGGGTAAAGTCTAAGTGCGACCGTAAGAGACAGATATTTTTTTTACTTAAAACTTCTTAAAAAGCATAACCTAGGTACTTTACCCCAGGCGATATCCGTTAACCTTTGGGTCATGTAGGTACTTATTTACAAACTTTTCTATTTAGCCATAAAACTTAAAAGAGGTACTTAATTGCTTATTTGCAATATCTTTAACTTTGTATTACGTTAATCCCATTACTTATTATAGTCCCTCTAAAAAACCCACCAGTCATTGTCATTCCACTGACCTCTCGCAAAAACAATACCCTCTCGCTAATGGTGTAAGATATCTATAGGATAAAATAAATATTGTTTGCCAGCATCATAAATAAGGGCAGGGACAGACGGAGGGACACGCGTCACCTTTTGATACATTTCCGCTGTCGTTATTAATGACAAGTCATCGGTGGCCTCCCGGCGGGCTCTGGGCTAGGGCTGGCGCGGAGGGCAAGGAGTGGTGGAAATGTAGTTTTGTTTTTGATCATCAAACACAGATATTTGTTGATGAAACTGATAATATTTGTGTTGGTGTTTGTGATTCTTTCTTTGTTTCTGGAGGGAAAACCTTAGTTTGTGTGTGAAGTTGGCTATTTATTTTTCTTTTGTTTCCTATTGTATCAATAAAATCAACAAGTTATGTACGTTCATTATCCTTTTCATATATTTCAGATCTTTTTTTTATGGATATTAAATTATTGTGTGCTAAATAAACACTTTCTAATATATTCTATTCTATTTAACTATTAATTCAATTTAACTATTATTGAGTGTTGATTTTCATGGCCGGTGCTTCCATCATTCATTACTTTACATTCTATTTCATTTCATTAATTTCATTCCCATTTTCATCACAATTTCAAATTGAAGTATCTAGCTTACTTCAATTTGAAATATAAATTACGAATCCCATCACAAACACTTCGGTTTACCATAAACCTTGTCCTAGGTATTACAAATTATGTCTTTATAAATAGTAAAGAGATAGATTACCTTTACGTTCATCTTCTCCACCCACTTCCCAACAATGGCAGCCCTGTCCAATTCATACGTGGCGCCTGCCCGGCATAATAATAGCGGGGTAGTATCGCCACATGCGAGTCGAGTCGCTAAATTTATCAATAGCGCTACATCGCGCGCTGTGTTCTCACCCTTATATTTTATTCAGAGCGTTGCTCAGGCATTGATCATGGCATTTGATGGAAACCTTCAGCGGATTGAAGCGGATCCTCAGACGAAGAATAAGGCGTACATTGTCAAATTATCGCCGGGAAAATTGGCTTTTCGTGTTATGGAATCGGAAAGGCGCGATGTATGTCAACCATCAAATTAGTAACGTGGAGGTATCCTTTTTGGAAATTGGACCGTCCTTATGTCTAAGTCATAAGAGCAATTTTTGCATTGCGGGGGTTAACTCCACCTGACACTGTCTGTACACTTAACCTGTCAAGTCATAGGTATGCTGTTGTCATTTATGAGATTTGGATGCAATTGAAATTATTTTGACTGTGCATCAGGTCAGGTACCTACATAACACGCAATCATTTTTGAAATTTAAATAACAAAATAGCCTTAATCACAATGGCGACTTGAAGCCTTGACACAGCTGCTCGAAACAGTGCTTTAACAGTAGGTAACGGGTGATTTTATTGTACTACTTACTGTTTATATTAGGTATGTTGTTCACTATTGAAACAGGTAGGTAGGTAAATAACACCTTATATGATTAGTAGGCATAGAAAGTGCCGCCGAAACTTGATTTTTGGCCAAAACCAAAACCCAACTTTAGGCCAGACTCTACTTTTAAGCAATAGTATAACATCCCAGACCTCATAGTCACTCTCCTACATGTATGATGGTAGACAGCAAAAAAAAAAACTTATCTAGCTAAAGCAATTCTATAAAACCACTTTTTTAATAAAATATAACTCTAAAACTACTCTTCCTTAACTCCCCAGCCACGGGAAAATAATAGATAGCCTGTGAAACAATTCTAACGGTAATTGGGGTAGATGTCTCCCGAGGACCCGTGACACGCTGACGTATGGCGATATTGTGTAAATTGTATGCCCATATTCGGAACGTGACAGAAACCGGTGCGTTTACCCCGCGAGACGCGCGACAAATGATATGAATTCGGTAGTGTCTTTATTTAGAGTGATGGATCTGTTATTTGTTTACCTTTGTGTCGTTATATCTTTTTAAGTTTGTGATAGGTTCTTTATATAATAACTAGTAGCCCACCCTCACTTCGTTTCGGAACATAGTTTTGCTATTAGTTCCAATAAATGCCAATAGATGGTGTCGATTACATCAAGCAAGTGTTTCGTCTTTTCGGGCTGTCTGTAGAAGCTCCTCTTTATAATTACTGCTCTATGACGTAAGCGGCAGTGGCGCCATCAATTAATTTCATGACTTTCTTGATACATTAAAAATCACAATGAAGTACGTGGAAGTACTGTAGACGAATAAAACCGATCGCCTAGAACAGGGGTCACCAATTGGTTTCGTTTGGGGTCCAGTGGCTACGACGAAGGGCTCGCGATCCACACCGTGTGGTTCGGCGGAACGCACTCAGCCCGCGGTCAGTCAAAAGAACCTTTTATTAATTCCGATATTCTTTATCGACTACTTACATTGCGCAATTTTTTTATTGAGGACAATCAAGATGACCTCCCTCCGCCTGATGGTAAGCGGCCGTGAGATCCAAATATGAGGTGGACAGGCACAAAAGAACAGACTAAGTACCAATTGAGTCTGTCATCCTCAACTCCTCACCCTGAAGGCCTGTGAGATGCCGTTTCACGCCGCGCCTAAAAACCCAGGATTGTAAGAAGGAGGAAACACATGAACTGGAAGGGCATTCCATGACTTGATGGCTCGTGGCAGGCATGAGGAGCTAAACCTATTGGTGCGCGCCGAATGCAATGCGCAAATGTTAGAGTTTTCTTACATAAGCCTTTTGGTGGTCTATTAGATGCTTTTCCTTTATAAGACTTAAGAAGGTAGAAGGTAGGAGATAGATTAGGGGCAACGTCGTATTATTCCAATCTGTCGCCGGAACAAAGTGTCCCGTAAGATCGTCCATAAGCAGCAGCTTCCAATCTTGGCAAAAAGCGTTAGGGTAAGTGCACCATTAATGGGGCGCACTAAGAACGCATTTAAGTCTTAATGCAGGTAAGTATTTAAGAAAAGACCGTGTGATGTTGAGGTACCTATGAATAACTGAATCAATCAAAATAACCTTATAAAGTTGTTGATTCCAATATTTGCCAATAGATGACGCTGGGCGTCGATTATAGATGACCTCACTCCGCCTGATGGTGCGGCCGTGAGATCCAAATGTGAGGTTGACAGGCACAAAAGCAGGCATGAGGAGCTAAACCTATTGGTGCGCGCCGAATGCGCAAATGTTACACTTTTCTTACATAAGCCTTTTGGTGGTCTATTAGATGCTTTTTCTTTATAAATACTAAAGAAGGTAGAAGGTAGATTAGGGGCAACGTCGTATTATTCCAATCTGTCGCCGGAACAAAGTGTCCCATAAGATCGTCCATAAGCAGCAGCTTCCAATCTTAGCAAAAAGCGTTAGGGTAAGTGCACCATTAATGGGGCGCACTAATAACGCACGTAAATATCGCGAACGGGCTTAATATTAAAACGGCCGCGATACTTGCAAGTTAACGCGTCACTCTAGGGTGAGATCACATTGTTATGGTGTTTTAGTTTATTATCTACTGTAGGGTAGGGCTTAAACATAAAATACTAGCTTTTGCCGCGGCTTCGCACGCGTTAAATTCGGAATAGCACAAAAGTAGCCTACGTTACTTTCGATCTCTTCAACTATCTCCACTTCATAATCACGTCCATTCGTGGCTCCGTTTTGCCGTGAAAGAAAGACAAACATACAGACAGACACACTTTCCCATTTATATATTAGTCAGGATAGTAGGACTTAGGCACAAAATATAATCTATTTCTAGTTATAACAGGAGAAACTGTTTGGGTGACTGAGTGGATATAGGATGTATCTGTGAACATGCCTAAGGCTTAACGACGATCATTTACTTACAAACTTTTAACCACGTCTTCTACTTACCATTCCGAATAACATGTTTTGTTCTACGACTTTTGGAAATCCGCCCAAATTTTTTTCGACCCTCCATACAAAATGAACGAGTCACAATACTTATTTCCAAAAGTCATAGAACAAAATATGTTGTTCAGAATGGTTAGTAGAACACTTGGTTAAAGGGATGTAAATGTCCACAGATACTTGTACACCCTGTATTTTATTCGTTACTTCTTTATTTATAGTTTCATGTCCAATGCTATTGCAATGTACATAGGTAACCTAACGGTGTTGTGATGTCCGAAATAAACCTTTTACAAAATCTTCTCAAAAAGTTCGAAAACCAACCCCCAAAAATAATAATGTGAGCCCAACCTAACCCTGAGACGATAGCAAGACACAGCGTCGGCGAGATAGTGCTCGGGGGTCATCGCAAACAAATGAGGGGTGTAAATCCACCCCAGGAGGGGGGCAGGTGGCTCAGGTACCAGGTAGCATTTGCTTAACCCTTTCTTGGGTAACATATGGATATACGTACAGGCATGTGGTTAAGACACTTGAAGTGTTTCGGACGTTCTCTTGGATTTATAGGCGGGTGTATTGGTTTTGTTTTGTTAGGGTTGATGGTGGATTTACGTGGAGTCTGGGCATCCGTCTTTATGAAGGCGTGGGAACTATTTATTGGGATCTTAGTGTTTCTGGTCTTTTGTAAGAAATATTTATTTACTTGGGCGTTACCTAAGTATTAAAAACTGTCTCAATTTTGTTAGCGAGCTAGGTGTTGCACCCTAAGAATGAGATAAAAACATTAACATACTCGTATTATTTATTTGGAGCAATCTTATACAAAAAGAACTGGAATCTAGTAGTACCTAAATCTAATTATGCTACCAAATGCAACACCCATGAAAGTGACTAACACAAAAAATCTTGTACTAATCGATTTTACATTAAACTGACCTTATAAATCCAATAAATAAACAGTGACCTATCTCTATGTACCCAAAGATTTAAATCTTTGTATGTACCTCCAGTTCCAGCAGCTTCAGCGTATGTACCTACCTATTTATAACAGGGGCAGCTAGTTGTTACCTGTTACCTTAGCCCCGCCAGGAGGACAGTACAACTGCAGGGCAAAGGCCTCCATCACAGAAATCAAGTCATTGCTACATGATGGGTTCAGACTTAATCACCACGCTTGCCTAATGTAGATTGGTGATCACAAACCCGAGCTATTTTCGAAAAATTCGAAGCGTAATATTTTAAATTCATTAATTGTATGCTACTAGTAATTATTTTTTAAGTGAAGTCCTAGTCGGCTGGCCACGTTCGGCATAGAACCTACATTCGTTTTCGACGCGGTGCGCGCCCGAAAAAGCTAGTGGAGTGGTCGCTAGTAAGACAAGACCTCGACGCTCAAAAAAAAAATGCTAGTATGAGGACTCTCTAAGATGACAACCACTTGCGTGTTTTTTCATGTAAGAATGTAATTTGAAAAAATGTATGGCGTCGCAATGGCAAAAGGATGAAAGATATGTTAGACACAGGCATTAAGAAATCTTTCCGATGAAAACTCCAAATGAAAATAGTTGAAAAATTACTAAAAACCTATCATCGCAAAACAGGTCGTAGTAAATAAGAAGCTAGAGCATGTGTGTTTACGGCCCACAACTCAGCCGGCTCCAGAGAGATACCCGCTTGTTTATGGACCGCCTCGCTCCCGGCTCGGCACAGGCGAGCTGGGAGCAGTGAAGCAACGAACAACCTACCACGCCTGCCACTGACGAAGGTACCTGTGCTATTTATAAAGTAGTAAGTAGTACTCGTAATTTTAACAGCGACAATTTTTTTTGTGGCTTAGTATATAGGCTCACCTCAGTCTGATGATAAGCAAAAAGAGAGCCCACGTTGCAGTTATAACTGACGCAACGGAACGCCATCAAATCCGTTGGCACTGCCATTCTGACTCGCGAGATGCTTATATGTAAACCAAAAACACGAAACACCGATCTCCTTCTTCTTCTTCTCGTATCGATGGCATCAAGATATTACATTTTCGCAGCCCGATACTCCGCCACAATTACTTCGCTATCGGGAGGCAGCTACATGATGGGTTTAGACTTAATCACCACGCTTGCCTAATGTAGATTGGTGATCACAAACCCGAGCTATTTCGAAAAATTCGAAGCGTAATATTTTAATTCATTAATTGTATGCTACTAGGTAATTAGTTTTTTTAAGTGAAGTCCTAGTCGGCTGACCACTTAGAGCATTAATGCTCTAAGGCTGGCCAGGTTCGGCATAGAATCTACATTCGTTTTCGACGCGGTACTTATAATATAATAGGCCTTTTGCATCTTAGCAGATGATTTAAGTAGCATTTTAAGTAGGGACACCACACCTTCGCTCGTGGCTGTACAGACCAATGCGTGATTGTATGTTTCGTCCGCATTCGACGCGGTGCGCGCCCGAAAAAGCTAGTGGACAAGACCTTGACGCTCAAAAAAAAATGCTAGTATGACGACTCTCTAAGATGACAACCACTTGCGTTTTTTTTTCATGTAAGAATGTAATTTGAAAAAATGTATGGCGTCGCAATGGCAAAAGTATGAAAAATATGTTAGACATAGGCATTAAGAAATCTTTCCGATGAAAACTCCAAATGAAAAATAGTTGAAAAATTACTAAAAACCTATCATCGCAAAACAGGTCGTAGTAAATAAGAAGCTAGAGCATGTGTGTTTACGGCCCACAACTCAGCCGGCTCCAGAGAGATACCCGCTTGTTTATGGACCGCCTCGCTCCCGGCTCGGCACAGACGAGCTGAGAGCAGTGAAGCAACGAACAACCTACCACGCCTGCCACTGACGAAGGTACCTGTGCTATTATTTTATAAAGTAGGTAAGTAGTACTCGTAATTTTAACAGCGACAATTTTTTTTGTGCCTTAGTATATAGGCTCACATCAGTCTGATGATAAGCAAAAGGGAGCCCACGTTGCAGTTATAACTGACGCAACGGAACGCCATCAAATCCGTTGGCACTGCCTTTCTGACTCGCGAGATGCTTATATGTAAACCAAAAACACGAAACACCGATCTCCTTCTTCTTCTTCTCGTATCGATGGCAACAATATATTACATATTCCCAGCCCGATACTCCGCCACAATTACTGCGCTATCGGGAGGCAACACTGGTGCGATGCTGACACCCAGCGCCATCTATTGAATACAGTTTCGAACTACTACGTATTTAGAGCGGGTCCCGAAACAAAGTGATGTTCTATATTCTGTCCCACAGCAAATTAAAGGTCTCCATCATATAATTCATGTCATCGCTACTACGATAGGATAGGCTTGATCACCACGCTTACCTAATGCGGATTGGTGATCACAAACACGAGCGATGTTTGAAATATTAGAAACTTATTTGAACTTAACCCGGGAATCTAGCCCGATACTTATTCTGTGCCGACACTAGAGGAATGTTCGAAAAAATCGAAACATACATTTTGCTCGACCCAGTATTACGAGATCACAAAAGGACTTACTTAATGTCAAGCTATATTTTACTTACTACTTTTATTTAGAGAACAATTACTTCATTAAGAGCCGGATACTTTACTGATTTCTTCTTTGTACTGTGCCTAAGGCCTAGTGGACCTGCTATGATATGAATGTCTTTTATCATAAATATGTGTGTATGAAGTTTCCCAAATAAGTCCCAAATATTAAATAACAGTGCAAGATAAGCAATACAAATAATAGGCACTTGGACACTTCGAATTGCTCTGAGTATTTCTTTCATCAAGAGAAATGTATGTTTTTTATACTAGAGGTGATAACTCAGTAATGTAAATTTAACTTCAACATTTTGAGGAATCACAACTGCGCTGCCAACCTTTTCCCCAGATTTTGTCTCCGGTACTTACTCACTCGGCTAAACACAGAGCAGCTGCTTCACGCCAATCTTCTGTGAGGTATCTCTGCGGTCGAGCTACCCCATTCATGCTGAAGCGTGGCTCTCCCCCACGATTTGAAATAAAACAAAACACAATAAAGCAAATTAACATAAAAGATCCGCGATTGTTCACCGGCCAGGTTAGTCCTTGGCACACCTCCCTTATACCTACAGGGTGTATCTGTAAACATTTACATTCCTTTAACCACGTGTTCTACCAACCATTCTGAACAACATTGGTTTTATGACCTTTGGAAATTCGCAAAAAAATTCCAACTTTTCAAATAAAGTCGGTCACGTGACATGGTCATTTTTGTATGGGGAGTCGAAAACATTTTTGATGAACTTCGAAAGTCATTGAACAAATGTTGTTCAAATTATGAAATGAAATGAAGTTTATTGTATATATACATTTAGGTACATAATTAGCAGTTGCATTTGCTTTAGCGGAAATACCAGCTAAATTTTACCCTTTCAGGTGTAAGTATCCTACATTTGATATACATTACAATTTACGCAGGAATAATTACATTGGTTGGTTGGCACATTACAACAAGTGGTTAATGGGATGGAAATGTTCACAGATACACCCTGTATATTTGATCTGCGTAACGTCATTCAAACAATTTGCACCCTGATACCGTTAATAGGCAAATTTACCCTGTCCAAATCCATCTGTAGCCTTTAGTCTGACGAATTAGATCAACAAAAGCCGAACTAACCCGGACTAGCGGTAAACCATCGCTGAATGGGAGCGGATGGTGCTTTGTCTCAGGATCACCTCAACAATAACGTAAGGCATTATTACATCTTATTGTTGTGCCATGATGCCCCCTGACCGACGGCGGCCCATATATTCATCCCATTATGCGATCATGAATAACGCCCAGTGGTGTTATGTGGGGGGACACACGGGTGGGGAAAGTGGTGAGCTTCACGCCTTCTAGAAGACGTAGGTATAAGAAAATGCATTTTTCACGTATAGAATATTTCCGATGTATCGAAATTCCACCGTGGACATTGACCCAAATTGCACTACTTACCTATTCTGATCAGATCCAGAGTGTCCGATCGCAGGCAGCCTGCATCCTACGACTCTAATCATTGATAGGACTTGGTCCACCCATTGCCACTTCAACGAACTAATCCTTCCCTAATAGCCCTTTCCATAGCTCGTTGACTGGCCTCGTTGGAGGCCAGTCAACGAGCTATGGAAAGGGCTATGATCGGCGATTCTTTGCATGGTGGAATCAGGATTGAGGAGATTCGTAGAAATTGGGCCTTTGAAAGAAAAGAAATAAGAAATATTCATTTGGAACCAAATAACATTAACAAAAATAAAACCTAATTACACATAGAATAGGCCTCAATTCATATAGGTATTACACCCAGACGCTGAAAAACCCCCAATCCAGGAATGTTTGTCCAGTGGGGATCGAACCCACGACCATTGGCGTATGAGGCTGAGCCACTACCAAATGCGCCCTCAGGCCAGTCACTTCACTCCGTTTTCACGACAAAGAGGTCGTCAAGAAAGCGAAAGAAGTTCACCAACCGTGACTCCCGTATTCCCAGCTTCAATTCGACAATTAAGATTCCTCAGCTCATTGTAATTACACCTATGCGGGTTTCTTAATGAAGTTAAAGGGAATTAATTATTTTAGGGGGCATAAATTTAATCTGGCCAGCCTTTACTTATGACGGTGGAAGCGGACCGTGTTATGCGTAGGCTTATCTTTACTTGTAAATCTTGGCCGAGGGATGAGGTCGCCTTAAGACTAGTATTGTGTGGTGAGTAATGATTATGAATTTGTTCAATCTTCTTCAACTTCTTCAACCAGAAACAACGAAGGAACCACAAACACCCAGACCTAAGACAAATTTTAATATCTGTTTCATCAGCAAACATTTGTCTTGGTGCGGGAATCGAACCCGCGACCCTTGCGTCTCAACCGGCGCTCAAACCACTACGCCAAACGGGACGTCAATAATAATTAAATTAAATTTTAATTTAATTATGTATTAGCCGTATTCAATCCGGCTTATCGTGGAACCGACGCAATTCAAAACGGCCGTGATTTTGATAACAGCTAGCCGTAATGTAATACGGCGAATTGTACGATCAGCGACATAATATTTATTATACAGATCTGATACAGAAACTATCCAAAATGAGTAGGTTGCACGATGTTTTTTTCTTCCACTATAATTCAGCTACAGTAATAGCAACTATTACTTTATGAGTAAAAGCATCAAAGCAGCCACCATTAAATCTAAAAGTGCATCTAATACGAACCTGAAATTAATGGACCACTCGAATGCACGTTCGAAGTCCTTTCAGACGGACTGGATTCGAAATGAGAAAAGTTTCAAACAAAATCCAGTGTTGACGAGTCAATATTAACTACAAACCTGCAAGCTTACAACCGCAGTTCACTTACTGAAAAGCCCTGAAATTTCGCCTCTAGACTCCAAGAAATAAGGATGTGGCTGTATTTTTTGGATGGGCGGAGAATGCGGTGTGGAAGTCGGTTCCGATGAAGTTTTTCTAATAAGGTCGGGCGATATGTTTATCGTTGCATGTGGGTTTGTATATTTTAGTATCGCTTGCTGTACTCTGTCGGAATGAAAAGGCGGATGTAAAACGAAGAAGTCTGAAATTAATGAAACGCTCTCAAAGGTTGTGGAATGGAATAATTCTAAATACTCTCGTTTAAGTAAAAATCCTCATCCGGCTATTGCGGCCAATCTTAAAGACCAGCCACTACATATTAAAGTGATCAAGTGTGTTCGCAAACACTCTCTATTCACTTACCCTCCTAATTCGATGGGACACCAGAGTAACATGACCGAAGAGAAATTGGGTGCAGCATCAACGACTTCATTTTCAGTGAAACGATGCTCAGCAGTCTCAGCTGCTAACGATGGTGTTTCAAGAAAAGGGCATCGCATTTGTGATGCCTCAGATGTTGCAGATGTCCATAGGCAGCTGTGATCACTAACCATCAGGTGAGCCGTCTACTCGTTTAAAAACTCCGCACTCCTTCTGGTGTAGCTGATGTCCATGGGCGCCGGTGATCACTTACCATCAGACCCTCTTGCTCGTTCGCCTTCCTATAATATAAAAAAAAGTGCTTTTCGAGGTACAAG
Source organism: Cnaphalocrocis medinalis (assembly GCA_014851415.1). Taxonomy (NCBI): domain Eukaryota; kingdom Metazoa; phylum Arthropoda; class Insecta; order Lepidoptera; family Crambidae; genus Cnaphalocrocis; species Cnaphalocrocis medinalis. The sequence goes on from CM026295.1 coordinate 3,842,268, forward strand.
ACCGCCGACTTCCAGACCTCGGGCTGACACTGAGAATTTCGATCGGAAAATCTCTCTCTTGGCTTGACGCAAAGACCAAACCTGGGACCCCTGCCTTGGTGGCGCAATGGGTAATGGCACTTTTAAGCGACAGCTCGTTAAGTAACTAGCGTAAATAATTCTCGTATTTCTAATTGGACGACAGAATTTAAAAACAGTGGTCACACCAACACAAGCGTCCGAAGTAACCACAACAAATGGCCGGAGCTGGGAAGCTATATAGGTCTCAATGCAATTTGCCAGTTCAAGGCACCGATATGTCTCTGCAAATGGATAAAAATCAACCAGGGCTCTGGTAGGGATGCGCGTACTTTTGAGAATATGTCGATAGTTTCAATGTATTGACCTGACCAAAGTAGGTAGCTTGAGCAATTGTTTGTGCACTGATATGTCTCTGCAAATGGATAAAAATTAAAAATCAACCAAGGCTGCGTACAGTTTTTGCAAGGATGCATACGTATAGTTTTTGCAAGACATTGATAGTTTCAAATACATCGAAATAACCACTCAGTCGTTTACTTACTAGTGAACAGTAGTAAAATAAAGGCAACGATTGTTGTCAAAACCGACTGACCGGGTAACTAGAGTAAAAATTGCTGAAGTACTTTTTAAGGCATGAAAATCTCTCTGAAAAGGGATACGGATAAAGCTCTTATAGTTATAACGCCTGCACCAGATTCTTGTGCTTTTTCGTATCGAAAATCACGAGAATCGGGGGCCAATCAGTTCTAAAAAAGTAGGTACTTGATTTACTTTCGCACATTTAGTACTGTTTATGTAATTGATTGGAGAGTTAACTCTGTCTTATTAACTCTGTCTTATTACAATTTATCGATATCCCCCCACCCCTAACAGTTTGTTTCCCGTAAAGTGGGAGAAATGCGCCGGCCGCGAACGAATGTGGGATAAACTATTCATTTTGGTGCATCGGGAGCGAGCCCCGTGGGACACGCCGCGTCGATGTAACACACACAAACAGAGAGACGTTGTTGCAAAAAATAACTTGTTTTTTTTTCTACACTCTATCTTTTATTGGAGACCGTAGACAGTGGTGACAATGCCGGCGCGCACCAAGAGGTTTAGCTCCTCGTTCCTGCCCCGAACCGTCAAGTCATGGAATGCCCTTCTAGTTCAAGTGTTTCCTCCTTCTTACAATCCTGGGTTTTTAGGCGGGGCGTGAGACGGCATCTCAGCAGGCCTTCAGGGTGAGGGTGACATTCTCAATGGACACTTTGTCTGTTCTTTTGTGCCTGTCGATCTCATATTTGGATCTGACGGCCGCTTACCATCAGAGCGGAGTGGGGTCATCTTGATTGTCCTGAATAGAAAAAAAAGTGGCGTGATACAAAATTTCAAAACCTATCTCCAAGTTCGTCCTACCCTACACAGCATCCCTCACCACATTTATCACGAACGAACGTACTCACAAATATCCCCCGCTCCAAACAATGAAACAAAAACTATGTGATATCAAAACACCCCCTATTTTCAGTTTTTAATTTGTCATTCAACCACTTACTCGTCACGTCGCGTGCTATAGACAATAGTAGTTGTCTATGCCCCGCGTCTATGGCGCGTAGTCTATGGTGCGTAGTCTATGGGCCCATTGAATTTCGACTCGCTCCAAATGAATGGGAAGATAGGAAGAGGGACTCGGAGTGTCGATTTAAAAAGAAATTCATGCATGTGTGAAGATTTTTAGTGTCTATGTTAGTAAATAAATAATTCGGTTATAATATTTGGTACATACAAGCAAAATACTATTATACCTTCACAAAGTTACCTGATGCTTGGCTGCCTGTACCTACTTATTACTTACCTGGTAATAATCAATTTGAGTGGCTCGGTGGGTAGTCGCACTTTAAAGCGATGCGACGGTTGCGCTTGGGGTCCCGCCCGGGTTTGATCCCCGGGACGGGACAAAAATTATCAGAATTGGAGACCAATTAGGGCTTGCCCAAGTTTGAGATCAGCTTGATTGGTGTGATTGTCTAGCGCATTTTTAATTACCTACTATAAAACATTCTGACTAAAAAACAATTAACAAATAAATAAAATAAAAAAATAACGACAGCGCTATTTGGATCACTTTTTCAAACGCTTTCAGTACAAAATTGTGGACCTACTTATCTATAAATTTTATGTTCGAACTTGTACGGGAACTCCGCTAGTTCCTCAAACATTTGGAAGCTACGACTATTTTGACTTGACATACATCATTTTTTTGGTCTTGCACGAGCAACTTAACTTACAACTCCCGCCGATTCCCCCACCAAATTTTAAAATTCAAAGAAACAATATCGGGTGCAACCCATTGGGATACTTTACGAGCGAGCGGGTATGCGACAGTTCCTCGTTTTTGAGAGAGAAAAAAGTCGCAACTCCAGAATTTATTACGACGCGCCCGCCATTTTTTAATCGCCCAAGTGTTGCTAGTTCGAGGTAATTTATTGTGATTATGGGCAACGGCTATACTTATTACTGGTTTTGTTTTTGCGTTTCAACTGCATTTTTTTAGTGACTCAATATTTGGTTAATGGCCTGATGTTAAGCAAAAGCCGTCAATGCCTCATTCATTGTTTCCCCACTACCATTGCAACATTTTCAGATCAACCAGCAGGTGGTCTACCCACAAGACGTTGTCCCAATCTTGGCTGCCTGTAAGCTTTATAGTCCCATCATCCTTGCGCCTTGCCAGGTGTCCTGCCCATCTCCACTTCAACTCACACACTCGCTTACCAATATCGACTATCCAACACTTCACACGACTATGCACATGTTTCATAATGAATGCAATGGTGTTGCAAATGTCTATGGGCGGCGATGTTCACTTACCATCAGGTGAGCAAGTAGGTACCTCAATTTTATTATCATTTCAATTTTATTCCCTAACCCTCTTTTCAACTTTTCCCCGCCATACGTTCCAAAGTGGCCAATCAAAACATGTTCTCCAAAATAACAACCCAATATTGAAGTATCGGACGAAAAAATACCCCAAAATGTACCCCTAGGGGCTATTTCTGTCTGACCCTTCAGTTCATTGAATTTATTCAATATGTTGAGTGTCCTGCCCTTGAAGGTGTAACGATGTTTACACCCTAAGAAATTTGTTTATAAGGGCTTGTAGGACAAAATGGGGTAGTGTTGTTTATTTTTTTATAAGCGTATTAAATCGTATTGAGGGAACTTCTCATTCCTGCCCCGAGCCATCAAGTCGTGGAATGCCCTTCCAGTTCATGTGTTTCCTCCTTCTTACAATCCTGGGTTATTTAGGCGGGAGCGTGATACAGCATCTCAGCAGGCCTTCAGGGTGAGGATGACAGACTCAATAGGCACTTTGTTTGTTCTTTTGTGCCTGTCAACCTCATATTTAAATGTCACTGCTGCTTGCCATCAGGCGGAGTGAGGTCATCTTGATTGTAAACAAAATATATATAAAAATTCAACAGATCGTAAGTATTATTCTGATGTGTGCCTGTCTGTTTATTGCATACTAGAGGCCCGCCCTCATTTCGTGTCGGGACTTCCACATTGCACCAATAGATGCCGTTGGTTGTCAATTACATCGCACAACTATTGTGTTTTTGGCTTAGCTTGCCTTGTCGTTGTCTAAAAAATTTCTCCTCCTCCTCCTCTTTATATAATTGTAACAAACTGTTGATATCAGAACTCTTAATCCCCCATGTGTTTCCTCTGTCCTACAATATGGAGTCCTTCAAACGAAGCGTGAAGAAGCATCTTACGGTTCAGTATGGCAGTGCCAAAGTCCGTTGTAACTGCAACGTGGGTTCTCCTCTTGCTTATCATCAATTTTCTGAGCCACTATAAAAAATGCTTTTACTGTAAGTAGTCGGTTCAAAGCTAATTCACTCAGGTCATCTCACAAGCATTTTTTTATAAAACAGGGTAATATTGCAATTCGGCCGATACCCAAAGGAATAGCTAAATTACCGCAAAGAACTGACAGGTCCAAAGGAAAGAGTACTGTTACCCGACAGTGAGGAGCGAAGCAACAAAACAACACATGTGTTCCTCACAGTATGGTGAAATGTGGATGCGGTAAAAACGATTAAAGCAGAATTAACAGAAATATATATTACCATCCGTTGGTCTGTTGGTTTAAGTACAGCTCTGGTTTGTGATTACCAATTTAAGCAAGCGTGGTGATGAAGCTTAGTTTGGGATTAGTCGGTAGTACTTACTTACTTACTCCGATGGCTCAACGATCCAAAATGAGTCTTGGCCTCCGATACGAGATGTCGCCATTTGTCTCGGTCTTGTGCAGCTTGTCGTCAATCTCCTGCTTGCAATTCCTGCAGGTCGTAAACAAAAAGTATTTGGCAGAGTGAGAGTACCGAAGGCCAATCCAAGGGAGTTCCAACGTTGGAAGTGTACTTTACAAAATAACAATAGTTTTTGTTTTTTTTTTCTATTCATTCTGCACTAGTAAAAAAGTATTTCTAGAAGAATCTTCCATAAACTAAAAGACTCTTCATACCTATATGATTTTCCCTACCATCAAAATACAGACCAGTTGTATGAAAACAATCATCGTTTCGCGACTCTGTGGCAATAACATTGCAGCGGGTAATCCGGCCCCCTTGGATTTGTGGATAATTCTCATCATTCACACAACGTGGGACTGTATGTTTGTCCATACCTGACTGTCTAGCCCAAGAAAAGATTAAAGAAGAAAGTCACTAGTAGTCCTTTGGACTAGTTAGTTAAAAAGTTAATGAACGGTTTATAAAGAGGTCAATTCTAGAAACCACCACTAGGTTAAGAGACCGCTAACTTCCAGACTTGGGGGCTAACACTGAGGTTTTCTGTATAAAACACAGGTACTTTTGGGCATGACCCGGGATTAGAACCCGGGACCCCAAGCGCAGCCGTCACTTTAACGTCGGAAGACCCAAAAGCCTTTTAAAAGGCAAAAACAATTGATTTTCTATAGTATCTGCTATCTGGGCCTTACGACGTAAACTGCGATCCACTACCACATGCGCCAACGAAGCTGTCAATATCAAAAATACATACTGATCTTCATAGGCCTTTACATCTTTAAGCGCAGCAGCATCACGCGGTATGACCTTACAGCTGCGCTCGTGGCTGTTAAATCCAATGCGGGAGTGAACCACTCGTCCACATTTGCAGCAGGTGAACCGAGCGCCGCTGTGGTTGGGGTTGTAGGCACGGCACTTAGCACGCTTGGCCGCACGTTGGTTAAGCCAGGCTTCATCATGCTTTTCTATGCCCTCCGACACTGTTCTCCTCCAGGATAGACGTTCAGCAGCGAGTTCTTTCCATTGTGCCAAAGGGATGTCAAAAGCGTGCAACGCAATCTTTCCATCGAAAATACATAAGTGCTAAGCCCAATCAATTTTAAAACCAGAAATCACCAAGCGCAGTCAGGCGCGCAGCCATGTAACAGAGAACTAAAATCGAGACGTTGCGGTGTATAATTACGCCGAAAATTTTCGGATACACTCCAGCGATCTCGAGTGTTGGCATATTCAAAAATTTCAATACAAACCGCTGCCGTGTGGGGTTTTTGCGAGGGACACACTGGCGGAAGGGACGGTGAGGGAATAAGAAATGCCAGCTGGATATAGTATGTTCTTATTAAGTCATTTGACTAAGAATTGAGTAATTGTAATCTTTTTTTTGTGATAGGAGGGAGACCAGACGGATTATCTGATGGTAAGGGATTGCCAGTATTGCCAACACTAGTTACAAGTGCAATGCCAAAATCATTAACCCCCTTTGAAATTTTCGCCGATTGAATCTTCATTGGTTTCGCTGAAAATCAGGGTTTCGGTTTTTCTAAGCCATTGACAAAAAAAAATGTATTCACAAAAATGGTTACCATTTTGGCAACATTACCAATATTTCATTGATGAGCAATCAACGCACCGCTTAGGAACATTCACTACAGTAAGAGAGACCTCACGTCTTTTGAGCGTCTTTCAGCGTCTTTTGAGCGTTCAAAAATGAAAACGCTAGTGTTGGATGGTAGCCGGAAAGACGCCTACGCTCAAAGGACGCTATTAGAGTGGAGTCACTCTATAGTGCGATTCGATCAATCTTTATCTAATAATTGTAGCTATGGCAGCGTTAGTAGGTAACTATAGTTATCATAGATTGATCCTCGGATGAAGATTGGTCGAATCGGGTCTGAGTAAGCAAAATGCGTCCGGTATTATCTTAAATTGTTTTACGATACGATCCTGTGAAAATTTCGTGCTAGGCCCAGCTCACTTAACTCCAAAACAGTATGTCCCGCGCATTATTGGTCTACGAGAGGGAGATATCAAAAGATTCCTCATCAAAAATGAACGCGCTCTGTCGAGACGGCTGCAGTGTGTGCGCCTGGGCTTACTCCCGATCGCTCATCCTCAGGGATATTAGGCGCTTTGAAAAATGCACCGGACTGGAAGCGGGGAGTATATTTTTGGATGGAATTACGGATTAGCATTTAGCAACTGGAATACGGTAGCTACCATAGAATTAGTATTGTACCAAAGTAAAGTATCAGCTTATAATACAGACAGCCACACATTAGGTTACCACAACCTGCCAAATTTTCTCAATTAATATTCAACTTTATGTGTTTGACAGTAAGATGTGAGTCGGTGGAAGAAATTTGTCAGTTTTGTATACCTACTTTGATGTGTGGTTGTACGTACTGTCCCACTACAAGGCAAAGGCCATCGTAGAAATCAAGTCATCGCTACTATGTTGGGTTTAGGCTTAATCACCACGCAAGCCTAATGCGGATAGGTGATCACAAACCTAAGATATGTTTGAGAAATTCAAATAAGAATGAACTATAAAAAAATGTGCGTGAAATACTCGGAAGTAAGTAAATAATCATTTATTTATAAATAATCAATTATTAAATTCTTGAAAACGGATTATCACCCCATTCATGCCGAAATGTTATTCTCCCACGATAAACATAGGACGTAAATTGTCTGAATTTCAAAATTCAGCAACTATACATTTTTTTATATTAAATGGGTTTGTACTTGACCTCATCGCACCTGATGGAGAGTGAAAATGAGATCAAGGAAGTAGCGTGCTTTCCCAGAAGAAGCCTATTCACTCTCGCCTTAAAGACATCAACCTGTAGCTCTCTGGGAATACAGAAGCCGGCAAGTTTTCCATTCCTTAGCAGTGTGTACCAACTCCAAGAAAGAAAAAAAAAGATATCAAAAAAATTAAACTAATTCACAGACTTTAAAACTCAATTCCCCACACTCGACCTTCCAATATCGAGACCTGTGTAACGTGACATGAAATCCATTCACATATTCTTGGAACCCCTCGCAACCCATTCCGAGACTTATTATTCTACACTTAAGGACACATTTCGAATTCTACGACCTGGCTAAGTGATGCTTGCTTTAATGATATATAAAATATTCAGAAAGACGTACATCAAGTGATTTTTTTGGTCGCATACGATTCGCTTTGGCTCTCATAATAGGAGTAAAAGTTTAATGTTTGGGGACTGAGATACATACGTGATGTGTGTCTAGAAAATTACGAATTATGATCCTTGTTGTCGATGTGAGGAGACGATAAATTATGCAGGTTTGAAGGAGAATTTTGTATACAAAGCTGAAGGCAAAATCTATACGTAAAGTAAAGTATCAGCCTACATACTGTCATGTTCCACTGCAGGGCAAAGGCCTCCATCATAGAAATCAAGTCATCGCTACTGTGGTGGGATTAGGCTTAATCATCCGCACTAGCGGATTGGTGATCACAAACCTCAGCTATGTAAGACCGGGTGATACAGCGCCTGTGCTGTGTTTTGTCGAGTGAGTGAGAGTACCGGAGGCCCAATTAGGAAAAAAGTGGATTAGGTTGGCGGCGCTTGTGACTCCACTTATGTTGCGGGTGCCTATGAGCGGCGGCACTCGCTTACCATCAGGTAATACGTCTGCTCATCTGCCACCTATCAGAAAAAAGGGCCTTAGTTATTATACTTCTGTCAAGCCGGCCCGTCCAACTAGAAGCGTGTACGTACAGTAAGTTAGGATGGCTATGTTCATAGTAATTTTTACAATTCACCCCTTATTAATCATCACAAAAAGCCAGCTAAATGTTTTAAATGATACCCCGCCTGGCATATCACTGCGATTACTTACAAAGTTTAAATCAGAGGTGTGGTTTAATAGAAATCGTTGTAATTGTGGAGATACGGATCTGATTGTCATCGTGGGGCGAATTTTTTTAATTTTCGTAATAGATTTAAATGTGATTTGTTATATGTTTGGTGTAACTCGGCTACTTTGTGCGGAGCGCTTGCGTTGTGAGGTTTCAATAAATTGGCAATTTCTAGTAACATAATAGTTACATAATCATTTTCGCCTAACCATGTCTCGATTATGGCGGCCAATTTCAACGCCCGCAACGATACAAGTGCCCACTCTTTTATTATACTAGAGGCAGCAAACGAGCAAGCGGGCCACCTGCTGGCCTGCTGGTAAGTAATTACCGTCGCCTCTAAACATCTGCGAGATCAGAGAGGTCGCTGATGCGTTGTCGGCTCTATAAGAAGGATTACACTCTTCTCTTGAAGGTTCCTAAGTCAGAGCCGTCAGGAAATGCTGCCGCGGCTTAACCGTTCCACAAAACTGAGGTTCGTGGAAGAAAATTCCGCGAGAAACACACAGTGCTGGATCGCCAAGCGTTAAGATGATGAAGATAGAATGCCAGCCGTTTGCGTGTGGTTCGGTGTAAGAATTCAACCGCAGGAAGTATTTTGATGGAACAGTTCCTCAGAGCACTAGCGTTCCCCAAATTATCAGCGTATCCTACGATATTGTTGGCTAACAGTAATCATTTGTATTTTTTTTCGTTTTTTTTGCATGTATTTTTCTTTTATAGTTTTAATGTTATGTTATTTTTGTCTAGCCTGTTTGTATATTGTCCTATGTGTGTCGTGTGTGCGTAACAAATATTTTTTTTATCTTTATCTTTTATTGCTATGTACGGGAGATGAATATAAACCAAACAAGTTATAGTATAACGACCATACGCGAGTATAACTCGACCACACCCGATTGACCTGTGCGGTGTAATGAAAACGAAAATATTCAGTTATCAAATGTAACGAGTCACGAGCGTTTGTTTATTGACTTGCGTGTTGAGTGGCGGGTTAGATTTTTAATTAAGGTGTTTTATTTTTGGCTAATCCTATATTTAAATAGGTACCTCCGTACTTTCCTATTTACTTACTAAAATTTACTACATAGTTAGGTGTACTTCATCATGAAACAACATACACAGAGCACTTTTATTTAAGTGTATTTTGTGTACCTACTGTCGATTAATTTAATTCTCTGGCTTATAGTTTAACAATAGGCGTCCTAAAATTTTATGACATTGTTTGATGTTGTGATAGATTTGAAATCAAAAATAACTCTATGCTAGTTAAAATTTTTACAATATTTTATGTATGTCTGTATGCTCGTAGAAATGTGGACGTTGAAAGCCGATATAAAAATCCGGTTATCATTGGATAGCTCATCAAATTTAAAGTAACATAAAAGAAAGTATCTACGTAGTTGTCTAAACGCAACCTTTCACATAGCAATACTTTACATCCAAACACGGCACGAAATAAAACTAATGGCAAAAAGTATTCTTTGTTGAGGCATCCAGCATAAATGGCCCTCACTCAGATGTGATGATGAGAGATGATGTTACTCGTATTTGATTTTTTTTCATTCCGCTAGAATCCGCTAGATCATCCTACGAGTTCGTCAAGAACCTTAATGGTCTTGCTACTGAAAGCTTGTCCTATCTTGTATTGTATCTACTCTGGTTGGTCTAAATACCATTCTAATAAGCTAACAGAGTCTAAGCCAACAATCGTGGGGCAACATTGAAGCCAACACACATAGAAACTTATTCAATATGCGAGTCGGAGTCAACATTACACGGCGATATTGCGCGCGATGTATCTTGTGGTTCCAACTTGCGATCAGAACATGTCTACAATGCAGTGGGTAGATTAAAAATACATACACTTGGAGTCACAGGGCGTCCCAAGTCTAATAGGACATCAAGGAGGCTCATAGAAAGCATTCAAACTTTTTGAATTGACTTTGTATTGCACGGAAATCGACCCAAAGAAATATGATTGGTATTTTTAATCTACCAACCGATACAGACACTACTCTTAGTAACACTTGTCAGTCGTATAAGATATCCAAAATGCCCAAAGTAGTTACACCAAATGCCGAAAGTAGTAAGTACTGAAGTATAGTAACACGTAGTAACACAAATCACGACGGACAAGTCAGCAAATGGCCCGAACCATTTAGCGTACTAAACGAAACGACGATTTGGTGAAGGTCGCGGGAGTCCATTGGATGCGGGTGGCACAGGACCGATCTGTGTAGAGAACTTTGGGGGAGGCCTATGTCCAGCAGTGGACGTCTATTGGCAGAAATGATGATGATGATTTGTGTAGCTGATGCCCATGGGCGGCGGTGATCACTTACCATCAGGTGCTTGCTCGTTTGCTTTGCTGAATCATAAAAAATGTAATGATGATGGTTTAAAAAAGGTGAAAGAATCTGAATGTTTGCAATGTATAGAAAAAGAAAACATATTGCATCGCAGATAAAATTCCCTTCCCAAGCACTTCACCTCGCCCTTTCCCATTCATTTATTATCAAAGATACCTTTCTGCATGCGCAATACGATTGCTAATAGCGTGAGTCTCGGCTGAATGCGGGGGCGTGTGTACACTGACCGGGAGACGTTTCTTTCAATGCTCTGACCGCGGTGTATAGGACATCATTACTGCTCGAGTTGCCGAGCTGCGTTCAGGCTGCTTGCTGCGAACCGGTCTTCCATGAGCCAGATGCTGTGAAGCTTCAGCCGATTTTGATGTCTTTTAAGATTCTAATGACTTTTAAGACCTGACGGCTTTTAAGATTCTGATGTCTTTTAAGATTCTGAAATCGTTTAACGTATTCTGATGTTTTTTTGAGATTCTGATGAATTTTAATTTGTGATGATTCTGATGACTTTGAAGATTTTGATGTCTCTTGAGATTCTGATGTCTCTTAAGATTCTGATGTCTCTTGAGATTCTAATGTCTTTTGAGATTCTGATGTCTTTTGAGATACTGATGTCTTTTGAAATAGATGTCTCTTAAGATTCTGATGTCTCTTGAGATTCCGATGTCTTTTGAGATTGATGTCATTTGAGATTCTAATGTCTTTTAAGATTCTAATGTTTTTAAGGTTCTGATGTATTTTAAAATTCTGAAATCTTTCAAGATTCTGATGTCTTTTAAGATTTTGATGTCTCTTAAGATCCTGATCTCTTTTAAAATTCTGATGTATTTTAAGATTCTGATGTGTTTCAGGATTCTGATGTCAACTTTGGAGGAATATTGGATTTAACGACTACCACAAAAGCAAAATCTCGAAGAATGTTCCTCCAGAACCCTACGCTTTCAGTGCTCATTTCTCCCACGCTGTAAACTCAGGAACGAACTCCCAGTCGCGGTATTCCGTGATCTCTATATTTTTTAAATATATTTAGATTGGATTTAATGCCATTGTAATTGTCTTTGGGCAGTGGAGATTACGAAATTTATCTACATCGCTTATTTGGCACTGGCTATGCCAAGTAAACTCTCCTACTGGAAGGCGGCAGCATCGCGCAGTCGTAAGTTGGTCAACATTTGTTCAGCGTGAAAGCTCGCGGGATGACCACTGCTAAACAAACATTTGCCTTTGAGATATGCTATCGATGTGATGTCCACGTCAGTACTGTTCAGCTTGGCTTTCATTAAGGTGAAAGCAAAGACAGCATACAAAGCAACGCCATCTCAGTCAAATAGCTCGTACTTATAGATGGTTACTGTAGGAGAGCCACGCTTCGGCATGAATGGGACGGCTTAAACCGGAATAATACCACGTCTTCACAGAAAACCGGCGTGAAGCAGTGCATGCGCTGTGTTTCGCTGCGTGAGTGAGGGTAGGTACAACCACAAACCCCATCCAGGGGATGAGGTGGTTAAAAGGTAAGCAACGCATTTGGAGTTACCACTAGAGTTGTAGGTGTCCATGGGTGGCACTCCTTACCATCAGGTGATCCGTAAGCTCGTCTGCCACATATATCATAAAAAAATAGTTATATGAAAATTCAAGGCAAAAATACCCTCTAACTGAAGTGGAACTGGGCAAGTCATCCAGGGAGAGGTGAGGCAGAGGGCAGAAAATATGGTATGACGATTTAGACCACCACAAACAGAAATGGCAAGCGCTGGCTACTAACACCAATGGAGGAGTTTGGGAGACGCCTTAGCCCAGTGAGACAGTTTAAGCTAATTAAAAAAAGTGGATACCTATAAATTACGTAATTCATAAGTAAGATGAAGGAAAGAGATAGATCAGAGAAAAAGATCTCGACATTGTGCAGCTTGTCGCTATTAGCGATAAGGCCGCCGATATTGTATTTGTAAATTACTATTAGCATTAAGTTGTGAAATGTGTTGTGCAATAAAGAGTATCTATCTATCTATCTTGTCGCCAATCTTCTGCTTCCAAATCTTTCAGGTCCGCGTTTAGGTACTACAACCCGCCAGCAATATCGTTGGCGCCCCACTGGCCTATGGCGTAGGTTGCCCAAGATATGCCTTCTTGGCGCCGCGATCTGATACCACTCTTTCAACATGGCTGAGCCATCGAAGGATCCTTCGGAAAATGTTAAGTCCTAAACAAGAAGCAGATTGACGTTGGAGGCTTCTAAAAATGCCGAAATTGAAGAGCTAATGGCGGACCCTAACATAATGGGAGAAACGAAGGTACATAATAATAATAATGATTGAAGGTGATTTATTTTGTTGCCAAAACATGCCCAACTTACAAATGACATTTTCATAATTATAGCCGATTGTAAAACAAAAAAATAATTAAGGTCGGCAAAACAAATACCTCACACACCCCACATAAATCACCCCGCAAAGCAATCACACCTAGTACAGGATTCCGCACCCAACTAATAACTATAGGAGGGCATATTTTATTAATTACCGAGCGGTATCACGAAATATTACCTTTATGTCCTATATTTGCATATCGTGGTAGCCTATACGGAGTGGTGGGTGCGGTTGTGGCGTGGCTGGGACGCGGGATAAGGGAACAGAACTTGGCGTATTTTTACCACCGTAAAATGCGGCAAGAAACTCGCGACCATAGCATTAGCCCTATAGTATTTAATCAATATGTAATTGCGACGACGTCCGTCGAAAGTAAATCCTCCAAATTTTCATCAGCGAAGGTGTTGCCACTTAAAAAAACACTGGAGTTGAAAGCGGCGAGAGAACGCCTCGCATTTCAAACGACATGCCATCAAGAAAAAATCACTGTTGGTTCTGATATCTGTAACACAGGTGCTTGAGCTACCTATCTCAGAGTCAAATCAATGTATGTGATGTAGTGAAATATTATTTATTATTTATTTATATACCTACCACCAACAACCTGTCATTTTGACTATTGGTTACCAAAGTTAACTATCAAAAAACCGGAATTTACAATGATCAAAACAGTTTCTTGTTAATGACCAAGAAAGTATTAGGCGCCATACGTGATTCAATACGGCTAGCCATAACTTAATAAGGCGTTGGCAATTCGCTAGTGTTCATCATCCTATGGCACTGGGTTACATCACGCTAGTGTTTCGCCTTTTCTATTTGTATATAAGGTTTGCAAATGTGTATAGAATTCATCGCTTTATAAATAGTACGGTATATTGTGGAAAGTAATTCCGATTGTGTCCAAAACCGCTCTCAGCCTATGTCTTAAGCAGCGTCATATGTTTGATGGAAAATTTGGGCGTATCCATCGAATACCGTGCCATCCCAGCTTTGTTTAATGATCCGATAGCGACACGCGGCGACAACCGATGACATTAGCCGATTGTGTTATTACCGCGTTTGTTGATTAAATATTCATTTGGCTTTTGATTTTGATTGGTCTGTTGCCAATGATGACTTTTGGGTGATAAGTTAATCTCTACCGCATTGGGATGTTGGATGGCAATTGGCTGATTTTGTGTCTCTCTTTTTTTTAATCTGATAGGTAGGTGGCTTTTTAAGTATCGTTGATAATGAGTCAATGAAGTCGTGAAATGAATTACGAGTAATAATGCCGTTACTGTTCAAGTTTCAAGACTCTTGGCATATTTCCCTATAATACAGACAGTAATTAAAATAAATCACTACCATACTTATTGAATTAATCTTGAACCTTGGAATATAAAACGTGCACTGTTTTCTCTATTAGAACTGTGGACAATATTAAAAAAAAAACTCCAAATAATGCAATCCACCATGATGTCTTAAACACTACCCAGAGCGCATGATGCGATGACTTCACTACTAAGTAGACGCATAAACAACTAGCGTCTTGTTTACATCGACACTTAAAATAGAGTTATTATTGAAACCATCGACAATACCTAATTGTCCACATGACTCACTGATCCCTAAAACCCAAAACACACGCATGAAAAAAACATGTAAAAACACATTACAATCAAATACAAACGACAAATATTAATAACAACCCTTGCATGCGTATACGCAATTAGTGACCGTGACATGCGGTAATTTGATTTCACTATCGAATTTTTGGAAACGAAATACTAAGTATAGTGTTAACCTGCTAATGGGGCTGGGTATTAAATGCCAGATGGTTTTTTTACCGATAAATGATTTCATTGTACTATTTTAGTCGCATACTGTTAACGCATACTTAACTACCTAGTTTTTGTTAAATATGTGATAGTTGCAAGCTTTTATGCAGGTGGATTAGGTGTGATAAGCAGTATCCGCCAGACATGTCAACACCAGTGGAGGCAAGGACAGCTGCTCAACTCTTTCTCCCGTGTCCAGAATGTGAGGATCCGCAGAGATGTAACACCTATTCATGCCGCAAAGATTGCGTGCGCTGAATGATGTCGTTTGCATGTTAAATTGGATTTAGAAAAAAACGTGTGTTGAAGTTCTTTATGTTGCCGTTAGTTGGACGTCATATATAGCTGTATCTGTAAACTGCACATCTTTGAGCGCCGTCTCTGGATGCGGTCGACACTGACTATGTTAGATTAAGAAGGCCTATACTTGATCATAATCATGTAAAGTATGATTGAATGATGTCAATGTGTATCCCCAAACATTACATCCAATTTGACACAAGCACAATTCAACAAAATTCTAGAAAACTTGTCATGACATCTGTAGTTACCTTAATGATTATGAATCCGAAGTATACCTAGTTTTTAGTAATCCACAGATTCAATCGACCACTCATATGCAACTGAAGCCCACGGGCTTATAAAGTGAATTTGAATGTGATGGAACGATCTTTGCCAATTATCTAATATTGTGCATTCAAATATAAATTGTAGTCTTAATTTGTCATGTATTTGTGGACAATTGTTGGTTAACCAATTAATAAAGAGATAGAGCACACTCTTTATTAATTGGTTAATTGGGTTGGTATTTCACAAAATACCTTCGATTTGAAAGGATTTTGTTCAGAAGGCACGCCCTCTTATTTACAAAGTGCTACTAGACTATAGGTGTGGTCATATAGATAATTGTACCTATTCAAAGTAAAGAAAAATTGGGTATTTTAGACCCCTTGACAAAATTAAGAAGACAGTTTTATGCTCGCGCTCTAAAATGGGTTAATAGGTATTTCATAAAGAAATATTAATTGCCAACAAAAACTTAAGTATAAGTGCGACATTACGACGTGTAATTATTTATTATTGGGTTAATTACATTCCTGCAAATGAAGTGGTAATTTTATAATGTATTATTTTAAGTTAGCATATAAGTATAAAAAAACATTGAGTAAAACATATTCAGAGAATGAAAAAAAAAGTAAAGTAAGTAAGTACCTAAAACGGCGCTTACGATGTGTAAGCGCTGCTTTACATCATCCCCCCTATAGAGGAGAGGGGGGGGGTCTTACAAGAAAACTGAAAAACGATGAAAAAAAGATCAGGACACTGTTAACTGCTGTGGTAAAAAAAAATTAAAACCAAAGCTTTTCCTATTCGATATCTATAATCTTTACTATTTATAAAGAGATAACTTCTTTAGATAACGACAAGGCATATAGGTAAAGCCGAAAAGACGAAATGCTAGCACGATATACCTAATTGACGCCCAGCGCCATCTATTGGTTCATTTTTGAACTACGGCCCCGAAGCGAAGTAAGGGCGGGCCACTAGTAAGGGAATAAAGACATGTATGTCGATTCAAAGGCAAACGCGTGTCATCCTAAACCTCATCGTCACTGATTGTGGTCAAGCATTGGCCGATTGGCGGAGCTTAATAATAAAAAAAACATAAAATACAAACTGTCTAATCCGATCGGGAGCTACGATACTACAGACAAACACATACTTACCAACAGAGTCGTCAAACTTATAAAATCCTGTTGTTTTAAATTGCGTCGGGTGTAAAAAAGAGCTAAAATTAGGAAGACCTCATCATGGGAAAATAGCCTAAACTCCGACCACTCAAAGAGGACAATCCCACTATTGAATCAACCCGGTCCAACACACTTGATGTACACTTGTGAACTGTTAATTAACCCCAACTCAAACACAAGCAAGTTCAGGTGGATTGATTAGTGCAGATCAAACAATAACCCTTGAGGTCCTGCCCTGTATGGGCAAGTTGCGTCTTTTCGGGAAGGGTGGCCATGGCGAGGATATATTATGTAGGAATTTAAGTAGACGTCCAAATGATGGTGCTATTTTTTATTTAAAGTCATAATTTCTCCATTTGCTCACCTCACTTGCTCGATGAAATACAGCGCTGAGCCGCTGCTTCACGCCAGTCTTCTGTGGGGCCGGTATACTCCGGTCGAGCTGGCCCATTCATGACGAAGCGTGGCTCTCCCACGGAAAAATTGACTGGTTTCTCTCCTACTTAGATCATTACTATGACATCAGTATTTATAAGCCTTATTAAGTAATAAATTCATATAAATTCACACATACAAAATCTCATACATTGACCTGACTCTGTACTAAATAGCTTAAGCACTTGTATTACAGATATCAGACAACACAGCTAGTGGTTTCTTCATATAGTAATACTATTCTTAATGTATTTTAATGACAAATAAATAAAAATGATTGTTGGCCTATCCGAAATAAGGACGCGTGGTGATTAAGTCTAAGTCATCATATAGTAGCGATGACTTGATTTTTATGATGGAGGCCTTTGCCCTACAGTGGGATGGAATAAAAGCTGATACTACTTTACGCCCAACAGTGGACGGACACAGCCACAATCAATATAATCATACTCATCATCATATTTACCAACAAGAAACTTGGTACATTTATGGTTATGGCCATATTTAAGTCCTATACAATCCCACCTCCAACTCAGACATAGCCACCCCACCAAGACGCGACCAAAGGTAGCTGTATATTTGCTTACCAAGTTACTGACCTATATTGACTCAAATTCTCTAAGCCTGTTAGTTCCCGAGTTATAACGCAAATAACATAATTATGTGTATTCATTAACACACGTGGTTGCCCATTTGTCTTTGACTCAAAGGAGGTACAATTGAGTGGGTGAGGGAGTATGTGCTCAACTTTCTATTTTCAATCGTGTACTGTTGGCTAGTTAAATAGACGAAATAGTTTCAAATTACCTAAAAGCTTTTAAACATAGATCGCTACAAATCTCCCATACTTAGAACTGAAACTCAAAAATTGGTATTTGACTAATCTCGATATAGTAAAAAATATTGATACTATGTCAAAATATTGGTAAATAAGAACCAATGGCCAACATTTTCAGTTAAAAAATATAACGTCTAGCTGGTTTTGTGAGCATTCAAAATTTCATTTGCAAGTCCATTTTTAAGGTATAAAATTAAAAAAAAAATTATATCATTGAACTACCCGTACATTTTCCACCAACTTTTATTACAAAACCATTTACTTAAACAAAACATTTGATATAGCTACCAAACAAAATTTACTACACGCGCATACAGAAGTTTGAGTTGTGACGTCACAATTCAATAGCCATTTGTATATGCGCTTGCCCAAAATATGTGCTCTTAAAGTTGTGTTATCTCAGGTAATTCAAATGAGAATCAAGTGATTCTTTCAACGATGTTTCTTAAATTGAGGCGTCTTTTGATTAAACACATAAAAAATTTAGTCAAATACCCAATTGTTTATAATCCAAACCGTACGTACGTGTATAGCGACTAGTGGCCCGCCCTCACTTTGTTTCGGGAAAGTAGTTCCACCGTCTACCAATAGATGGCGTTGGTAGTCAATTACATCACGCAAGTGTTTCGTGTTTTCGGTTTACTTATAAGCTCTGACATGGACTATAATAATTAATAATATTCACTACATCACACATTGATCTGACTCTGTACTAAGTAGCTTAAGCACTTGTGTTACGTATAACACAGTCAGTGGTTTATTAATGTAGTATGACTATTCTTAAAGCATTTAAATGAAGAAAAGAAAAAAATATTGATCGCCAATCTGCAGTAAGGAAGCGAAGACTTGATTTTTAAGATTTGGCCTTTGCCCTGCAGTGGGACGAAATAAAGGCTGATACTACTTTATGCCCACCAGTGGACGGACATAGACAGTTAATGGGGGCTACCGCGAGTGAAAAATCCGTTGGATGGCGTACGTGTAGACTGTGGTCCAACTTTAACGTCATTGGTCGTTTAGTGACATCTCACATCAAAAATAACCAATCACCGTGTAGTTGACCTCAGTCTACAGGTACGCCATCTATCAGAATTTTAACACGCGGTAGCCCCATTAAAGTCCTAACAATCCCACCTCCAACTCAGACATAGCCACCCCACCAAGACGCGACCAAAGGTAGCTGTATATTTGCTTACCAAGTTACTGACCTATATTGACTCAAATTCTCTAAGCCTGTTAGTTCCCGAGTTATAACGCAAATAACATAATTATGTGTATTCATTAACACACGTGGTTGCCCATTTGTCTTTGACTCAAAGGAGGTACAATTGAGTGGGTGAGGGAGTATGTGCTCAACTTTCTATTTTCAATCGTGTTGGCTAGTTAAATAGACGAAATAGAGTTTTCAAATTACCTAAAAGCTTTTAAACATAGATTGCTACAAATCCCCCATACTTAGAACTGAAACTCAAAAATTGGGTATTTGACTAATCTCGATATAGTAAAAAATATTGATACTATGTCAAATTATTGGTAAATAAGAACCAATGGCCAACATTTTCAGTTAAAAATATAACGTCTAGCTGGTTTTGTGAGCATTCAAAATTTCATTTGCAAGTCCATTTTTAAGGTATAAAATTAAAAAAAA
This sequence comes from Cnaphalocrocis medinalis, assembly GCA_014851415.1. Taxonomy (NCBI): domain Eukaryota; kingdom Metazoa; phylum Arthropoda; class Insecta; order Lepidoptera; family Crambidae; genus Cnaphalocrocis; species Cnaphalocrocis medinalis. Next base: position 3,861,715 of record CM026295.1, read on the forward strand.
AATTATATCATTGAACTACCCGTACATTTTCCACCAACTTTTATTACAAAACCATTTACTTAAACAAAACATTTGATATAGCTACCAAACAAAATTTACTACACGCGCATACAGAAGTTTGAGTTGTGACGTCACAATTCAATAGCCATTTGTATAGAGCGTTTTGGGCTTGCCCAAAATATGTGCTCTTAAAGTTGTGATATCTCAGGTAATTCAAATGAGAATCAAGTGATTCTTTCAACGATGTTTCTTAAATTGAGGCGTCTTTTGATTAAACACATAAAAAATTTAGTCAAATACCCAATTGTTTATAATCCAAACCGTACGTACGTGTATAGCGACTAGTGGCCCGCCCTCACTTTGTTTCGGGAAAGTAGTTCCACCGTCTACCAATAGATGGCGTTGGAAGTCAATTACATCACGCAAGTGTTTCGTGTTTTCGGTTTACCTATAAGCTCTGACATGGACTATGAGATTAACCTCTTTATAAATAGTTTATAAGATAGATATCGAAGAAGATTAAATATTTTTGAGGTTTCGGTTATAATAATAATGCCCTGAAAGACACTTTAAAGGAATAATGCTTCCCACCTCTAATTTCTATAAGATAATGATAAAACTAAAAACAACATAATTATAATGGTGTATATTACCCTAAAAACTAACAACAGAAAATCGTTCAGACGGAATCTAGTTAATAGTTTTTCTAACTAGTCATAAATTGTAAACCAAAATTTTTATTCGATGCGGGTAGGAGGCGGGAATCGCTTACCTACCATCAGGTGATCCGTCTGCTTGCCTGCCACCTATCACATTTAAAAAATCTTAATTAATCCTATTTTACACCTTACACAGTCAAACACTGTTGTACTAAGACATATTTCAAGGATACAAAACAAAATCAAACTTGTACTCCAAGCTTTCAACTACGCAACGAAAATTAACATAAAATAGTACTTAAAATTCTCTGCTACCCCTCTGAAGTTTATTAGAAGATATCTTAGCGATAACTTTGCAAAATATAAAATAAAAATGACAATAGAATAATTAACACATAACAGAACGCTGGGGTGGGTTTTAGCCCTCAACCCCTTTGCGGTGGTGTTTAAACAGGAAAGCTATAAAGTAGCGATTTGCATATCTGGTTTTATGTGTGCGTATTTATAGTGTGGAAGTTTGTTTGCCACTGGATCGGGAAGGTAATTAGGTTTTATTGAAACACGTGGATTTATAAACCGTCCACTAACATTTGAATAATGTAACGTTTATGGTGCATCAAGAATAGTTGCACACTTTTTGTCGACTCTACTGTCCCACTGCAGAGCAAAAGCCTCCATCATAGAAATCAAGTCATCGCTACTATGATGGGATTAGGCTTAATCACCACGCTGCCTAATGCGGATTGGTGATCACAAATTCGAAACATGTTTTTCGACTAGGGAAAGGGAACCCAGGACCCCGAGATCACGGACTGGTATTTAAACCACTATATCACTCAAGACCACCAGACCCAGGTGGACCGACGATCTGGTGAAGGTCGCGGGAGTCCATTGGATGCGGGTGGCACAGGACCGATCTGTGTGGAGAACTTTGGGGGAGGCCTATGTCCAGCAGTGGACGTCTATTGGCTGAAATGTTGATCGCTCAAGATACAGACCTACATTTTTTATCCACGTACAATTCTTGGTACAAGAAAGACAACGAAACGAAAACAAAACTGAATCATTACTGGTGTTGCAAGTGTGTAGTATGGGCAGCGGCAATTGCTTAGCATCAGGTGATGTGCTCATCACTACTTACTTACTTACTTACTTACTCCACTGGCTCAGCGACCCGAAACGAGTCTTGGCCTCCGAAACAAGAGAACGCCACTTCGGTCGATCCTGTACCACTTGTTGCCAGTCCTTGGCCTGAAGTTCTCGCAGATCACTCTCGATGTGCTCATCAGCTCACATAAAAAAAACACTTGATCAGGAAGACAATTGTTAAGTCTCATATGAACATACATTACAGTGACATTTGCAATTTACGATGCTCAAACCTAACGTCCACTCTTAAGGGACTCGATCCTGACCAGGGTCATCCCACACTTTTAACCTCTGACCCAAACTGACATAACTCCATCCAACTTCTGCCAATCCTGATCTCAGAGGCGTGATAAACAGAACATCAGTACAACATCCATCTTCCCATCCCGCTAATGAATTTAAGCCTCCCAAACGTGGAAACTTGGACTCGAATCCGCCCGATAACGTAGGCTAATTAGGAGCACCGGGTTACAGCAAAAATCCATCTGCAAGTTGTCACTTAAGGGCACTCCTGAAGCTCGACTGTGGACGGCTCTTTGCGATGCCCGGTCGGGAGGTGCGAAAGAGGGCGAGGAGGTTTCTTTTGGGAAGGTTGAAATGTTAAACAGCGATACAATTTTTGTACGGCACTACGCGTTGTCTTATTATTTTTCATGGATCTATCGATAGTAAGAATGCCGTACAAAAATATATGACCAAAATATACCCACTCTACCTGTACTTTTGAATTCTCACCTGCACTCAGTTGGACAGCTTACAAGTGACGGCATAATGCTGAATCTTATTATTTTATGCTCTTATATCGTTCTACATAGGTCATCTGGTGGTTCAAATGACCCATCATTTTTTTAACACGGGCCAGGGGTCTATAGCTGTTATATTTGCTTACCAACGTTAATGACCTATATTGACTCAAATTCTCTAAGCCTGTAGTTCCCGAGTTATAACGCAAATACATAATTATGTGTATTCATTAACACACGTGGTTGCCCATTTGTCTTTGACTCAAAGGAGGTACAATTGAGTGGGTGAGGGAGTATATGCTCAACTTTCTATTTTCAATCGTGTACTGTTGGCTAGTTAAATAGACGAAATAGAGTTTCAAATTACCTAAAAGCTTTTAAACATAGATTGCTATGAATCCCCTATTCTTAGAACTGAATCTCAAAACTTGTTTTTTATTCAAACCATACGTGTATCTACTTATGATAAAATGTTATTGGGGTTTCTAATTTGGGTAATAATAATTTCCTGAGAGACACTTCCAAAGGGAAAATCCTTCTTACTTCCAATTACCATAAGATAGTGATAAAACTAAATAACAAAATAATTATAATGGTGTATATTACCCTAAAAACTAACAACAGAAAATGGTTCAGACGGAATCTAGTTAATAGTTTTTCTAACTAGTCATAAATTGTAAACCAAAATTTTTATTCAATGCGGGTAGGCGGCGGGAATCGCTTACCTACCATCAGGTGATCCGTCTGCTTGTATGCCCCCTAGGTCACATAAAAAATCTAAATTTTACACCTTACACAGTCAAACACTGTTGTACTAAGACATATTTCAAGGATACAAAACAAAATCAAACTTGTACTCCAAGCTTTCAACTACGCAACGAAAATTAACATAAAATAGTACTTAAAATTCTCTGCTACCCCTCTGAAGTTTATTAGAAGATATCTTAGCGATAACTTTGCAAAATATAAATAAAATGACAATAGAATAATTACATAACAAACGCTGGGGGTGGTTTTAGCCCTCAACCCTTTGCGGTGTTTTTAAACAGGAAAGCTATAAAGTAGCATTTGCATACTGGTTTTAATGTGTGCGTATTTATGAGTGTTGAAGTTTGTTTGCCACTGGATCGGGGAGGTAATTAGGTTTTATTGAAACACGTGGATTATAAACCGTCCAATAACATTTGAATAATGTAACGTTTATGGTGCATCAAGAATAGTTGCACACTTTTTGTCGACTCTACTGTCCCACTGCAGAGCAAAAGCCTCCATCATAGAAATCAAGTCATCGCTACTATGATGGGATTAGGCTTAATCACCACGCTGCCTAATGCGGATTGGTGATCACAAATTCGAAACATGTTTTTCGACTAGGGAAAGGGAACCCAGGACCCCGAGATCACGGACTGGTATTTAAACCACTATATCACTCAAGACCACCAGACCCAGGTGGACCGACGATCTGGTGAAGGTCGCGGGAGTCCATTGGATGCGGGTGGCACAGGACCGATCTGTGTGGAGAACTTTGGGGGAGGCCTATGTCCAGCAGTGGACGTCTATTGGCTGAAATGATGATCGCTCAAGATACAGACCTACATTTTTTATCCACGTACAATTCTTGGTACAAGAAAGACAACGAAACGAAAACAAAACTGATTCATTACTGGTATTGCAAGTGTGTAGTATGGGCGGCGGCAATTGCTTAGCATCAGGTGATCCATCTGCTCATCAGCTCACATAAAAAAGCACTTGATTGTTAAGTCTCATATGAACATAAATTACAGTGACATTTGCAATTTAACGCCTCAAACCTAACGTCCACTCTTAAGGGACTCGATCCTGACCAGGGTCATCCCACACTTTTAACCTCTGACCCAAACTGACATAACTCCATCCAACTTCTGCCAATCCTGATCTCAGAGGCGTGATAAACAGAACATCAGTACAACATCCATCTTCCCATCCCGCTAATGAATTTAAGCCTCCCAAACGTGGAAACTTGGACTCGAATCCGCCCGATAACGTAGGCTAATTAGGAGCACCGGGTTACAGCAAAAATCCATCTGCAAGTTGTCACTTAAGGGCACTCCTGAAGCTCGACTGTGGACGGCTCTTTGCAATGCCCGGTGGGGAGGTGCGAAGGAGGGCGAGGAGGTATTTTGATATTTTAAGAGGGTTGCAAGACAAAACGGCAATATAAAAATTTCGCCATTGCGTTTTATTTAATACTGTTTTGATCTTATAGATTTTCAGGTGCGCTGAATTCATAATAATACATTGTTATTCTAGTATTACACTAGCACTAGATGATCTGCTAAATCAGAAAACTAAATTTTATTATTGTATCTATGTGGAATCGAAACAATGCGTTACTTTTGAAGAGCCAGTGATTGCTTATGCTCGACTGTCCGATCATACGTTTTCATCTTCCAATGCATTCTTGCATTGACAGGTTAATCAAGCTAACGTAAGCTTAGCAGGTAAATTAAGCAAGTTTTCTCAATTCCCTACAGTCCTACATAATATGACTCCATTTGGTACCAAAGGACTAGACTGACAACTGACAAATACCATTCTAGTCGCTTCAAGCTTAGCAGTCGTCCAAGGTGTGGCATCGATATATGTATTAGTGACGACCAAAGACAGCGTTGTTTTTTTAACTTTAATCATTATTTATTTAAATTGGTAAGCTCTCACAAGCCAGGGCTCATCCACATCTTCCCTTTCATCCACATCAGCTTGCGGTCCCCCAAGGTGCGTTTCAATTCTTCCACTAACATTCCTCTAAACTGGTAATGCCAACTTACTAGCCAGGCTCATCCACATCTTCCCAGCTCGGGGTCCCCCAAGGTGCGGCGCCGCTACATTAGTGACGACGCATCGCCCCGCAGCCGAGCTGACAATAATGGCTCCCTGAGATTTCCCAAACGTGCCCTACGACCTACCAATTTGGATAAAGTTATCAAATTTTCAAAACTGCGTAACGCATTATGGTCCTCGTTACCCGCTGTGTAATTATAATTGAAATCATGGAAGCGTTTTTGAGTTAATTAGCTGGAAGTTGAAGGCTACTGTGTCAGGGATTTGTGGGAACGAAATAACAACTGGAGTTATAGTTTTGTAAACTCAGTTAAGAAGGTTTATTAAGTCCGGTAGCGCTGCCTTAATTTTTTTATTAATTTAATAATTGAGAATTTAGACCACCACAAACAGGATTGGCAAGCGCTGGCTACTGACAGATACCAATGGAGGAGTTTGGCAGAGGCCTATGACCAGCAGTGGGACAGTTTAGGCTAAATTAAAAAAAAATCTCACAAAGTCTCATACATTGACCTGACTCCGTACTGAGTAGCTTTAAGGACTCGTGTTATAGATAACTCGTATTAAGTAGCTTTAAGCACTTGTGTCACAGATATCAGACAACAGAGGAAACACAAATGTATGCTTACTGGAGTACACCTAAAATGGGAAGTAGCGGCGGCACAAGTCAACTGCCTTGAGGAGTCCCATGTATTAAAAATTAAGCACTTTAAAAAGTTATATGAACAATAGGACTGGTCCTAAAATTGATCCTTGGAATACACCTAAGAATGTGAAGTAACACATAATAATACATCCAGTCACTGAACAAACACAATTTAAGACAGTGAGAATATATCTATACAGGGTGTATCTGTGAACATTTACATCCCTTTAACCACGTCTTCTACCAACCATTCAGTACAAGATTTTGTTCTATGATCGAATCCAGAGCAAGCGCACTCGTCGCTTTAAATTGCGCCACGTCACAGAGGCAGACATACTTAAGCATAAATTAAATCAACAACATCGAATACTGTATTCCCCACAAACACGTGTCGCATATCCCTGCATTTTCCCGTATATTCACCTCGGTTGCCGCACTAGTTAACTTATGACCTTCCTCTAACGAAGACAGACGTCCACGCGAACAAAACTCATCACGTCACTATAATACGTAATTACGCGCCTACAAGTATGATAATTATTCAGTACTTGGAGCCTGGCGACTGATTCTGGGGAGAGCTTATATAGAGTTGTTAATACCACCGCCGCTAATACTGTTGCGATGAAAACAGACGGCCAGAGGGGCTTTTGTTGTCTAGTTTCTGTCCAACAAATGGTAGGGGTCCTTTTAGTCCATGGGGGAGTGTTTTGCGACTGCCGACCTTCGCAACCCTTTAACAGGAGAACAGATTATATTAAAAATAATAGGTACGCACATAGATAAAATACGAAACCACGGCCCCTCACATGAAAGGCAAATTCTTATCCACTGAGCTGCCGTTCCACTCTGTTTTCCTATTACAACTTCATGACGAATTACAACTTAATTCGATCACAATAAACCCCAGTGTGAACGCAGTAAAATTGACAGCGCCCATTAAGGCTTCATTGCAAAGAGCGCGCTTTAGAATTTACGATATTTAAAAAAAATACTATGTATTAAGGTTGAAAATAAAATTAAGTGACAGCATTTTCAGAATTCAATATCTGCCCCAAAACTCTTGTGATTTTCGATATGAGTAACATGGCGGAAAAGTATGTTTTTGCGATATAACTATTATTAGAATAATAACTAACTATTTAAATAACTATTTATAGAATCGAGGGCCTGAATATCTATTAATGACAGCTGGGTTGAGATCACTTTTCCAACCGCTTTCAATATTGAATTGAGTCTCTATAGGTACTCTGGTTTTAATCATGTGGAGTAAAATGACAGATGCCAATGTGTCATCCCCATACATTATCACTCAATTTGACACATGCAAAATGTCAAAATGCATAGACACTTGTCATTTTCATCTGTCAGTTTACTCCACATGATTAAAAACCAGAGTATAGAGATTATATTTATGATCAAAGCAGAGTATCCGCTCTATACAGTTCCCCCTAATAATGCCGTTTGACACGTACCAATTTTCGGTTCATTTGATATTAAAAGCTTTTCAGCGGGACCGGCAGGGGCGCCGTCATCGACTATTCAGCTAAATAGCTAGTGGAGCTACGTACTAGTTAGTTGTGGTACTAGTCGTGTGCGGTTATTGCTATTACCGCCGTAACTGGTATTGGCTTGGCTTGGTGTATTTGCTTTGAGCTAATGTTGATTTGGTGTCGGAGGATTTAGATCGTGGAGAACCACGCTTTGTCATGAATGAGCCGGTTTGATCAGTGATACCGCGGCCTCACAGAAAACCGGCGAGAAGAAGTCGTTGGCACTGGGGTTGTGCACACCCGCAAGGTGTTGATGGGCGGCGGCAAATTACAATATTCATACAACATCTCATATATAGAGATAAAAAACAAACATACATAGAGATGTATCGTATTGTCAGGTAGAGACCTGACTTCGTAAAAAGTAGCTTAAGCACTTGTGTCACAGATATCGGACAATAGAGGTATTTCATACAACATAACATTATTGACATAATATGTAATAGACTTTAAGAAACTTTATTTAAAAGTTCCTAACAGATTTTGAGGAAAAAACGTATGAACCAAAAACCCCCAGACCCAAAACAAATATCTGTTTCATCAACAAACATTTATTTGTGTTGGTGCAGGAATCGAACCCGAAAATAAATAGGTACATAAGTTGCTTTTAGAAGGTTACGGTAAGTAAGAGTATTGATGTTTTTGGTAAAAGGTTGGCAGCGCACTTGTGACTCGACTGGTGTTGCAGATGTCTATGGGCGGCGGCAATCGCTTACCATCAGGTGATCCGTCTGCTCAGTCTGCCACTTCTCAAACAAAAAAATTAAAAACCAGCACTAGAAACGTAATAAAAAAAGCAATCAAACGAACCCAAACTCCTTTCCATAACTCTCACTTAAACAAAAAATTCCTCCACGTTAACTTTACGAAAAACATGCCATTAAAATTGTGAATTATTAACGCTTTAAATAACTGTTATTTATAACTGTTATTTTATTGTTGCGCACCTTGAGAGCTGAACTTCGAACATAATAGCTGACGCTTCCCGGCTTGGCGGGATTAATAAAATGTGACTGTCGCACTTCTTAATTAATAGCACTTTCTAAAGAAAACAATATCATTTTATTAGCATAGCTGTTAAGGGGACTGCGCACTGGCCGTGGAGGTGAGAGAATGCACAATTAACCATATATCAATCGATAATAATAATAATAATTGGGGGCGTACGCTTAGACAGAGATCCAACTTCAACGTCATTGGTCGTTTAGTGACATTTTGACATCTCACATCAAAAATAACCAATCACCGTGTAGTTGGACCTCAGTCTACACGTACGTCATCTAACGGATCTTCCACACGCGGTAGCCCCCATTCACACAACATCTCACACGTTGACCTGACTCCATACTAAGCTTAGCTTAAGCACTGTGTTACAAATATCACATAACAGCGGAAACACAAATATAATACTTAAATTTGCACGCTACATCTTAGACCTCATTGTCACTCTCCATCAGGTGAGATGAGGTCAAGTGCAATCCCATCTTATATAAAAAAATAAAAAAAATTAAATACATAAATTAGGTACACCCAGACACTGAACAAACAGAAGTGTTCATCACACGAATGTTTGTCGTGAAAGAGAAGAGTGGGCCTATACTCAGCAGTGGGCGAATGTGAGCTGATATGATGATGATGATATAAATACTGAAATTGTGTTATTTCTTTTGCTTTTGTGGCCAATAAACGTTACCTATCTATCTATCTAAATGTACAGACAGCCGCACATCAGGTTACTACTACAATCTGTCAAATTTCTTCAATCGAACCTCACCTTTATGTCAAACGTGTTTGGTTCAATATCAACTGAGGAAATTTGACAGATTGTAGTAACCTGATGTGCGGCTGTCCGTACTTTCGAAACGTTTGGTACTTAACCTCCCGCCCATTGAGAACGGCCCCTTACTTACCCCTAAATAAACTCGCCGATGACAAGTTGTTGCGAACTTTCAAGTTAGGCTGTTAACGCCGTTTTTCAGGAGTAACTTTTTTGCCAGCGTTTTGAATTGATACATGAAGCTATTAAGAACACTTGGGGAGGTATCTTGTCGCCATTTTGTTTTTGATTGTATGGCGCCTTAAATGGGGGGGAGGGGGCCTTTGAGGTTGGTGCTTTTTACGGTCGTCACCTGTTCCTGTTTTTTGATTTTTTTATGGAGACCTGTTTATGGAGTGAGGAATTCGAAAAAGGACGGTTTTTTTGTTGATGTGTCCCTGTTTGGCAAATGAAGCTTGAAGCTTTTTAGAAGACTCGTCTACCACAGGCCAAGAGCAGATAAAGTGGAATTGTTGGTTCTTTTGTGCCTGTCAACCTCATATTTGGATCTCACGGCCGCTTACCATCAGGCGGAGTGAGGTCATCTTGTTTGTCCTTAGAATTAAAATTAATGGTATAGACAGGCTTTTGACCTCATAATCTACTTACTACATAAATAAAAATAACTGCTGATCGTTAGTCTGAAAACTCGAGAACGGAACCTTGGTCTTGAATATTCGTCGAAGTCCAGGGAAGGTTTGAAAGATGAGAAAAAATGCGATACAGAGATCGCCGGGTCACCGAGTAATTAATAAATATAACTTCCTGAAATAGGTACAATCTCCCGCAGTATCTAACATGCACCACAAACTTATGTACCACTCAATAAATTTAAGAGACTGTTTTGTGACCCTGTATGTCAGCAAGCTAAAATGGCAGTGGGCTATTCATATCTGCCAGCCGCCTAACGGATACTCGCTGGGGCTCCTACACGAGTTCGAGTGGAGATCACGTCTCGGTAAACGTAATGCAGTATGCCCTCGAGCCAGATAGAGTGACGATCTGCGATTGCCTATGTCTATGCCTATGCCCAGAAGGAGACTGCAACAGGCCGATGATGTGATGTGATGTGAGCTATAAAGAAATTACTATCCTTTGATATAGACACTGATTACTTCATCATCATCATAGGCCTTTACATCTGTGGCAGATGTTTCAAGCAGCATCACACGGTGTGACATTACAACTGCGCTCGTGGCTGTAAAGTCCTATGCGGGAGCTGCCCTTTCGTCCACATTTTAGCAGGTGAATTGAGCGCCGCTGCGGTAAGGGTTGTTTGCGGCGCTTAGCACGCTTTGTCGCAAGTTGGTTTAGCCAGGCTTCGTCATGTTTTTCTAGGTCCTTCGACATCATTTTCTTTCAGCACAGACGTTCAGCAGCGAGTTTTTACTACCGCTAAACTTGCTTACCTCCACATAATTAACCATCCCAATCCTGATTCATCCATTACCACATCTAATTCGGAAAACTGTCTAACTGGCTTCGCACAAACGCCCCCAATTCTGGGGTTATCGCCTAAAAACGCCGATCCGGTTGCGAGACGTCACTATTGGGCCGGCGACGTCTTATCCTGAGAATTTGAATAATTTTTACATTTAAAATCATTCGCAACGACAACATCCAAAGGGTAACCACTCTGAATCGCGACCATTGCGAAGAGATAAGGACAAGTCTCGAACGGGAGGCGCGAGGGACGAGCGGGAGCGGGTGCAACCAAAATTGGCATTTTTTTTGCTTTGTCTTTCGCCTATTGATATGTGACACACAACATAGACACTAAACGCCGGCTGCAAACTTATCTAAAGTGCATCGATATGATCCACAAACAATCGCACCCAACGCCAGTCCTGAGTACAAACGCGTTTAAAAATTGCTATCTGGATTTCCCTAGAATACGTCATCCTAGGAGTGATGAGTGTTTCCGCAGCCGACGCGCCCACGGATAAAAACCGCGCATTGGAAAATCCGACTTCTTTTCAAGTCCGTAAGACCTGAAATTGGGGGTAAATAAATAATTCAGGGTTTGGGAAATCTGTAAATTCATCCGTTTGACCTTCACAAACCTTTTAACAGGAGGACCAGACCAACTGAATCATGGTAATAGGATCCAAAAGTTATCCGAAAGATGCAAGTTTCCTCAGATCAGAAGATGCATGCTTGGATTCGAACTTAGATCCCCCTTTATGGAAGGCGCGTTCATATCCACAGAGCTACCATTGCTCTTCAAGACAGCAGGTTTCTATTAGCTAAATGTTTAACCATTCAAACAGAATCACTTTTAAATAAAAACCGGATAGCTTCCAAGGGTATGAAATGTTGTTAAATCAGTTGTTTAAGTGTTACAAATCTGCCCAAGACATCGGTGAACGCTTAAAAGCCGATCGCTCATCACTTAAAACGCGTCCCAAATAAATTCCGAGTGATTCTTTTAATACGGATTTTAAGCAGATTTTCTGTGGAATAAGTAAAAACGAATCCGTCAGTCCGCTAAAGGTTTAAGTCGGGTTTGTGAATATTTATAAGTTTTTCTATTATTTTATTAAGCTTTACGGGATTTCGTGGCTTTTATTTTAATGGTCTATAGATGAAATTTGAATTCCGTCTTGCTTTATTTAAATTCTATAGAGCCGGATTTGGAATTGAATTTTTATTTGTTTAGATTTTTTTTTTCATTATGAAATCTAATTTGTTAGGCAATCTAATAAATACTTAAGGAATTCAGACGTGCCAGTGTTTCAAACAACGTTTTCTATAACATTTTTAATTATATTTTTTTTCAATAGCTATTCATTTCCATTTCCTAGCCATTTAAACGAATGCTTTTAATATCAATTTTTACTTTTAAAAAGTTCAACCCATACATTTTATGTAATGAGGTATTATGTACTTTTTGCGTATTATTAATTTACTTAAGGCAGCAAACTTATCAACTTTTCTTTTAACAATCAAACCTAACTGCAATTAATATTGTTTTTTCATGCACCAAATTGGATTAAGTGCATGATTGGTCGGAATTGGCATAGGACCGAACGAAATGGCGAACTTTGACGTCACAGGCCAAGACCCACCTTGGATCGCTGAGCCAGCGTAGTAAGTAAGTAGGTATATAAATATAAGTACCTATTACAATTGTTACAAAATTGAGAACATCACGTCAAAAGTAATTTTGGCTTGTGATTTATTTACCTAGGTCAGTATGTTTTGCTTTTTTATCACAGTTTTTCTTTTGAAAAATCATTTCTAAACAGCAAAGGAAATGTTTTTATTGTTATACTATGAGTACAAATGTTACAAAACTGAGAACATCACGCCAAATGTAATTTTGGCTTATTATTTTAAATTACCTTGGATAGTAGTATAATTTTTGCTTTTTATCACACACAGTTTGTTCTTTTAAACTGCGGGGAATGATTCTATTGTTATGCTAATGCTATACTTAAGTACAAATGTTATAAATACTGAAAACACCACGTCAAATATAATTTTGGCTTGTTATTAATTTACCTTAAACCACTATTTTTGCTTTTCATCCCAGTTTTGTCTTTTTGAAAATCAACCCTAAACTGCTGGAAATGTTTTTATTGTTAAGCCATGAGGACTAGTACTGGATGTCACGTGTAATTGTCGCGTATTAATTAGTCGAGCGAGGCCTAGTACCCTCGACCACACTAATTGAAGCTCTTTAGGCCAAGGGACAGGGTGTAAGGACAGTATTTCAAGATTTTTTATGTGAAAGGTGGCAGGCGAGTAGACGGATCACCTGATGGTAAGCGATTGTCGCCGCCCATAGACCGCACCTGTAGAGTCACAAGTGCGCTGCTAAATTTTAAACCTCTTTCCCCCTGATTGGGCTTCCGGTACCTCATTCACTCGACGAAACACAGCGCAGGCTCTGCTTCACGCCGGTCTTCTATGAGCCGTGGTATCACTCCGGTCGAGCCAGCCCATTCATGCCGAAGCGTGGCTCTCCCACGGTTAGGCACGGGCTGCTTGTCTTCCACCTATATGATAAAATTATTATTATTTTTTGAAAAATTATGTCGGGTCTTGGACTACAAGCAAGTTTTTAATATGAACAGTCAATTACGGACGAGTCGACGTTTTGTGACGATAGTGCTCATTTAAGCCCTCAACCCTCACAGATTAAACGTTTCGTTTTAAAAAATAAACATTCTATTGTTACCAAAAAGATTTTATTAACAACTAAAAGTTTTAGTTCCTGTAGGACTGTGAATTTGACATTTCGTGAAAGCATAACCGCGTGTAGTGCTAAAAATAAAATCAGTTTTTATTTAAATTCTATTGTATTCAATTAAAATAATTTATTTCAGACATACATACATTACCTACATTTTTATAACCTTAATGAATGGATACATTAAGGTTATGAAAATAAGAAATTTGCTAATAAAGAACTACGACTATGGCATAATGATTGGCTCGAGCAGAATGATACCATGGCCTCAAAGAAAACTGCCTTAAAAAAGTAAAAGTAAAAAAAAGGAAAATAAAATGGCGCCCTGATATACATAACAAGGCCACCAGTTTAACGCGTTCTCATTAGCCCTAAGCAAAAGCCCAAATCATTGAAACCACAAAAAACTCAGATTTTAATGCATTCATTAAAAAGGCCCGTCAATTCCAGGGGCCATTGTAATCGAAACATTAAACCGCCTCAGGCCCAAAATGTTAATCTCGATAAAAATTCAATTTTGTACCGACGCTCCTTGCTGAGATCTTTGTCAATTCCACCGATAGAAGGCGAAGGGTTAAGATGGCTGCCGATAAACAAAAAAGGCGAAAAAAAAGTTAATTTAAACTTGGCGAGGAAACGAAGGCGGTCGCGGAAAATTTTTGATATTTGAAGAGTTTAGAGAGGGAGGTGAGGTGTGACTGGACTGGTTTTGGTGTGACCGAGTCCGTTTTAATACCGATAAATAATACATAAATAAAAAATAAATGCGCCAGACAATCGCACCAATCAACCTGGTCTCAAACTACGGCAACCTCTGTATTATGAGGCGATAATTAAGTGGGGGCGTCAACCCAGAACACCCAGACCCTAGGAAACTTAGAAAATGTAATTTCCTAAATTGGAATCGTTCCCGGGACCTTTCGCGCTTCGGGCGAACATCTTAGCCACTGCGCCATAGAGATTCGGAAAGTCTTTTCTTTTTTTATATGATAGGTGGCAGACGAATCACCTGATGGTAAGCGATTACCATCATATAGATAACTGAAACACCAGTACAGTCACAAGTGCGTTGCCAATCTTTAATCCCCTTTCCCTTCCAATAATTGTGCCTTCGGTACCCTCAATTATTTACGCCGGTTGTTAGGGTTCCGTAGCCAAATGGCAAAAAACGGAACCCTAATACCTAGATTCATCAAGTCTGTCTGTCCGTCTGTCCGTCCGTATGTCACATTACAAACCATTGTTGTTGTGAGGGCTCCGGCGTGCCGAAGCGTGGCTCTCCCAGGGTTATTATTTCTATCTTATTTCACGCCTGGAATCTACAAACAATATATTTTAATCCTGACCATTTATCTCAGTGGTAAAGATATGTGAATTTACCTAAGTATATTATTATTTAGAAATATTTTTTTCGCAGCAGCTCTATGTAAATACCAATGATGCCTTAACAAACGAAAAAAAGAAATCAGCAGAGACAATACAACAAGGGACATTCTTCCAGTTAACTCCCCATTATAATTTACTCCTGATTGGGATCAACTTGAAATTAAGAAAAAATAAAGGGACAAAGGAGGGTGATTGTCTTTTTTTATCTTACAGCTTGATTCTACAAACAATCCCTTTTTGATCCCTTTGTGTTCATCAACGGGGTTAAATTGGCCTTATGGATCGATAGGACGAACCTATGTAAAAATGGTAGGGATTTTGCAAGGGGCTTGTAAGAAATGGAAAAAATCTAGAATGGATAAATAGTGATGTCGACCATAGACTAGGGTTGCCAATCGTACTATTATAATATGTATCTAGGTATTGTGCCTATTGGGGAAAGGTGGTTAAAGGTTGGCAGCGCACTTGTGACTCCAAGTAGAGTGAACACAAGTGTGTTGGAGGTGTCTATGGGCTGCGGCAAGCGCTTACCGACAAGAGATCCGGCTGCTCGTCTGCTAACTATCTTGACTGGCCGGTTGGCGCAATGGTAGTGACCCTGCCTTATACGCCAAAGGTCGTAGGTTCGATCCCCACCGTGTGATTAACACTTGTGTTTGTTCAGTGTCTGGGTGTTATATATGTATTTAAGTATTAGCTATATTTGTGATCTTCTGCTGTCTGATATCTGTAACACAAGTGCATAAGCTACTTAATACGGAGTCAGGATATACAGATGTATGAGATGTTGTGTGAATTTATTATATGGCATAAAAATATATGCAGGTTGAACATGTGCATCTGTGAACATTAATGTCATTTATAACCCTTTAGTCACGTCTTCTACCAACTATTCTGAACAACATAAAATTGTTCTACAACCTTTGAAAATTCGTCGTAAAATTTTTGACTCCTCATACAAAATGAACAAGTCATATGACCGACTTTGTATGAAAAGTTCTAAATTTTATGCGAATTTCCAAAAGTTATGGAAAATGTTGTTAACCCTTAACCAGGCAACTAGACATATTTTTTTTCATCGGTTTTCAACCTTATCATAACTGCGTAAAGTTCAAAATCTGGTGGTCTCATTTGGGACATAGCCTGGTTAATGGTTAAAGGAATGTTCAAAGGGATGTACCTAAATGTTGTATTTTTCTTTAAGAAAATAAAATCGGGCATTATTCTTCTAAACAGTTTTTGACTTCAACTCTGTAAACTAACCACAACTCCTGTACCCATAAACAACAAATAGGCAGCCTCCATGTATCGTAAAGCCAATATTTCCCATAAAAGTGGTCGTTACAAGAGAACGCAATCAGAGGTCAACGATAAAACTTGTTGGCGCATCGAACCCGCTACCCTGCGTTAATGGGCCGGATCTTGATTTGTACGCAACATTCACTACATGCGAGGGCGATGATGTGGTGTGGATATGCCGTCTAGTGCGACAAGTCTGATTTGGCGCGTGGCGGAAATCGAAACTATTTTCTTCTTTAGATTTTTTTTTTTCGACCACGAAGACGCGTTTTAGGAGAGGTACGCTTTGGCATGAATGGGCCGGCTCGACCCGAAATGATAGTGTGGCACGACCGAAGGGGTAAGTATTGGGCGCAGGGCCAATTTAACGTGCTCTCCGACGCGCGGAAGTACAAGACTTAGTAAGTACATATATTTGGTCCGGCCTGGGATGGAACGCGCGACGCGATGCGAAGCACAGTCGTCACTTTTAAATGCATTTATTTACTAGTGTACTAAAAAGATTCTCAACTAAAGGGTTTTCCTCTAAATGAAATGAGTAAACTATAAATAACTATAGTTACCTAATGTTTAAGTATAACAACGATGAACAACAATCGAATCGAAACAATCGAAATTTCTTAATTCATTTTTGTTCTAACTACTCCTTGAAAATAAAGGCGCATCCACACTATCCCCTGCGGGTAAGGGCGCGCACCAGTTTTCGCACTAAACAGTTTCGGCCCACCATTGCGCACTTCGCCGAATCGCAATTAAATTCGTCCTGTCCGGCCCATTGGAAACAAGGGGACGGATTTAGGGTTAGGCATGGACAATAAAATTGGTTTCTAAAATCCGCAAGGTAAAATTAGGAATGATTATAACTTGTCGCTTTACTATTATAGGTAACTTATCCTACTACTATTATAAAGGCGAAAGTTTGTAAGTATGGATGTATGGATGTTTGTTACTCTTTCACGTAAAAACTACTGAATGGATTTGAATGAAACAGTAGCCTATGTTCTTTCTCAGGGTCTAGATCATCTGTATACCAAATTTCATTTAAATCCGTTCAGTTGTTTGGCGTGAAAGAATAACAGACAGACAGACAGACGGAGTTACTCTCGCATTTCGCTTACTCAGTTAGGATTAGGATGATAGGTCACAGACGAGCAGACGGATCACCAATTTATTTTTTTGTAAATAGGTACTAGATAATTTATGAAAAGCGAGTACACCTAAGATGTACTAATGACAACGTGGGTTCTCCTTTTGCTTAACATCAAGCTGAGGTGGGCGAATATACTGAACCACTTAAAAAAAGAATATTGTACTTATTAATGTATAGTCCTTGGCATCTAACATGATGACCGTTAGTTTGCGCACTTGTAAAAAAGAAGACTTTGTACTAAAATTGGTTTTGTGCGCACTCAAGGTCATCGCTATTGTGTCATGCCGCAGGCTAAACACCAATATTGTTTTCTAATCGTAACTTTTTTTTTATGTGATAGGTAGCAGGCGAGCAGGTGGATCACCTGATGGTAAGCAATTGCCGCCGCCCATGGACACTTGCAACACCAGTGGAGTTACAAGTGCGCTGCCAACCTTTTATCCCTTTCCCACCCGAGTGGGCCTCCGGTACCCTCACTCACTCGGCGAAACACAGCACTGAGGCTGCTTCACGCCGGTGTTCTGTGAGGAACATTGTATATATTTATTTTAATACACTAAAGCATCCCTTAATCCGTCCCTAGCCCGGTCAGTCCATCAGCCCCGTCGGATATCGTAAAGATATCAGAGCCGGACACTAAACCTAAAGGGTCGTCTCAAGATTAACATTCGGCGTTGCTCCACTAGCGATAAGTGGGGTCAACAGCTTAATGACTGTACAATAACATTATTTGCCTCTAGTAAGTAGGTAAGTGTTTACTTAAAGTGAGTGAACTTTTGAGGAAGTGGTAATGAAACACGCACCAGATTTTTTATAGACTAGCTTTTGCCCATGGCGTCGCCCTTCCCACGTCCCTAAAATGGAGGGTGTAAATAGGGGCAAAAACTACCCTATGTTACTTTCTATCCCTTCAACTATCTCCACTTAAAAAATCACGTCAATTCGTCGCTCCGTTTTGCCGTGAAAGAAAGACAAACATACAGACAGACAGACGCACTTTCCCATTTATAATATTAGTATGGACGATCTGCTACCCGCGACTTCGTCCGCACCCCTCCCCCCTTTTAACCCCCCTTTCGCAATAAAAAGTAGCCTATGTTCTTTCTCAGGGTCTAGACCATCTGTATAAGTACGGATACCAAAATTCATTCAAATCCGTTCAGTAGCTACCTTTAACCATCTTTCCCTTCAATTGTACTTCCAGTACCCTCACTCACTCGACTAAACACAGCGCAGGGGCTGCTTCACGCTGGTGTTCTGAGTGTGGTGTCACTGCTGTCGAGCCGGCCCATTCATGCCAAAGTGTGGTTCCTCCCGTTCTTTTTCAAACGTTTTGTGAATTACGCCCTATGGTAGTTACGAAACATATTTTTTGTTTCCTGAAGCCAATTAAACAATAACAATGATCGAAATTTCTTTAGAATACATAAAGAAACACTTCAGTATTCTTTCTTTTGTTACTAAAAGTTGAATGTTAGTACAACTTCAACAAACTCCAACAAAGATTGTGTTGAAGCCATTCGGCTGAATTGTAAAACGGTTATGAAACTACATTAGTAAATAAACAAAGTTTTTTAAAAATTACTATCAAAAACACGCCCTAAAAAGTTGTTTTTGGCCGACGGATAGATGGATCGCCTGATGATGTGATTTGCACTGCCCATAGACATTTTTTTTTATGTGATAGGTAGCAGACGAGCAGGCGGATCACCTGATGGTAAGCAATTGCCGCCGCTCATGGACACTTGCAACACCAGTGGAGTTACAAGTGCGCTGCCAACCTTTTATCCCCTTCCCCCCCTGGGTGGGCCTCCGGTACCCTCACTCATCGGCGAAACACAGCACAGGGGCTGCTTCACGCCGGTTTTCTGTGAGGCAGTGGTATCACTCCGGTCGAGCGGCCATTCATGCCGAAGCGTGGCTCTCCCACCCACACCACATCCGCAACATTTTTCGTACTGGCTACTTTAATCACGATTTTCTCCTCCTTGATAAGGAATTCCAAATTCAAATTCACGCATCTATTTGTGCTCTGATGACCGTCATTCATTTGTTTTTTTTTTCTGTTTGCGTCAATCATTTTACGAATTGGTAACTTTGAATATCGCATTGTTTAGAGTACGAGTTCTAATAGGTATTTAAACATCTTCGCGTTTAGTCCCGTTTTTATCAAGTAATAGTGGCCTGCCCTCACTTCGCTTCGGGACCGTAATTCAGAAATGAACCAATAGATAGCGCTGTGTTAAATTACATCGCGCAAGCGTTTCGTATCCATAGAAGTTATCTCTTTATAAATAGTATAGAAGATAAATAGATTTCTAAAGCTGTAATAATAACAGCGCCATTGGGATATTGGGATCTTATTCAAACCTCACGATTAAACGGCATAATGTACCTAAAGATATAGTCGCACATACTACTCGATGTTGACATTAGCCCAAACTGTTCATAATCCAACCCCCAAATATCAAAACCGAATCAAGCCCCATCATAATGGAAACATAAAATATTGACCCGCCCGAAAACACACTAATAATGGCTTATAACAATAATTAGTTCGGCGATTTCGCCCAACCCTGGGGGTCAAGTCGACCCGATTGTCCTTCGAAGGGTTGATTAAGATGACCGGTGGGGTGGGCCCAAATGACCCCGGGAAGGGTTACGTTCGAACTTAGATGCGGGCAGGTGCCATTCGTCGGAATTAACACGAGTTGTGCTATTTGCTTTTCGGAGGTCTTTAGGGTTCCGTGACTTGATGGGAAAAACGGTTCTTAAGCTTGAAAGTGTTTAAAGTTTTGTGGACTTGTAAGAATTGTGGGATAGCCATGCTCGGCATGTATGGGCCGGCTCGACCGGAGGGATACCACTGCCTCACAGAAAACCGGTGTGAAGCAGCTCCTGTGCTGTGTTTCGCCGAGTGAGTGAGGGTACCGGAGGCCCATCGGGGGGGAAGGGGATAAAATATATAAATATAAATCTACGGAGTCAGGTCAATATTGAGATAATGTGAGAATTTCTTATTTATTTATCTTTTAATATGAATAAACGATTTAACTACCAAATGAACATAGAATAGTACCTACAGAACCCTGCCTATACGAGTCCGGCTCACACTTGACCGGTTTTTTAGTGTTAATTAGGGCCCGTATGGGGCGGTCAAGGGTGAGCGGTAATTAAGCTGTTTGAAGATGGCGGTCTCTGGTTGCGATTGTGGATTTAATTCGCTGTTTATTTTTTGTGCTTTTTGAAACCGTATGGAGCTTTAAAGCTCGCAAAGCGGTAGGTTTTTTGCATCAAGCAGCGCGTGCGCTGTGTTTCGTTGAGTGAGTGAGGGTACCGGAGGCTCAATTAGGGGGAAAGGGGTTAAAGGTTGCCAGCGCACGAGTCCACTGGTGTTGCATGTGTCTATGGGCGGCGGCCATCGCTTATAGCTGGAGGCACGAAAGTATAGCGATGACCGTTATTTTGCGCACTTGTAACTTGCTATTGAAATTGGTTTCTGCGCACTCAAGGTCATAACTACAGTTTCTTACCGTAGAATATACCATTAGGTGATTCGTCTGCTCATCTAATAAGACACAGCGCTGGCGCTGCTTCACGTTGGTCGAGTCGGCTCATTAATGCCGAAGCGTGGCTCTTCCATGGTTAACATACGCTTTTACCATGGGGAATCGATCTGAGAAATTGTTTGGATTTATTCCTGCCACTTCATTATGCTACCGTTCTACTTGTCAATAGTTCCAACCCCCTAATTTAGATGGTGGATCAATCTTCAACTGTGCGTTTTTAAGAAACTTTCTGCCTCGGACTACAAAACTATGGAATGAACTGTCGTCTGCAGTATGTATGTAATTCATATATGAAATAGAGAGCGTCGGCGCTCATGTGACTCCTCTAGTATTGATGTCCATGGGCGGCGGTAATCGCTTACCATCAGGTGACCCGTCTATTCGTCTGCCCACTTGAAAAAAAAACATTTTTTCTTAGAAAACTGAATTTAATTGTCACAATCCAACTCAAAAGCAAGCAAAGTTGCAAGACGACGCTAATCTCATCTCAAAACGCATCCTACTATGAACGCTAAGCTCTAGTCATAAAGCTCAAAGTTGTGTGATTGTTTATCCACAAACAACCCACGCAAAAGAGTTGTCCTGTTAATGTTCATTTGGCCCTTATTATTATCGTCTCGCAAAGAATTCTAGAGGGTTAATTAGTATGGACCAAGAATTGAATTAAAACCTGCCGTTGGAGTTAGTAGGGATAAGACGCAGCTTAAAAATAGATGCCAATTAAAAGTAAAGTAAAGTATCAGCCTGTATACTGTCTCACTGCAGGGCAAAGGCCTCATTGTATATATCAGGTCATCGTTACTATGATAGGATTAGGCTTAATCACCACGCTTGCCTGATGCGGATTGGTGATCACTAACCCAAGCTATGCTCCTATCTTGGGACATAGGAGCATAGCTCGGGTTAGTGATCACCAAGTGGGTTAGTGGCACGGTACTACGGGCAAGATCATTGACGTCACAAGTGCGCTGGTTACCTTTTAACCCCCCCTTCCCCTGGATTCGGCCTCCAGTTCTGTCACTCACGCAGCGAAACACAGCGCATGCAATGCTTCACGCCAGTTTTCTGTGAGGACGTGGTATTACTCCGGTCGAGCCGGCCCGGCCCATTCATGCCGAAGCGTGGCTCTCCCACTACGTAGTAATAGTAGTAGTATTTTTACCAAGGTTTCTACCATTTTATTTCTCAATTCGGTGTCTGATTTGAAAATCTAATTTTAAGTAGTTTAAATAACAAAAAAAAACTTTAATCCAAGTTATTGAAAAAAAATATATTGCTTTTTTCACTACTTACTTTAAAAAGCCTTCCGGTCATGACTTACGGTGCCGAGACGTGGACACTCACGGCTGGGCTAATCCACCGGTTCAAAGTCGCTCAAAGAGCTATGGAAAGGGCTATACTCGGAGTATCTTTGAAGGACCACATCAGAAATGATGTTATCCGACAGAGAACCAGAGTCACCGACATAGCCCACCGAATTAGCAAACTGAAGTGGCAGTGGGCTGGTCACATTAGCCGCAGAACTGACAAGCGTTGGAGCCATAAATAAAGTCCTTGAGTGCAGACCGCGACTCGGCAAACGTAGTGTTGGACGCCCTGCTACAAGATGGGATGACGACATTCGAAGGCTGGCTGGAGTGAGCTGGATGAGAGTGGCCGAAAATCGGGAGCGGTGGCGTGCATTGGGGGAGACCTATGTCCAGCAGTGGACGAGCGTGGGTTGCTGATGATGACTTAAAAAGCTAATTCCAAATCAAACACCGAATTGAGAAGTAAAATGACGTTGGTAGAAATGCTCTCATATGAATCCATTATTCCCCTAGATTATCCTCACCATATCGTCCTAACCAATGAGAGAGCTAGCGACAGATCGCTCCGAGAAAAAAAACCAAACAAAAAGGGAGACAAGAAAAAAACCCCCCCGTTGAAGGAAATATCTTTTATCTTGTAATTATTTTTATCCTTTAAGCGAAAAGAAAATATAGATAAAAAAGATGGAGGCAAATAATTAGTTTGTCCGATTCAGTCGGTGACTATTGTTGGACGCCATTGTTGTATATTGTATTCTTAATTTTTAATGAAAAAGATTCCATTGTCCAGCCAGTTTCGGTATTATTTTATTAAAGGAAGTTGGGATGCTTTCATGGGCTATGAAGTTCATTAACCCTTACTAATGGAACTATTTTTTTTATGTAATAAGCGGCAGACGAGCAGACGGATCACCTGATGGTAAGCGATTTGCCGCCACCCATAGACAACTGTAACGTTAGTAGATCCACAAGTGCGCTACTAACCTTTAACCTCCTTTTCCTCCTTTCGGGCCTCCGTTACCCTCACTCAGTTGACGAAATACATGCCAACCTTTTCTTCTCCGTCCTCCTAATTGGGTCTCCGGTACCCTCACTCGATGAGATACAGCTCAGGCGTTGCTTCACGCTGGTCATCTGTGAGGCTGAATGGGTGAGGGTACAGGCCCGATAGGTGGAAACGGGGTTAAAAGGTGGCAGCGCACTTGTGACTTGACTGACCATCAGGTGATCCACCTGCTCGTTCGCCACCTATCACATAAAAGACAGTTACTACACTTCGATTTTTTATGTGGCAGCGGTATCACTCCGGTCGAGCCAGCCCATTCATGCCGAAGTGTGACTCTTCCACGGTAAAAACCCATGACGTGTACATAGAAACTAATCTAAAACCGTCCTTATTCTCCAACAATTTCCATACTGTAATGGGTATGAAAACGCCCGCCGCAAAAATACGGCGTATCGCAAAACAGCAATATCTCTAAAATAAGAAAAATCCGTCCACAGCGCATTCGACGGGCGCTGCATGTGAGATTACTGAACAAAAGGAAGTTGCACTTTTTGTAACTGCATTTTACATATGTTGGAGAGAAATGAGCAAGAGTTATACAGGGTGTATCTGTGAACATTTACATCCCTTTAGCCAGGAGTTTTACTAATCATTCTGAACGACATTATTTTGTTCTATGACTCTTGGAAATTCTTTGTAATCTACTTTTGATTATAAATTATGGGACAGCCACGCTTTGGTGATGCGCCGGCTCGACCGGATGATAGCGCTACCACACAGAAAACCGACGTGTGGTAATTCTTATTTATGTGATCGGTGGCAGACGAGCAGGCGGATCACCTGATGGACCCAATAAACACAAGTCTAGCTGAGTCACAAGTGCGCTGCCAACCTTTTTACCCCCATTTATACCCCTCGCTCATTAGGCGTAACACAGCTTAGGCGCTGCTTTAGGTCGGTCTTCTGTGAGGCCGTGGTATCACTCTGGTCGAGCTGGCCCATTCATACCGTAGCGTAGCGATCCGGTTCAAAAGTCTCACTTCTAATCTGGTTTGAAACAGGGACTTTCAGTTTCCTTCGAGGTTTCTTACAAACTGTATCTCACACCCCTCAACCCGTCTATCAAACTCTCAAGTTATACAAAAACTTATGAATTCCATAGACGTTCCATACTCCCACATACGTAAACACTCCAAAAGATCCGGGTAGGCGGGCATGCAGGCGTGCCAGACGCCCTCCGATTGGCTGATCGGAAACCAATCGATAACCAATAACTGCGCCGAACGACGGCCGACCTATCGGGCGGACGGGATTCGAAATTGGAATTCTTTTACGGTCGTGAAAAAGGTTTTATGTTGGGCATTTTTTAGAAGGTCCAATGTATATAAACTGGGATAAAAACCCTGGAAACAGTGTGAAAGAGTTCCATCCGCAAAAGAGCGCTATTTGCCATTTTCCGAATTTAAAACATTACATACTTACTATGAATAAGATAAGTACTGCATTTTGTTTTCGACTTCAACGGTTTATTCGAAATCCAAAATATCTAACGAGTATGTATAGCTGTAAAATTACAAATGACAGCGCTAATTGGGATCACTTCACAAGATGTTAAAGAAAAAAAACTGTCTTTTAAAAAAAATATATATATCTTTTACGTAAACAATCTTCACAACCCGTTAAAACCAAGCACCGACGGATACCAACATATTAATACCGGTCAATCTTCTAAAATAATACGTCTCTTTAATCACTCGACATTGGCAGAATTAAGAGTGTCTCTAGACACGGTAGCAGCCAAAAAGGAAAAAGAAAAAAAAACATATGGCTCTATAGTTGCATCTCGTAAATTCTACGTCGCCAGAGGCTAAGCAGCCGAACCGATCGACCGATCGGACATGCGCGCTGGGCGAGATTTTTTCTCACGTGGGGCGTGGCTATCGGCTATATCGATAGGTATCGATACACGCCTATCGATGTGGGAGTGTGTCTGAGATGGGACGCTGGGCGTGTGGAAAAATAACGTCCTATAATGGTTTTTGGCGCGATGTCCCGTTGTACTTGGATTAGCATTTTATGTTAGCTTTGGGTAACAGATGTTACCCAAACTGACTGGTAGAGAAATGAGGTTGACTGGTAAAGAATGCCTTTTGGCATTAAGATCGCCTACTGTGCGATGTTTTGTGCAATAACGTTTTTAAATAAATTAATAAATGTTAGGAAATATCAGTTTTTTTGTGTCTGTATCTAATCTAGGTCTGATAGGTTTTGTTGTCTGTATGTGATAGGTGGCAGACAAGCAGACAGACAACCTGAAGATGATCGATCTGGATGGTCTGTTATTTCAGTGGACCCTAATATTACGCATCCTATCTGTACTATTCATAAACATGACGTCCAGTTGTAGTGGTTTAAGTAACAGGCCATGACCTCGAGGTTTCGGGTTCGATTCCTGGGTCGAGCAAAAAGTAGATATATGTCTCAAACTTTTCAAACATAGCTCGGGTTTGTGATCACCAATACGCATTAGAAAAGCGTGGTGATACATACGTATAAGTTTGTTTAATTCAGAAAGCAGTGATTTACTCTCTAACTGCCTCGATAGCGTTGTGGGTAGTAGGCCGCGAGGTAGGGGATCCCGGTGTCGATACCCGAGTAGGTTCAAAATTAGTATTTGATTTTTCTATTAAGGAAATTCTGTAATGAATTAGTTGGCGGTCTTGTGCCCCGTTAAATCAGTACTTACCTAAAGATAATCGACTGAAGTTCAGTAAAGTATCGACTAAGTTTAGAACTGACCTGTAAGAAAAATGAGGTTATTAGAGCAAAAGTGACTTAAGCTTGTGATGGTCAGAATGATAAAATTGTTTTATTCTCATACAAAGTAGGTATTGGTAAACATTTTACATCTCTTTAACACCTTTTTTCGGAAATTCGCATACAAAAATTGTAATTTTTATGTCATCGGTCATGTGATGGGAGACGAAAATTTTCGTCGAATTCCAAAAGTTTTTTAGAGGTGGTAAAAATTGGAATAAGTAATTTATAGAGGTGATAGAACAAAGTAATGTAAATGTAAATTATTTATATTGATATCTTCGATCATAATATATTATAATAATCTCTGGATAGAAATTTCCTTACTATTTTACGTTTTAAAAAATAATCCCAACAGCACAGCGCCGTCATCAGTATACTCTGATTCATAATCATGTAAAAGTAAACTGACAGATGAAAATAACAAGTTTCTATGCATTTTGACATTTGGCATGTGACAAATTGAGTAATAATGTATGGGGATGACACATTGACATCTGTCAGTTTACTTTACATGATTATGAATCAGACTATAGTTACAGCTTAGATATTAGGTCCTTACATATTTATTATTATGAAATTGGCGTTTTTCGTACTGGCCACTTTAATCACGATTTTCTTCTTTTGGTGAGGAATTCCAAATTCAAATTCGTACAGCTATTTACTCCTGTATTTGTGCTTTGATGACCGTCATTCATTTGTTTTATTCTTCTGTTTTTTTTTCTGTTTGCGTCACTCATTTTACAAAATGGAAAACTGTATTTTGAATTTCAAACACGTTATCACTACATTTTATTTCCGAACGAAATTCATAGATCTTTAATTCCAAAAATACGTGGGTTCTCTATTAGCTCGACAAAGAACCGTTTATCACGACTTTCGTGACGCATTAAAAGTTATCGTTTTAAATGTTAGTGTCAAAACTGTGTCAGAAATAAGTTAGCATATAAAACTCCCACAGTTTTAGGCTTTTATACTTCATAGCCAAACAAGAAAGTTCCCACAACGCCCCACACATTTCCGTATCTTTCAGCTGAAAACTCAATAGCGGTACTGCGCAGACTCGAACCGATATCCGGTTTCCAATAGGTAGGTAGGCGTGGCTTAGCGGCTGTTCTCTTTCAAGACTTTACTGGTAACATATGATATAGATGTTTTAGTATATGTGGTATTGGACCGTGATGTGGTTGGCTGGGTGAAAACTGCTTAGTTTTTCTTGAAGAGATTTTTGTATGCACTATCTAAATATTGGACCACACCGGAGCAATACTTAATGTACAGTGGCCAGCACATCAAGTTACTACAATCTGTCAAATTTCCTCAGTTGGTATTGAACCAAACACGTTTGACATAAAAGTGAGGTTCGATTGAAGAAATTTGACAGATTGTAGTAACTTGATGTGCTGCCACCGTACAATACAATGTAATGTAAAGTGGACTCCATTTCCCGCACTTAGACTCTCGGTCCATTGTACGTGATGTATGAGCAATACTTATATTAACCGTGGGAGAGATTCGTTTTGGCATGAATGGGCCAGTTCAAACGGGGTAAACAGATACCACGGTCACAGAAGATTGGCTTAAATCAGCGCCTGCGATGTTTCGTTGGGTCCGGAGGCCAATTGGAGGGAAAACGGGTTAATGGCTGGCAGAGCATTTGTGTTGTTGCAGGTGTCTATGGGCGGCGTTACCATCAGGTGATCCGTCTGATCGTCTGTCGCCCATCACGATTTCACAATTTTGGGCGATTATGGTCCAGTCGGTATGGTATATAGCAGTCGAGCTCATCCCGCCATCGCCTCCTCGGTCTACCTCGTGGCCGCCGTCGGTTTTGGGCTCCCACTCTGTGGCTATTCTGGCCCAAAAGGCGCCTAATATGCGATAGACGTGTCCACCCCAGTCCCACTTTAGTTGAGCGGCTCTTTTGGCCTCACTCAATAATTAAAAAAAAATAGGTAAGCCAAAAAAAATTCTACTCCTTTATTACAAAACGAAGAGATATAGAAATAGAAAAAAATCTTTATTCAAGTTAGGTCCATACAGAACACTTATGAATGTCAAAACATAATCTACCACTGGTTTGGAACGTCGATTTCTACTGAGAAGACACCAGCAAGTACTCTTTTCAAATAGTAAAGATTGAAAATCCAAGGAAATAGACTACTATGTATGACAATTATTTTCTTTATCGTTGAGATAATGGTCAGATTTAAATAAAAGTTATAGATAAACGCACACTAAAGTTTGTTAGTTTATTTTTTGTCACTTAAACTTATTTTTTTTAAATCATGCACCGATTTGAGAAATGTAAATGACCTTAGTGAAATGCTGTTATAACCAAAAAATCCAAAACGCTTCAAGCCACAAAATCGAGGCAGAGGTGCGCCACCCCGCCGCAACCCCTTAACACAATTAATGAAGTTGAAAATATAAATAATACTAAAATGTCGCCGACTTAAAACGAAAGCTGTGTACACTATAATGGGGTAAGGAAGTGATATTTATGGCAACATTTTCATCTCATTAGTAAATTAGTGGGTTTTGTGGATTTGAATTTTGAGTTGGGATTTTGAAATTATGATTATTTATGACGAGACAAAAAGACGGTTGGGCATTGAGGTACTTGTTTGGTTTACCGGCAGCGCTTTAGATTTTTTATAAATTTTATAATATTTAATAGGCAATAAGGCATGGAACAACTTTTTTTTTATGGTTTAGAGGGCCGACGAACAGACGAATCACCTGATGGATGCAACATCAGGGCGTCACAAGTGCACTGCTGACCTTTTAAGAAGGGATACGCTCGCTTTTTGAAGGTTTGCAGGTCGTATCGGTCCGGCAGTTCATTCCATAGTTTTGTAGCACGAGGAAGACAGTTCATTTTATTTTACTTGTTACTAGAAATAGGATAGTTATAACTATACACCTAATAGACTCTTTGTTTTGTTATATCCTTCGTATATTACTTATTATATCCTATAGATTGTAAAATTATATGCATTAAACAGTTCTTAGTCCGTACTGATTTCGTAGTCCGTAGCACAATCTCGTAGCCACCTATTACAGATAGCTACGACGTAGCACAGAGAAGAGACGAGAACAGTTGAACGTACTTGTACCTACGTAGTCAGGTATTCTTTAGTTATTTTATTGCGTTTTAATTTTTTTTAATAAACTATGTATTTTAGTAAAAATTAATAAACGTATGTATTTTAGTTTTAAAATGATTATGTAATATTTGGTCAAGATACAATACAAAAACAAAAATATTGTTAGCCTATACAATGTGTATCTGTGAACATTTACATCCCATTAAACGGCCACTTTAAGCAATATTAACATTATTGTTACTTGTCGCGTGTTGAAAATATTGTATTGCGTCTTGAAAAAAAAGTTACTTGCATCTAAGTATGTAAAGTTTTACTTTCTTAAAAAATATCATATTGTCGCCACAATCAGTGTAAATAGATTGTCGGCGCTAGTTTTGTCATTGTAGCCCCTTAACCAAGTCTTCTACTAACCATTATGAACAATATAATTTGTTCTATAACTTTTCGAAAATTATCGAAGGTTTTTTTTAACTTTCAATACAAAATTACCAGGTCACCGACCGAAATCTCCAAAAGTCTTAGAACAAAATTAATTAAAGTTCAGAATGGTTAATTGAAGAATTGTATAAAGGGATGTAAATGTTCACAGATACACCCTGTATAACATTAGAGTAAATGGAAACATTTCTTTTACCGTGGTTTTTATGAATTGCTAAAAGAAATACCTCCCCACATAAAATGACCTATGCTTCTTTTGAAACTATTCTTGCTAAGTGTAACTTATTATCATTTTGAAGTAAAGTTCTTATTAAAAAAATATCTAACAAAAAAATACAAGCTTGATAAAACAAACAAACCTATAACTTTATTTTAGTCTTGTAACATCACCTTACAAACTGAATTTCAGCGTTCGTTCAGAGTTTTAGTTCTTCTACCCGACGCTAGATGGCGCTGCATGTTTGGAGGTGAGAGTTTGAAGCCTTGTAAGATATGGCACTTTATGCCCCTTATTACAAATCGTGTTCTAAAATTAGTCTTAGTTTAAAACTGATGGTGATACTTTTATTTGTTAGGTACCTTTTTATAAGAATCAATTTGAACTATGACTAACTTTGGTCTATGTCTATTTGTAGTAAGAGGGTATAAGTTTTAATAAGCAAAAATGGTGACAAAAAATATTTTATCTCATGTATTTTTTCAATTTAGATAATTACTCTAAAATATATTTATGCATTAATAAGTATAGTTACCTAGTTAGTTAGATACGGGATGTATCTTATTTTTGAGTTTCCGATATTTAAGTGGTTAAAATACACACAGATAAAAAGGATTTCTCAATGCAAAAAAAATTGTTTTTTTTTCAATTTTTTGTTAGTTTAATAATGTTTATAAATTTTTTGATGATGGCAATCTCAACACCAAAAAATATTTACTTGTTGCAATTTTTACAATCAAGAATAAGTTTTCAATGATGTTTACATATTGATTTAAAGACCTTAAAATGTTTTTGCTTTAAAAAATTGTGATAGAACTATCATTATCAATCGAAAAATTAATGTTTTTGCAAGATTATGTCAAATCTTACAAGCGCTTACGCTTGTATTTGACTCACTTATCAGCACGAGACTATTTCGCATGGAACCAAATTCTTGGTTTATTGCAATTTGCTATGATACAAGATTATTTAAATTATTCGGCAAAAACCGTTTTTTTCATAACCGATATTAATGTTATTAAAATAATGTATATGCTTACCGTTTTAAGATCGTCTTTGAAACAGACTATCAAAATTAATCACGACAAAAAATCAACTAGTGTCACTTGGAACCGCACATTCAAAAATAAAACGGATCTCCAACCATTAGGTAATATCCCATTACCCAAAACACCACACAATACTTCCCCCACCGTATATCGTCCGTGACACCAGTAATTTTCTCTAAATACTGGAAAAAAAATAATTCTCACACATGCATCAAACTGTCTCCTTCCCGCGCTGGGGCATCGTGACATATTTATGACTGTTTTTTACCTTTATTTTTAGAGGTCCGTAGGTTGATAAAAAATCTGCAGAGGAATAAGAAACCTACTTTTTCTTGGAAAAAACTAGTTTGGTTTTGGAAGAGCCAAGCTTCGGCATGAATCGGCCGGCTCGACCGGAGTGATACTACGGTAGGTATGCATTTGGTAGTGACGCCAAAGATTGTTGGTTCGATCCCGACCCTGGAACATTCGGGTGATGAATAGGTACTTGACTGTGTTCAGTGTCTCTGTATAATATGTATTTAGGTATGTAATATATTTGTGTTTCCTCTGTAGTCTGATATCTGCAACACAAGTGTTTAAGCTACTTACTACGGACGGAGTCAGGTCAATGTATTGTGTAAATTTAAAAGTTCAGCGTACAACAAAGACTGTGTATTTCCTGACGGCTATGAGTTAGGGACCATCAAGACAAGAGCGTACTTCTTCTTAAAAGGCCGGCAACGCATCAGCTACATTTCAGATCTCGCAAATTTTCATGGGCGGCGGTGATTACTTACCAGCAAATGACCCGCTAACTTGTTTGCCGCCTCTAGTTAAAAATCAAAGATAGTTTATTGAGAGTTAGATATTCCTTTCATCCTAACACACTGTAAGCTATTAACAGAAAATGTAAGACTTCTATTTTTTTTGTCACAAAAATAAACTACTTCTATTTTTTTCTCTTTGTACAGAACCTCTCCCTCTCTCATCCTCTCTTGGCCCGTTATTTATTCCCGGCATAAATACGTCTTCACCTGCCGCAGACTCGGATGCGATAAATAACAGCCTCCACAATACTTTAATAGCGGCCGCTTCACACGAACCGTACCGTATATCTGTGATGAGAAATACGAGCTGTATGCGCGAGCGATTGTACCTTGGAAACGAAGTGAGGATTCCAAGAAGGTCTTATAATTTGTCAGTAGTAAAGTATTAGCCTATACAAGGTGAATTTTTAATCACTATCCTTTTAAGCTGTCCTCCCCAAGAAACATTGTTCGAAATATGGCAAAAAATTTTAAACTTCCCATACTATATCGATCGCGTGATCGGTTTGATTTGTATGAAAAATTAAAAAGAAATGACATAATTCGACTAATGTTTCTAGGAGAAAGCTGTTCACTTTTACAGATTCTAAGTCGAGCTTAAAAATTTGGATAGTTTTTAAAAAATCATAGACTATATTGTCCCACTGCATGGCAAAGACTTCTAAAATAACAAAAAAAAAACATTATTTCTAATCCAGTATTTTTTTTTAATAATACAATGTACGAGTAAGCAGGTTACCTGATGGTAGGTCTCAGAAGGAGAGTGGACGCGTTGCCAAACTTTTAAGAAGGTATAGGCTCTTTTCTTAAAGATTTGATTGTCGTACCAGATCGAAAATATCGCTACGGGAAGTTGATTGCAGAAAATGTCGAGTGAAGCGCACGGCAGTGGACCGCCATCCATTCAGATGATATGGATATACCTACTGTCCCACTGCAGAGCAAAAGCCTTCATCACAGAAATCAAGTCATCGCTACTATGATGGGGTTAGGCTTAATCACATCACAAATATATAACAAGCGCCGCCGCCTATGGAATCTCGCAACACCAATGGAGTCACAAAGCCAACCATTTTCTAATCAATCCTGATTTGGGCAGCATTTTTTTATAGTGGCTCAGTATATTTGGCTCACCTCAGCCTGATAGTAAGCAAAAGGGAGCCCACGTTGCAGTTACAACGGCCGCGACGGCACGGCATCACATCCGTTGGCACCACCATACTGGCCGGATATATGCTGATTTTTTATGCCCAAAATTTCCACCTATGACAATTAAGCCACCGGTGGGTAAGGCACTGTACCCCTAATATCTAGCTATCATAATTTATTATTTAAATCTCGACTCAGCTCCAAACTTGGTCTGAGCTTCGCCCCCCGCTTCCGTAGTCCCATTGTCCCGTTTCTCAAGACGCCGTCCCATTGTCCCAGAAGAAATATTGCCCAGGAGTTGGTGTTTGACCATTTTTCCGTACTTGATACAGTGTTTACGACTTCCGTTTAATTGTGCCTGTGAATTAGGTGAGTATCTTGCAATGTTATGAAGATGGCGCGTCTAAAGTTTTGAAAGATGGTTGTCTGAATTTAATTGTTTGATTTTTAATGGGAAATGGCGTCGGGGAGCCGCGGATTTAAAGATTTTAAATCTCGAAGTACATACAGAAGTAGGTGAGACATCCACTTCCTTTTACAAAAACGTGGTGTATTTTTTTTTCGTTTGTTATACACACATTGTTAATACTGCCTATGTCTGTGCCTATGAATGTGTTACTGAATAGCAGCCAATATTTGGGCGAATATTTTTCATCTTATCTGGCTAAAAAGACTCCAAGCTAATAACTTTTAAACAAAATCCTTATTATTATTTATTTATTTGGACAACCAACAAGATCATACACCTTAAAAGTAAACAGATACATTTTTTGTATGCAAGCATTGGTGCGGCCTTATTTACAGGTTGCCACGGAAAGCACAAACAATAGTAGTTGGGAGCATAAGGCTTCCCTTAGCTTAAAAAAAAATGTATTTTAATTATAACACTTAATCTAAAATTATAGCAATCGTAAGTATGTTTTTCATACAAATTTTACACTCATTATTTATAAAATTATTTTATGAAGACTCGATTTTAAGTCTTATGATGAAAAAGTACTTATTACTTAATTTATTTAGCTTTTGAGAAGTGTTCTTTGTTCTGTCGTGTATACCTGATATATTTTTGTAAATAATGCGTTCTTCCAAAAATCCGCCGATATTTAAGTACAAGATAACATTTTTCTATCTTTAATTAAACTTTCCAAGCCCATCCTTTTATTAACGCGAAATGGCTATTATAATAATTTACCTGAAAAGGTACAGTTGCCATCAAAATGATTTTAGTGTTCAAACTTATCAAAATTATTTAAGCATTTAACAAGAGACAACTGTATTCAGAATACACTAAGGTGTATTTTTATTTGTTATTAGAGAACAACTGACAAATGAAAGTAAACCTTTGGAATTCCTATTCTTGCTTTTTACCTACTTAGGTAAAGTTAGCTTCAAAATTATCTTACCGTTCAAACCTGCTAAATTTATCTGAATATTTAACAAAAGACAACTGCATATTATGTACGCAAAGGTGCATTTTAATTTGTTGTCCTAAAAACAAATGACAACAAATGAAAGTAAATCTTAGTTAGGTATGAATAGATAGATATTCTTTATACTGCTCAAAGTCAGAATACAGGTGTACGGGTTACAACAACAAAGACAGTTCAACAAAGCAGTCATTTTTCTTGTATCAATTTCTTCCAAACATCCTTTGGGTAGAAGAGAGTAATCGTTTGGTGAAGGGGTACCTAACCTAACCTAAAAGTGTTTTTTGTCAATTGCATAGATATTATTGGTAGCTTTGAACGCTAACATAATTTCGGTGCCAACCCAACCATGACTCAAAGAGCACAAAACTACCATAAATGTTTTTAATAGGAGAAGGGGTGATAATGTCTCCTACACCGAAGAATGCAGGACAACCCTTAGTTTAATTACTACTTCATAAATTAACTACCTATGGGGATAATTATCACTTATTTAAAACGCGTACATACTAGGTATACCGAGGTAGTTATACCGTGGGAGAGTCACGCTTCGGCATGAATAGGCCGGCTCAACCGGAGTGATATCACAACCTCACAGTGATAAAACTGTTATCCATTCCACAAGGAAAATCCTAAGGTTGAGATCAGGATTCAATTCTAAATCCAAGAGATAAGCATCGGATAAAACCTATGTTTTTGAAATATACAGGATGTATCTGTAAACATTTAGATCCTTTTTACCACGTGTTCTATTAATCATCATAAAAAACATTTGTTCTATGACTTTTGAAAATTCGCATAAAAACATCTTTCCATACAATCTCATCAACCCTTTGCGGGCCACTTGGGTGATTCTTTTCAACTAATGCATGACAACGCAAGTGCGGTGTGTGGAAGTCCACACACGGCTAGAGTCATAACACGCATTCTTGCCAAAGCTCGTATCAACGTTCTGCCGTGGGCCTGCACAATAACCAGACCTCAACCCAATTGGGCACGCAAGTATGCTTACCGTACATACTCCACAACATCATTTATTTTATTTTAGAGGTATATTTAAAAAAAGGTACATTTCCCCTTTTTTTACAACTGATTGGGATACTGGCATAAGGTGAAAAATTACATTCCGATATGGTAATAAGAGACGCGACGCTTGGTATGACCATACTAGGAGACTCTGAGATTGTATCTAAATCTTGCCTACTTCTGGTTGAGCCTCATGCTGATCAGGTGCAGAGGTGAGGAGACAGTGATAGCGCATGGTCTGGTCAATTAAAATCTTTATACGAAGATGGAATAACAGTAACTTCTGAGCTATAGAGTACTAGCGGCCGCCCGCGACTTCGTCCGCGTGGAAAAGTAACTTTTTACCCCCCTTTCAACCCCCTTTTCGCAATAAAAAGTAGCCTATGTTCTTTCTCAGGGTCTAGATTATCTGTATACCAAATTTCATTTAAATCCGTTGAGTAGTTTTGGCGTGAAAGAGTAACAGACAGACAGACAGACAGACAGACAGACAGACAGACAGACAGACAGACAGAGTTACTTTCGCATTTATAATATTAGTATGGATAGTATGGATAACCGGGTTATAATAATTTATTAAAGATGTTGAAGAAAAATAATTACAGATAAAAAGTAGTTACCATTTAAATATTAACTTAGTTCTCCTTTTGCAGCACCTTCTTTTCTGACCCAAAGGTTGACTAGTAGAGAATGCCTCTTGGCATTAAGTTCGCCTATTGTTTACTTACTTTCTTTTTGGTACAGTTAATATCGCAAAATATCTTTATTTTATTTTTTGTTTGGTTTGCTACCTGTTTATTAGCTCATTATTTATAGTATAGTATCGATACCTAAAATAATGTCCCAGTTCTTAATCGAATATGACACTTTCAATATTTTTCTGTTTTTAATCCCTAAGACTAGTACAAATATGCCTACCTTCTGGTGCAATTAAGGCGATATTAGAATAATATTAATAAGTTAGGACAATTAGCAGCGCACTTGTGACACCACTGGTGTTGCATCGCTTACCATCAGGTGATCCATCGGCTCGTATACCACCTATATCATAAAAAAATATTGTTGTTGCACTTAGTGCGTTTTTATAAAGATTTATTTTAGATTTTAATACATTTTAGAGCTACATTTTAAGAAATAAATACTTAGTTCAGACTTTTAAAAGATACAACTTATTGAGAGTAAATTTAACATTATAACTATTAGTTGAATCAACACCTATGCTAATTTGTACTTTCCTTTGTTACGTGAAACGTTTTCTAATAAAACATTTTAAACAAACTGTTGTTTTTCTAATTAAGTTAAAGTACCTACACTTATTTCCGAATTGAGTCTTATATTTGTATTAAAAACTTAATAAAACAGTGACCTAAGTAAAAGATGGTCAGAATATTTTGTCAATGTTTCAGTAAAATATTGACCCATTTTTAATTTCGTCATAAATTTACTGGTTGGATTTCATAAAAACAATGACGCATCTCGAAATATATTTTTCAAAAATGTTTTTTTATTATTATGTATATAAAATTCATTAATTTTTTTGTTAAATCTAAAAGAATATATTCACAGGCTTAAAACCGTAATTTTACGTTCTTCTTACTCATCTTAGTTCAAATTTTATAGCAATTTAATGTTTATGCTCTAAAAATACAAATCGTTTTTTGCCATTTACCAAAACTTAGCAATTTTGAATTGAGTCATTATCTTATTAAGAGTGCGATATTCGAGAACAACTAACAAATGAAAGTAAACCTTTGGAATTCCTATTCTAGCTTTACCTGCCTTGGTAAAGTTAGCTTCAAAATTATCTTGCCAAATTGATCTGAACTTTAACAAAAATCAACTAAATGTACGCAAAGGTGCATTTAAATTTGTTGTTCTAAAACAAATGACAACATATACATGTAAATCTTAGAGTATAGTTATAGATAAATAGGTATAGGGGTTGCAATAACAAATACAGTACAACAAGGCAGTCTTATCGCTTGTATCAATTTCTTCCAGACACTTTCGGGTAGAAGAGAGTAATCGTTTGGTGAAGGGGTAGGCACCTGCCTACCCCTAAGCTAACCTAATCTAAAAGTGATTTTTGTCAATTGCATAGATATTATTGGTAGGTTTGAACGCTAACATAATTTCGGTGCCAACCGAACCATGACTCAAAGAGCACAAAACTACCATAAATGTTTTTAATAGGAGAAGGGGTGATAATGTCTCCTACACCGAAGAATGCAGGACAACCCTTAGTTTAATTACTACTTCATAAATTAACTACCTATGGGGATAATTATCACTTATTTAAAACGCGTACATACTAGGTATACCGATACAGTTATATCGTGGGAGAGCCACGCTTCGGCATGAATGGGCCGGCTCAACCGGAGTGATAGATATCACGACCTCACAGTGATAACACTGTTATCCATTCCACAAGGAAAATCCTTAGCTTGAGATCAGGATTAAATTCTAAATCCAAGAGATAAGCATCGCATAAAACCTAAAATCTATGTTTTTGAAATATACAGGGTGTATCTGTAAACATTTAGATCCTTTTTACCACGTGTTCTATTAATCATCATAAAAAACATTTGTTCTATGACTTTTGAAAATTCGCATAAAAAACATCTTTCCATACAATCTCAGTCACGTGACTTGGTAATTTTGTATGGGGAGTCGAAAATTTGAAAGTGGTTGAACAAATGTTGTTCAGAATGGTTTATAGAACACATGGTTAAAGGGATGTAAATGTTCACAGATGCCCTGTTTATTAATTATCACGCAAGCATGAGAATTGGGGGCCAGGTCAATGTATTTTTTTTTATGTGATAGGTAGCAGGCGAGCAGGCGGATCACCTGATGGTAAGCAATTGCCGCCGCCCATGGACACCTGCAACACCAGTGGAGTTACAAGTGCGCCGCCAACCTTTTATCCCCTTCTCCCCCGGGTGGGCTACTGGTACCCTCACTCACTCGGCGAAACACAGCACAGGGGCTGCTTCACGCCGGTTTTCTGTGAGGCAGTGGTATCACTCCGGTCG
Source organism: Cnaphalocrocis medinalis (assembly GCA_014851415.1). Taxonomy (NCBI): domain Eukaryota; kingdom Metazoa; phylum Arthropoda; class Insecta; order Lepidoptera; family Crambidae; genus Cnaphalocrocis; species Cnaphalocrocis medinalis. Next base: position 3,900,090 of record CM026295.1, read on the forward strand.
AGCCGATGTATGTAATGTTGCCTCAATTACTTCATTTGAAAAAAAAAACTTAGCAGTAAAACATGGGTTCATACATTTTGCCCTACCCTTTACACCTTTTTTGACAATCCCTGATGGAGGATCCCGATCGTATGAAACTACCCACATATCGTCGAAGTGCGGACGCGCAGCGGCGGCGACAATAATACGTGACGCATAAATCCTTGGAATGGAGCAATTCCAGATTCCAGAGAATCGGAAAAAGGACAGCGAAAGGTTGGGTCGATACTGGGCGCCTCTAGTTGACTGTTACAGAGTTTGTGGATACATGTAGATGTAGTGAGGGATTCGTAGCCAAATGGAAATATGGGACTCTTGTAGATTCATGTCTTGTTCTCTAACTTTGACCAATAGAGGGCGCTGAGAATTGATTACATCGCGCTTGTATTTTGTTTTTCGATTCACCTTATAGGCCTTGGCTTTTTTTACAAGTAGAAGGATTGAAGAACAGAAACCTTGGCCACGAATGCGCAGTGGCGACGGCTGCACTTGGGGTCGTCGGTTCGATCCCCGAGTCGGGCCAAACATTTGTAGGTTACCTGAGTTTTTATGTTCATAAATTCTCAGTGTAAGTCTGGAAGTTGGCAGTCTTGTACTCCCGTGCCTCGGAAAGCATATTAAAATGTTGCTCCTGCACCGATCTCTCTTCGCTCGAGTCATACCTACTGGTGTCCCATCAAATTAATAAGGGTAGTCAGTAGGTAAGTAGATAGTTTTAATGTGGGAGAGCCACGCTTCGGCCCGACCGGAGCGATACCACTACCTCACAGAAAACCGGCGTGAAGCAGCCCCTGTGCTGTGTTTCGCCGAGTGAGTGAGGGTACCGGAGGCCCACCCGGGGGTTAGGGGATAAAAGGTTGGCAGCGCACTTGTAACTCCATTGGTGTTGCAAGTGTCCATGAGCGGCGGCAATTGCTTACCATCAGGTGATCCGCTTGCTCGTCTGCTACCTATAACATAAAAAAAAATTGTGCATCTGTGGTTGCGCGCAAGCTTGAGCACTATAATATCCTGCGTACTTGGCTGATTGTTCAGAAATTAAAATCTGAATATCGATGGGATGATTCATAGTACCAGCACAAAATAATTACACACAGAAGGTAGACTCAGCCTGATTTTGAATTTAGAAGAGTTCGTTGACATATGCTAGGGTTGTTGCCCGGCATGAGTACATAAGCGCGCGGCCTCTACCACAGACCTCGACAGTTCGACAATCTTATGACATAGGCTAGGATTAATGTGGTCGAAAAGGCGTATTTCCCCGTTAGTGCGCATGCGTGAGTACATGACACGTTTTTAGCTCTTAGTGGGCAGTCTACTTCTGTGTCAGTCTATATTTTGTGGTACCAGCTTAGATCGAACTAACATCTGGCCTTACCTTATTCAAATGGCATATACTCTCATCCACTTTCTTACCCTAAGCAAACATTTTTAATTACACACTAAATTACTTTACTCACGAGGAAGAACCTCAAACGTCTCCCAAATGGGACAAATAGAATTTTAATTCCAGACTCCACAGCTCGTTATGGGATAATAAACAATAACGCTATTGCCGGTAGATATTAAATAACTCAATTCGTTTCTAATTTGTCGACAATTGTTCCCGACAAAGGCATCGCACGAACGAGTGCTCGCGAGTATGAAGGAAGTCGGCAGCTAGGGGGCTGAGGGAGGGGAAAAGGATCGGGGGTTATCGATAAAGTGCTGAGATTTTACGTTGAGTTAAATACTCAATCTTCTTCATATGATACAACGTGCTTTTTAACCTTTTAAACGTCTTACTCGCTTCTCGAGGGCAGTATTTATTTATTATTTTTTTTTATATTGAGGACAATCAAGATGACCCCACTCCGCCTAATAGAAAGCGGCTGCGAGATCCAAATATGAGATTGACAGGCACAAAAGAACAGACAAAGTGTCCATTGTCTGTTATTCTCTCTCACCCTGCTGAGATGCCGTTTCACGCCCCGCCTAAAAACCCAGGATTGTATAGTGTGAGGAAGCTACGTTTCGGCAAAAATGGGCCGGCACGAATCGTAGTGAAACCATGGTCTAACAGAAGACCGACATAAAGCAGATCTGCGCTGTGATTTGCCGAGTGAGTGATGGTACCGGAGGCCTAATCGGGGGGAAAAGGGGTCACTATGATGGCAGCGCACTTGTGACTCCACTGGTATTTCTAAGTGTGGCAGCAATCGCTTACCATCAGGTGATCCCTGGACCAGGAGGTCTCGTCTGTCTCCTGTCACATAAAAAGACAAACTTTTAGCTCGACCCTAGAATCGGACCCGGAACCCCGAGATCCACGGCCCGGTGCCTAAACCTTTAGCCCAGTGGTTCTTAACCTTTAAGTCAAGAGGGACCATTTTACCAAAATTCTGTCATGTCAGGGACCACACACTTCGGACACGCGTCGCGGCGCCGTTTGCGTTGTGTTGACTCGACTCATCACATCACGTCACTTGTTTATTACGATGTCTTCGCGGACCACTTGGAATGCCTCAAGGGACCACCAGTGGTCCGCGAACCACCGGTTAAGAACCACTGCTTTAGACCAACAGGTCTTTTTCTAGACCTGTAACATATTTTATCGATATCGATAACCTAATCCCAATCCACATCCCTAAGCTACAAAGCAAACGCCATTGCCAGTGGCGTTGTCGGGGCGGTGCGCCGATGCGTTCATAATATTTCATTTATTCATAATAAATTATAATCGCGTACAGTGAATGTCGGCAGCCGGCGACCTGCCGTCTTGCGGCGAACTGTTTTAATTGCTTGTTACGTCGAAATTACTTACAGTGTGTGATGTCTCCGAGATTATTATCTACCTATATCGTTAAATTTGAGTCATTTTAATCCCAAAGCCCTCATAATAGGTAACACGAATAAAGTCCCTTTTGCATGTTCATCATCATCATCATTTCAGCCAATAGACGTCCACTGCTGGACATAGGCCTCCCCCAAAGTTCTCCACACAGATCGGTCCTGTGCCACCCGCATCCAATGGACTCCCGCAAGCTTCACCAGATCGTCGGTCCACCTGGTGGGAGGCCTGCCACGGCTGCGGCCTCCTGCGCGTAGCTTCCACTCAAGGACCTATCCATCCCACGGCCGTATGTTCTCCTCGTAATGTGCCCTGCCCATTGCCACTTCAGCCACGCAATTCTTTGGATAGCCCAAAGAATTGCGTCCTTAGATCTCCTGCGTATCTCATCATTTGCATTTTGCATGTTAGATAATAAAAATACGCAAAATAAAAATTAGCTGTTCCCATTTTTTCCTGGTGTATATTAGTTTTTGAATTTTGATCGGAGACCCAACTCTGGGGAAGAGAAAAAGTAGAAAAAAAAAAGTTTTAATTAGGTACTAAAAAGTAAGTAGGTAGATTCAAACAGATAATAGCAACCCAGCAGCTAAAATTTTTCAATTGGAAAAATATCGGCATTCTTTAGAATAGAAAAGAAAATTACCACTTCTTTTCCTTTGAAAACACACCCGTCGAGCCCCAACATAAAATCTTAACCCTTACCCTGCTACCAATAAAATATCAACACCAACAATCGAACCGTCGAAAAACTTCCGAAAAACTACGGTCTATTCGACCCGTGTCGATCCGTAAAGACGCCCCTGAGGGTCGTCTCCACCGATTTATCCGCAGTATATCATGTTGCAAGAGCAGCCGTTGGGCGAAATATATCTATTATGATCTGATTGTCGAGTCCTCTCTTGTAACCCTTACGATTGACTGGGGAGTACGCCTTTGATTTGTTTGCTTCTTGTTATCCAGTTTGTTTTGGGGCCCATTTTTATGTTTGCATAGACGGCGTTTTTGGAAGATCATTTGTTTGAATCGCGTTTTTGTTTTGTGTGTGAGGATTGGGTTTTTCTTATTTAATTTATAACTTAGTATGTAGTAGAACGTAGTGGTAGTACTTACTTATTAAAAATCTATTAGGTAAACCCATCTTGATCAATAACAGCATTATTATTAAACCCTGACTTACTTGCTCCGTTTTGTAATAACGACAACCTAACAAAAAGTAAAAATAAACTTTAACCCTTCACACCGAAAGTACAAAATAAAAGTACATTTTGTCATAATTTTTCTCCATAGTGTGATCGTATTAATTTATATTCTAATGTAATTTATGTGGGTCTCTTCCTAGAGGTTATTTGTGAATCCTTTGAAACGCTACTTAATAACTCTGTACCTTTCTTTGTATTTCAGCGGCATCACTCGACCACCGTGAAATTGTGAAAAATTACCCCCGCGCGCATTTGGGGGTTGACATTTTTTTTGTGGTTCAGTATATTTGTCTTAATAAATAATGTACCTACTTATTGGGTTTCGTATAAAAATATATATGCAAAAAAATACAAAGTTATACAAAAAAAAATATTATAGCAGAGTACTTGAAATATTTTGAATTTCTGGGTGATACCTTGTATGCGCTCCGTTGTTCTAGAGGTTTAAGTACCGGGCCGTAATATCAGGGTCCTGGGTTTGACTCCCGGGACATACAAATTTTATTTTTCGAATTTTTCGAACATGCCTCGGGTTTGTGATCACCAATCCGCATTAGGCAAGCATGGTGATGAAGCCTTATCCCATCATAGTACCAATGACTTGATTTCAATGATGAAGGCCTTTGCCCTGCAGTGGGACAGTACGAGTATAAAGGCTGATACTTCACTTCTGATCTAGTAACATTTATCTAGGTAACATTTTATATTATAATCAAAATTGAAAAAGAGCGGTACCCAAATAAAAAGTTTGTTTAAATAAGTCCATATTTCCTTCTATAATTTCCATTTCACATCACAGTAAGGTAACCCCGCAGACCAACCCCCCAATGCCAATTAAAAAACATAAAGACTCAACTCTTATAATTAAAATATGCAGGCAACGAATTAACACACAGGCATAAATAAAAATTAAGGACTAAACAGGTAAAGGGCATTACGACCCTTTGCCTTCTAAATATAATTAGACATAACCCAATAAGCCCTCAACAGAAACGAAAACAAAAACCGGGAAAACCTACGAAATTTTATTACGATTATTTTGCATATTAAAATAATTATAATTATGCGCGGGTTGTTCTTGTGGGAGGAATCTGATGGAGGGATGTTGTTTTAGAAAGCGGTGTAAGTTTTCGCCGATTAATCAGTGGCTTTTGTAGCCGATTGGTAATTGTCATCCGTGACTGTTGAAGATTAAGCAACGCAGTTTCTAAACGAGATGGGTTACACACCGTATTTGTTTATTTATAAATAAATAAATAGGTAATAATTCTCACAACATCACATACGAGTATATTGAAATGACTCCGTGCTAAGTAGCTTAAGTACTTGTGTTACAGATATCAGACAGAAGAGACGGCCGGATGACGCATTTGGTGGGGAGGGCCTTATACGCCGAAGGTAGTGGATTCGATTCTCATCCTAGAAAAACATTCGTGTGATTGATACTTGCGTTTGTTTAGTGTCTGGGTGTTATATATCGTATTTAAGCTGTTCTCTCTGCAACACAAGTGTCTGGATACAGGTCGCTGTATGAGATGTTGTGTGAATTTATTTATTTACTTGTACTTGTCTGACCTGACTTCGTTTCGGGAAATAGTTTTTCTATGTTTGTAGTAGTTTGAATCATTGATAACAGATGGCGCTGGGTATCGATTATATCGCGCCAGTGTTTCTTGTCGGGTTACATAATAAGCCTTACGATTTTCTATAGAAGTATCTTTATAAGAAGTGTTTAACTACGTTGATAGGGCCCGTCGTAACATATCTGTGGTGCATCATACAAGAGTAAAACACCATATACAGGGTGTATCTCTGAACATTTACATCCGTTTAACCACGTGTTCTATCAACCATTCTGAACAACATTTGTTCAATAACTTTTCGAAATTCATCGAAATTTTTTTGAACTACTTATACAAAATGACCAAGCCACGTGACCGACTTTGTATGAAAAGATGTATTTTTTTAATACGAATTTTTCAAAAGTCATAGAACAAATATTGTTCAGAATGGTTGGTAGATCACGTGGTTTAAGGGATGTAAATGTTCACAGATACACCCTGTAAATATAACACAGCCTAGCTCCCACCTAGTGACATTAAACGCCTATTTACAAACACCGCCACAAATTGATTGCCTCTACCTATACAGGGTGTTCCGATACAGGCTGTTTTATATCGGAGGGTGGGTTTACGGTCGTCCTGTAATTGGGAGCGACCACGGGCCGTTGGTATCAACCGCCGTAATTTGCCTGATCGAATGGCGCGCCGCCGTTTTCATTTCACCAGAATTATGGTGAAGGGTGATAGGACGTTTGGTTTGGTCACCTCAGTTGCGAAGGGATGCCCAAGATATCGCTGGACAGATAGAGCTCTATTTCCTATCTGCTATACTATTTATAAAGAGTGTTTTTTATGTGATAGGCGGCAGACGAGCAGACGGATCACGTGATGGTAAGCGAGGGCCGCCGCCCATAGACACCTGCAACACCAGTAGAGTCGCAAGCGCGCTGTCGACCTTCAACCCCCTTTCCCACCGATTGGGCCTCCGGTGCCCACACTCACTTAATGAAACACAGCGCAGACGCTGCTTCACGCCGGTCTTCTGTGATGCCGTGATATCACTCCGGTCGCGTCGGCCCATTCATGCCGAAACGTGGCTCTCCTACGGTTAACCTCATAATCCACGTCAAAAGGCTTAAAGGTAAACCGAAAACACGAAAAACTTGTGCAAATCAAACAACTCCCGGCGCCATCTATTGGACGAAGTAAAGTAACGAAACAAAGTGAGGGCGGGCCACCATATTGTAGCAAGTAAGTACGGCGCCGCCCCCCAAACCATGGCTTATCACCTGGCATGCCCTTTATGCCCAGACATCTGCACATACGGTGAATTCCTGCAGCCTACCGATAGCGTAGTTCTTGTGGCGAAGTATTGCGCTAGGAAAATTTAATATTTTGATGTCATCGACGCGAGAAGAAGAGGATGGCTTAAGGTTACTTTAATGTGCTAAACTCCATGCAGCCCTTTAACGTCATCATCATTATCATCAGCCTTTTGTAGTCCACTGCTGGACATAGGCCTCTCCAAATGCTCGCCATTTTGATCGATCTTCGGCTACTCGCATCCAGCTCCAGCCAGCCCTCTTGCGCAGATCATCTGGCGACCTGAGGTCGTCCTACACTACGTTTACCGAGACGCGGTCTCCACTCCAGTAGCGCTACCATGAGTTGACATCTATAACTGACATAACGTAAACTATTGCTCTGTCTCTTTCAAATGCATCATAATGAAAGAGACAAAGCGATAGTTTTCGATAGCGAGGATAGTATTTGAAACTCATGGTAGTGCTACAGAACTCCCTTTTACGTCGTAAGACCCAAAAGCCTCATACGAGGCAAAAACAATTGATTTTCTATTGTGTCTGCTGTCTGGGCCTTACGATGTTAAAACCCATTATGGGTTAGTTCTATTGCCCCTAATCCATTCATAGCAAAGTTCGATAGCGGATAGGTTAGTACAGAGTTGTATACAGACTATTGCCCATTCATGGCAAAGTTCAGAGGGCCGATATCGGAGAGGTCAGCGGCAATTGCCCGTGCAATCGGCAAACCAAGCGGAAATAAGAGCACCTTTTTAGCTAATACGCTGCGTGGAAATGTGAGGGGTTACTACTGAAACTGTGGAGTCAGGAAGTTGTAGGATAAATACCTGAGCAGTCTTCAGTCTTACTTGGCTCTTCAGTCTTACAGATATTCTTTATTGCACATACCTACATAGAATACATAGTGAAACAACAGCAATAAATAGTACATTAAGATAAACTAGTAGGTATATAAGTTTAACATTTTTAAAACAAAGCTCGAATTTGTTCATCACCAATCCGCACTAGGTAACCGTGAATGATTTATTCCATCTTAGCGATGACTTGTCTATCACATCTTCTTCTTCTATCTATAATCTTGTCTGTTGTCTTGTTGTTGTTCTTGACTATCTATAATGGATTCTTTTGTTTGTTTTTTTAACATTATTTTAAAAATCAATGAAATATCGTATGTATAGATTCAAGATGTTGCGATATATCGCTAATTTCGATTAAAATTGGTTGCTATATGTATCGATAGTAACGATTATTTTGAACATTTCTAGTAGTTTAAGTAGGATGCAGACTGCTCATGATAGTTCGATCGCAGTTTTTAGAGGATCTGGTCTGATTTTTAAATTGAATCTGAAGACTCTCAAGCTCAAAACAGTTTTGTTATCTTTTCGTTTTTTTGTCTCAAGTTCAAACGTTAGGGGGGTATCGGAAGGCTGCCCTTTAGTGTTATTGGGGCTGCGGCTGATGTCTTCGGTTCTGCCCTTCACTTGATTACTTTACTAACATTCTGTTAGTTCACACAATTGCCTGCGATGGGAGGGACTGGTCAATTGCCACTTGTAGATAGTTGGGAAAGGTAAACAGTTATTTTATTTGCAGATTATCTGCAATACGATTAAATGATTTTGAATCTATTGTTTTTTAATAATAACCAAAATTATTACTAAGCAATTAGTACAGTTCTGTTTCGTACTGGTTTCAAGTTAAGGGTCTAATCGTGGCGGGGAACATTATTCGCCAAGGTTCTTTTCCATACTTAATAACATGTTATAATTACCTTGTTGAAAATGATTGATTGCCTTTTAAGGGTGTTTCATGTTAATTTACCCTTTTCTCTAAAGTAAAATAGTGCATTCTGTGGGACTGTGAAACAAGCCGCATCGGCTGATGCAATCCAAAGGTTTTTAATTAGTATCTAGTGGTTTTTAGTGTACAAATTTGGTGTTACTTGTGCAGTGAAGTGCCGCAGGGTGATATTAATATAAGAATCATTGAATTGTGTCGTTTTAACACTGCTATTGTGTGTCGAGTGAGTTGTCACGTGAACAATTTGCTTTGACCTAATAGAGTCTTAAAACCTACGGCTTTGTTAAAAATAGTCTCCACAGAATCCTTAGGACATTAAAACGCTAAACACCGGCGTTTTATTGAGTGACTGTGACTTCGACTGACTTCGACTGTTGACTACACTTTATCAAACTACACTTGACATTGGCAAAATTAAATGTGTCATGAACACAATACAGGCCATATTAAAAAAAAAAAAAAGAGTGTTAATGTATGTATGGGAATGACACATTGACATCTGTCAGTTTACTCCACATGATTAGCAATCAGAGTTTACGCTTTACATCAATAACACCAATCCTAAAATAACATTAAGCCCCACTTATTTATACTGAAAGCCATGCAAATTAAACACATCAGTTCATCCAATATTCATTCGATAGCCTTTATTCAGCGGCTGAAATTATCACTGAATACAGATTGAGAGTGTTGATGTGAAAGGTACGTCAATCAATGGAAATTATTAAAACCAGTTATAGTTGGGGAAAAGGGGTTAGAGATCGGCAGCGCACTTCTGACTCTACAGTTGCAGGTGTCTATGGGCGGCGGCAATCGCTTACGAATGTATCGATCAGGTGATCTAAGTACTCGTCTGCCACCCATCACATAAAAAAGGTAGTGATTTTCCTATGTGTCGACCACGGCTCTGTACATATTCTCTTTTTATGTAATTGGTGGCAAACGAGCAGATCACCCGATGGTAAGCGATTGCCGCTGCGCATAGACATCTACAACATAAGTCACAAGTGCGCTGCCAATCTTTTATCCCCTTTGCCCCAATCGAGCCTCCGGTACTCCAGTCGAGCCGGCTATTCATGCCGAAGCGTCGCCCTCTCATGATGATATATGTTACATGTAATATGTTACTGGTACTATAATAAGTAGGTACAGTAAGAAGCGCAAGTAGCGACAGGCGGCCACGGCTATCAGTTATGCCCCACGTGTATTACAAGCCTCCAGCCACCCGTGTACACTCAGACTCAGATTTTAAACTGTGTTTTATTAAAAAAATATAAAATTGAAAATTATAAAACCCCGAAACTCCATATTTACTTACCGAAAAGACTAATTATAGTAGATTTACTAAGTAATTTTAAAACACGAAAATGAAACCACTCATATTTTTGCAAATAAAACCATTTGGATTTGAGTTGGAAGTTGGATAATGTATGCATTCTATTACACTGTTTTCATTAAAAACCTAATCGTACATACATATATACATGAATATCAAGTGAAAATATGAATTTCATCATTTTATGTGTTATGGGCGGCGATCTAATCTAGCTAAAAACACTCCCGACTATTACCTACCTATAACTAAAAAAAACACAAAATCCAGACTTATTCATCGATTCGAGAGCTACGATATCACAGACACACACAGACAAACAGACAGACACGTCAAACTTTAACACCCCGTCGTTTTTGCGTCGAGCGGCGCTCAAACCACTATGCCAAACGGGTCGGGCCAAATTTATTATAATACATTCTTAAAAATATATTTTTCCGAGTGGAGTGTACCGCGAGCGCGGTCACAATGCAAACAAAAGAACAATCCAGCGGCGCACAAATCTTAATCTTAGCATTCATTACAGCGAACAAAATGGCGAACCTGAATTTATCCTAGGTAGCCTCGAGCCGCGGTAGCTTCACCGCGATTAATCAGCCATGGGGGAAGCTGGAAATAAGTATTATCACTGCACTAAGGTAGTAGCTTGGTAAAAGGGTTGCGCTGAGAACGAGCTATACACAGACAGAGTGTAGTAACATGAAACTCTCATTTTTTAACTATTCGAAATTCAAATTACTTTATATTATAAGCGGATTTAAATGCGAGGAGATTTAAATATATTAGATAATAAAGTTAGGTACATTCTAAGCACTTAGGTACTGCTTGACGTTTCGACTGCGTTACTACAGCCGTGCCGGGTTCGATTCCCCGGTCAAGTAAATTTAGAAAACTTCATTTTAAATCCTACTATACTATTATAAAGGCGAAAGTTTTGTAAGTATGGATGTATGGATGTTTGTTACCCTTTCACGTAAAAACTACTGAATGGATTTGAATGAAACTTTATCACAATATATATACAATATAGCTTATACATCAGAAGAACACATAGGCTACAATTTTTTAAAATATATTGTGTGGATTGTGCAAAATATGACGGTAAGTGTCAATAATTTACTCCATGCGTACGAAGTCACGGGCGGCCGCTAGTAAATAAATAAATTGAGACAACATCAACACAAATATCTGTTTCATCAACAAACATTTGTGTTGGTGCGGGAATCGAACCCGCGACCCTTACGTCTCAACCGGCGCTCAAACCATTGCGTTAAGCGGGTCATCGTCTAAGTTTACTTGGGTCTGGGTGTACCGAGTTCACGCCCAGTTAATTATCATCACCTGGTACTCAAAGTACAGGGGTTGCCCTAGTTAGAGACCAGGTTGATTGGTGTGATTGTCTGGCGCAATTATTTTATTTATTCCCCAAGAATCAAACCTCGAACTCTTTGTCACCACAGCCACAAACCTCCGTGTTCGCCTACAATACACCTGGCCCCGGCGATCGCAGCAAGTAATGAGCGGGAATATTACTCGATCGGCCGGAGGCGTTTTTAATTTACCACAAGATCACCTACCCTGGGAGTTTTAGGGGTCCTTACACGCGAGGTAAATACTTCTAGTTTTAATAATGGGGTGGGAGTGACAATACAATTTGTCACTCCCACCCCATTATTAAAACTAGAAGAGTTGTATCTGTACACATTTACAAATACAAATACAAATAATTTATTTCATCAAACTTACATTACATAAAGCAGACAAGGGTTGATATTTTCTATTAAGTGCAAGGAGCACCTGTGCCAGAAAAAGTCACTCTTCTTCAACACACTCTTACATGATTTGTTGAGACGAAATAAATTGTAACTGAAATAAATGATGTGTGTGTGCGTGTGTATGGGTGTGTGTATTACATTTACATCCCTTTAGCGACGTCTTCAACCAACCGTTATTATTTTAACCATGGGAGAGTCATGCTTGGCATGAATGGGCTGGCTTGACCGGATTGATATCACGGCTTCACAAAAGACCGGCGTGAAGTAGCGCCTGCGTTGTATCTACTCAAATGAATGGTGATACCGGACGCCTAATTGGGGGGAAAGGGCATTGAAGGTTTTGCAGCGCACTTGTGACTCTACTGGTGTTGCAGGTGTCTATGGGCGGCAATCGCTTACCATCAGGTGATCTGTCTGCTCGTCTGTCACACCATAGTTTTGTAGTACAAGGCAGAAAGTTTCTTGACAAACGCAAAGTTGAAGACTGCCTGACTGATTGAAGACTGATAGGCGGCAAACGAGCAGACGTATTATCTGATGGTAAGCGATTTCCACCGCCCAATTAGACTCACAATACCGTTGGAGATACAAATGCACAGCCAACCTTTTAACTTTTCTTTCCGTCGATTAGGTAATAAACCTTTCTTACGCTCTCGATGAAACACAGCGCAAGCGCTACTTCTGTGTGCCTACAGAACCTTTTTCTATAGACAATTTTTCACACTTACCCATCTTTTCTTTTTGCCTTCATAATAAGGGGGAGACAGTGGCCTTTAAGGGGTAATTTTATTGATTAACTTCGAGACGTAATATTTCTAAGATAAGAAACAAGTGTGTTTTCACGGCGGTTCTTTAAATGAATGGCGGGTGAAAAATTGTACTTTTTTTTGGGAAAATTTCTTCCTACTTCAACGTTTGACCCCTTGGGGTGTCGTTTGTATTTAAATGGGGGGCCGTAAAGTAATGTAGGCTGCAGTGAGGTGCATGTAGTTATGAGAAGAAATTCAGGTAACACTTTATGTAAATCATCATCATCATCATCAGCCTGTTGTATTTTTTTTTATATGTAAGATGGGTTTGCACTTTTTTTTTTTTATGTGATAGGTAGCAGACGAGCAGGCGGATCACCAGATGGTAAGCAATGCCGCCGCTCATGGACACCTGCAACACCAGTAGAGTTACAAGTGCGCTGCCAACCTTTTATCCCCTTCCCCCCCGGGTGGGCCTCCGGTACCCTCACTCACTCGGCGAAACACAGCACAGGGGCTGTGGTTTTCTGTTAGACAGTGGTATCACTCCGGTCGAGCCGGCCCATTCATGCCGAATGCACTTGACCTCATCTCACCTGATGGAGAGTGACAATAAGGTCTAAGATGTAGCGTGCTTTCCCAGAAGAAGCCTATTTACTCTCAACTTAAAGACACCCAAATTGTAGCTCTCTGGAAATACAGAAGCCGGCATGTTGTTCCATTCCTTAGCAGTTCGTACTAAGAAAGAAGAAGCGAAACGCTTAGTACGAGCTGGTGGAACTTCCACAGTGTAAGGGTGGATTCCTTTCGTCTTCCGCATTGTCCGGTGGTAGAAATTCAATTTGAACCAGGTTAGTTTAAGAAACTATAGTTTTTTCTTAACTTATGACGATTTGTAAGTGCTGTGATTTAATTTGAGCTACGCGTATGCAATATAAGCGACAAAAACCAAGTTTCGTTCCAAATTGATTCTGTCAGCATGACTCGGTGGAGTCTGGGCTCTGCAGTATCCGATAGGGCCCAATAAACCGCTCGGATGTGTTTACGAGCGGCCAGCGCTGTTACCAGATGCCTATTAGCAGGGGCCTGGGAAGTGCTCACGTAGCGGATGTGGCATTGGCAAAACCAGCACGAGACTGACCTGATGGCACAATGGTAGTGATCCTGCCTCATACGCCAAAGGTCGTTCGATCCCCACCCTGGACAAACATTCGTGTGATAAACACTTGTGTTTGTTCAGTGTCTGGGTGTTATATAATAATATGTATTTAAGTATTTATATTTCTGATCCTCTGTGGTCTGCTATCTGTAATACAAGCTAAAGCTACTTAGTACGGAGTCAGGTCAATCAAAATTAAATGTATGAGATGTTGTGAGAAATTATTATTAATATAAAAAACGGATGCTGGTCACAAAACGAGACATCCCTCGGAAAATTATTGGATCTAAACAAGAAGCAGATGGCAATTGGGGGCTTCTGAAAAATGCCGGATTTGAAAAACTGATACAATGATAGTTTTGCAATTATTTTACGAAGCGCATAAATAAAACGAAAATATTAAAATTTTGGACTAAAATAGGTCACATTCGAAGTTCTATAGCTTGACTCCTAAGACGTCAATAGAGCAAAGATTATGAATAATTTTCACAAGCTAGCATTTTGGCACAAGTTTTCATAGATATAAATTGTAATTCACACTTCTCTAACAGACTCATACAACATACCATGCAGATCGAACTCTATCACAGATTGCAGATTTAGCCCGTTTTTGGGCTAGAGTTGTTTTTATATTATCCATTTATCAAATATATGACTGACTAGCCGGTTGGCGCAATGGTAGTGACCCTGCCTCATACGCCAAAAGGTCGTGGGGTCGATCCCCACCCTGGACAAACATACGTGTGATGAACACTTGTGTTTGTTCAGTGTCTGGGTGTTATATATGTATTTAAGTATCATATTTGTGATCCTCTGTTGTCTGATATCTGTAACACAAGTGCATAAGCTACTTAGTACGGAGTTAGGTCAATGTATGAGATGTTGTGTGAATTTATTTATTTATTTAATATTTTTAAATATCAATGTAATGTATGTATGTTATTATATAATATAAGAGCTAGAGTCTTGTCTTTTCCTTTTGTATATAAGAATTGTCAATGTCTATATAATTAACCTCTTTATAAATAGTATAGATTAATTACTTTAGATGTATATGTTGTTTATTATTATTTATTTTAAATATACAGGATGGGAAAAACAATGAGCCCTGGAGGAAAACTACCTTAAATCCTTGAGTTAGCTTGTTTTATAAGGAAACATTCCTTAATTTTTTAAAAGGATTAAAACTGAGGTTCTTTATACGAACACAAAATAGTTAATTTACCACATCCATACCCCAATAGGTTCGCACCCCATGACGATCGGGCGTATCTTTGTGGGGCACGTAAACACGGCGGCCGATCGTAAAAGAAAATGCGTCGGACTGTACCGAGCAATTTGCGAACTATTTATGTATCGATCACGTGTCTCACTGTACTTCCGTGGTAATGTTGTATCTTAACCTGGGGGTTTTCTTTTAGTGTTCGCCAGTGGTGGCTACGCGTTTGATTGTTTGCCAATCCTCAATTAATATTATAAATGCGGAAGTAACTCTGTCTGCCTGTCTGTTACTCTTTCATGCTAAAACTACTAAACGGATTTAAATGAAATTTGGTAAACAGATGGTTTGGTAAACTTTCTAAGGGTCTAGACACCCTTAGAAAGCATATTCTACTTTTTATTGCTAAAGATACTATTCCACGCGGAGTATTCAAATTCAAATTCAAAGCATTTATTGCATATCACATTACAAAACGAGGTGGAACAGATATTATTAAAGTATTCATGTGACACCCTGGGAGGGCACAGCAAGTCAAGAGGGCTAACTACTTTTTGATATTACATTACATGTATACTGAACACTTATTGTACTTATATAAGAGTGAGTAAGAGCTTTATTTAAATAAAAATAAAATAATACCTACTGGGTGTATCTATGAACATTTACATACCTTTAAACACGTCGTGTATTACATCATTTCTTGTATAACTTTTAGAAATTCGCATAACAATCACAAGTGTTCATCACACGGATGTTTATCCAGAGTGGGGATCGAACCCACGACCTTTTCGAAATTCGTCATGTTGTGATAATCTGATGTGTGGCTGTACAACGAAGATGGCCTTACATGGAGTATCAAAATTTTCAAAGTGAATCACTAATGATAATCGACACAGATTATAATCAAAATTCCCCTTAGTACTAAAACAGAAGAAACCAATCACAATTGGACAATATTTCCCCACAAATAATATCCTCTCATTCCTAATCATTTGATTTACAACACTTTCATACTTTCTTCCCAATATCTTTCAAAGTAAACACAACTAAAAGTGTTGCCGAACGATCGATAGTTTTTAATCTACTGCCATATCGATAGGCCCATCGAAAGTCAATTGTTTTAGAGTATCGATAAAAATATTTTTCTCTTGTTGTATATTCTTAAATAAATAACAATTTTCAAACACCCCGTTGGTCTACTGGTTTAATTACCGGGCCATGATCTCGGGGTCCTGGGTTCGATTCTCGGGTTAGTCAAAAAGTATGTATCTTTATTTTGATGATAGCTCGGGCTGGTGATCACCATCATCGTTGTGATTTATCTTATCCCATAATATTAATTTCTATGATGGTGATCTTTGCTGCAGTGGGACTGTATAATAGTCTGATACTTTACTTAAAACAAAAAAATTAAAATATTTCTCCTACCAGAAATAATACATATATATGATTTTTCAAGGTTAGGAGATATTGAACTGTTTACTAAGCTAACATAACCAAACTTATCAAATTAACTGATTGTACAAATAGTTACTTATGTGCACTAAATGCTGTGTTTTGGTGTACTCAGCATTTTTAGCACTTTGTAAGTGCACAAATATTATAACGGATTTTTAAGTGCATTACTAGAGCGATTTACACTTCAATAAGTACAGTAGCGAGTTAAGTTGCTTCATCAACGAGTTAAGTTATTTTTGCCGTGTGAACGGCCGGTCTTTACTATGCCTACATCCGAAAAAGCGGTAGGTACTATTGTTATGACTTTTGTCATTAATAGCCATCTATCATTGATAGATACTGACAGGCATCACTAACAACTACCGATGTTATGAAACGGTAGGGGATTTTTAAGGTATATTATTCAAAAACGAGCGCTTTTATCGATATTATTGGCTATATCCGAACAATCGACATTACTATCACCATTGTCATCGATAGCCTATCAATAGGCATCACTAACAACTACCGGTGTTATGAAACCGGTAGGGGAGGCTATTGCTCATAATAATTATGAGATATAATCGTAAAATACGGTGCGACATTATTTTTATACAGCCATAAACATCGTGATGAGCCATCCTGTTTGCAAGGAGGGTAATCACTTTATTGATGGCCGCCATCTAATTTAGATTATGAGGTATTTTGCTGGAGTAAGTTTTACAAGGATTTTGTGGGTTTTTTATGTGATTGGTCGGTTAGCTGCGGCAGCATCGAAACAGTAATGTCTTCCTAACCGATATTTCTGTTATGGCGACCAATCTCAACGATCAGTAATGTAATGTAATGTAATGTAAAGTGGACTCCTGTTTCCGCACTTAGACTCTTATTTGGTCCAGTGTGCGTGTAGTGTCCTGGCTATTGTAGCCAGCCTAACTCCGCCCAGAAGCGCAGAAGCTTCCTGGGATCCTCACAGGCTTCGCGGAGTGACCTCGCAGATCCTCAACGATCAGTAGCGCTACCATGAGTTGACATCTAAAACTGACATAACGTAAACTATTGCTCTGTCTTTTTCAAATGCATCACAATGAAAGAGACAAAGCGATAGTTTTTGATAGCGAGGATAGTATTTCAAACTCATAGTAAGGCTACAGAAGTCAATATCAATAGACGTCCACTGCGATTACCGCCGCCCATGGACATGTGCAACACCAGTGGTGTCACAAGTGCGCTGCTTACCTTTCAACCCCCCTTCTCCTGGATTTCGCCTCCGGTACCCTCACTCACGCAGCGAAACAGTGCATGCACTGCTTCACGCCATTTTTCTGTGAGGACGTGGTATTACTCCGGTCGAGCCGGCACACTTATGCCGAAGCGTGGCTCTCCTATTAAAACTATGTGATACTTTTATCATGTCTGGGGTTCTAAAATGCCCACTACCCGTAAGATTGAACCGGCGTCTTGCGGATACTCCTGATCTGGGCGGAGCCGCGATAAATGCGCGGTGGCTTCTCCGCTAATTTATGCGGAGGCACGAACTATAGCATTTTAACTCCTTCCAAGAAACCGGCAAGGGGAAGATACGGATAAGTCAGAATTTAAGGTTTTTCAAATATATTTTTTTTCATGTGATAATAATATGTGGCAGACGTGCGAAAAGATCCCCTACAAGCAATTGCCACCGCTCATAGACACCTGCAACACCAGTGGGCACAAGTGCGCTGCCAACTTTTAAGCCCCTTTCCTCCCAATCAGACTTTTTATCCAGATATTTTCACGTAAACCTACCTGGTAAGACTAACATGATGTTTTAGGCGATTATAATTTTTGTATGTTCTCGCATCATTTAGATTTTATACCAATTACGTGTACATAGTCTTCAATTTCATGGACACCAATTTAGTAAGTACTTGCTCTTTTCAATCTTACAACATTATGTATATGTAGGTATACGATCACATCTTGGAATGCAAAACCAAGTGCAGAAAAGTCTATCTTATAAATAAATGGAGACGACATCATATAAAGATGTAATTGTACAACATAATGTGTAGGTGTTTTTGATTCCAAATAAACTTTTTTCTATTTTATTATATTGTCCTGGTCCCAAACTATGGTTTTCCCTTGTGCTACGGAAACCAGAAACAATGAAGGTACCTACCACAAACACTCAGACTCAACACAAATATCTCACAAACATAATGTTAGAGCGGGAATCGAACCTGCTCAAACCATTGCGCCAGTACAAATATTTTTTTTAAAACCAAATTTTTCTACTTACCCCCTCCATCTTTATAGGTCTTACTGGCGATCCGGCTTAACCGAAGCCAAAAAGTGTACAGTCACGCCTCGAATCTACCCCCCACCTCCCCCCCTGTCCGGGCTAACTTCATAAGACTATGAATTTAAATACGTTAGCCGATGTCAAAGGGTCGTGTTGCATCCATTAGGGGGAGTAAAATGCCGCTAGGGGGCGAAGGGGTTTTCTATAATAATATTTGAGGAAAAATTACGCAAAAACCTAATCAGTGGTGGCCATCATAGTGGCGATGATTTGATTTTTATGATGGAGGTCTTTGTCCTGAGTAAGGCAGTGTAAAACATCCATGATAAAACCGAAAATTGGCGCGAAGTAGCGCCGAGTGAGTGAGAGTACAAAAGGCCCAATACGAGGGAATGAGATCAACTCACTTGTGGCTCCACTGGTGTAACCTGATTTATACTTAACCGTACTTAGCCGTCGAGCAAAAGTATGTTTCGAATTTTTCAAACAAAACGCGGGTTTGTGATCACCAATCCGCATTAGGCAAGATCCTATCAAAGTAGTGATAATTAATTTGATCTCTATGATGGAGGTCTTTGCCTGGCGGCATCATCATCATCATTTCAGCCAGTAGACGTCCAACGCTGGACATAGGCCTCCCCCAAAGTTTTCCACACAGATCGGTCCTGTGGTCCTCCCGCGACCTTCACCAGATCGTCGGTCCACCTGGGGGAGGCCTGCCACGGCTGCGGCCTGGCAGTGGGACAGTATAAGTATAATAGGTCAATATGGAAATATTTCGATCCAGTAAGTAATCATAACCGCGTGATATCACAATTAAGGGGCTATACGAATGAAACTAGCGCCGCCAACCTATTTACACTGCTTGTGGCGAAATATGATATTTTTGAAGAAAATAAAACATTACAGACTTAGATCCAAGTAAATTGGATTTACAAGACGCGACAAGTAACAATAATGTTAATTATTGCTAAAAACGGCCACTTTTAGCAATATTTGACATTATTGTTACTTGTCGCAAGTTTTATATATTGTATTGTATCTTGAAAAATTCAATTTACTTTTATCTAAGTCTGTAATGTCTTTCTTAAAAAATATCGTATTTTCGCTACAATCAGTGTAAATAGGTTGGCGGCGCTAGTTTCATTCGTATAGCCCCTTAAGCGTCATTTTACCACCCATCCTTGGACCAACTTTCCTTATCAACGACGGATTGTTGGCTCAGCGTGTAAAAATATTCGGAACACGGTCTCGTAGCTTAATGTTTGTTAATTGGACCCCTTCGACTTGACTCGATTTTAACCATAATTACCAAAAAGTCATTCGAGGCGGTGAAAAATAATTTATATTCAAATCAAGTTGGGTGCCAAGTCATGGCCTGAGATGATTAAAGTCGGGTTTTCAATGTACATGATAATCATACGTAACATTTTGATCGCATCTTGGCAAACGTTGAAGGACGACCTCAGGCCAAATGGAGTGACGATCTGCGCAAGAGGGCTGGCTGGAGCTGGTTGCGAGTTGCCGAAGATCGATCAAAGTGGCAAGCATTTGGAGAGGCCTATGTCCAGCAGTGGACTGCAACAGGCGGATGATGATGTTGTCTTTCTTTCACGGCAAAACGGAGAAACGAATTGACGTGATTTTTTAAGTGGAGATAGTTGAAGGGATGGAAAGTAACATAGGCTACTTTTTGCCCCTTTCCAACCCCCGTTTTAGGGAAGTAGGATGTGCGAGCGAAGCCGCGGTCAAAAGCTAGACCTGTATAACTTCGAATTGGATGAAAAATCCAACGCCAAAAAAGACTCAATCCTACAAAGATAACAGTTAGCAACTGAAACGGAAAAGGGTTAGAAAGAAATAATCTATGCGATGACAATGGAGCAACTGAAGTGAGGGGCGATTAAAAATGTTATCTTAGAAAAATGGCCGCCGGTGAAATCGAGTGGGTTGATTTCATTAGTCGACGGCGCACGGTGGGCTGAAAATCAGCTTTCATAGACATAGGAATCTAAAGCGGCAAGTGCTGGATTTCTTACCGGATATCGCTTCTATTAGTTATCACCATGTACAAAAATGATACTCGAATCCATTCTGCACAAAAACGAAGGACTTTTAATTTTTTTACGAAAAATTTGTATGGAGCTAGAATGAAAAATCAAATTATCTCTTAAACGGCAAGGAAAACCGTAATATCCTTACAGATGGTTATAGTACTAATTATTTATGATTTTTTGACGTACTTCACATAACGGTTATAACTGCCGATTTTTTTTTAAAAATCATCAAAATATTTTTATTTATTTTTACACATAAAACGTTTCCCTTTCGTGTTTAAGTTGAGAAACACAGACTTTTAACAACACATAATATAAAATACCATAACTTGTCTATTTCTAAAAGAGTAGGCGGAGGTTTATAGTACACCTGTACTTAGAGGTGCCTTTACCGACTACTTAAACATTTGTTTGTCATTTAAACAACTGATTTTATATGTCAAATCAGTCGTTTAAATGACAAACAAAAGTTTAAGTAGTCGGTGAAATCAGCCCTTAGACAACCATGTTTGATTTATCAACTATTTTGTGTTGTTTTAAACTTTGCCTACGACAATAATTTTGGCAACAATTACTTAACAGTTTAGTTTCGTGGTATCTAGATTAGTGATTAGTAATTCTAATGATTTAGGGTTCTAATATGACTGAATAGGTAATTAAATAATTAGCAATATCGCGTAACAATGCAATCAATGCTTGTTGCTTCCTCTGATCCTTTACTAAGTGCACAAAGGCCTAAGTTAGATAGCAAGAGAAAACAGAGCTTTTTTGCTGAAACTCTGGACTTAATTCAGTTTCAGGAAACTGAGTTCGAGTTTTTAGATGTAAGTAACTTGGATTATGACTCAGAATTGGAATCCGACAGCGAGAATGATTAACATTCGTATTTTTTTAAATTATTTATTTTGGTTATTTTTTTAATGTATTTTTCTGTTATTTATGTCAGATTAATGTACCAATACGTTAAATTATTAATTTATTTAAATATTTTGTATATGTAAGTATATTAAACAATATTTTTGTAACTTAAAATAAACAGCAATTTTTTAATTTATTCTTGTTTTAATTCATTCTTAATATTTGGGTTTATATATTTATATTCTATTAGATCGATAATATTGATTTTCTTGAGTTAGATTCTGAAAAGAACCGTTTTATATGAAAAAAATAAATAAAAATATTTTGATGATTTTTAAAAAAAAATCGGCAGTTATAACCGTTATGTGAAGTACGTCAAAAAATCATAAATAATTAGTACTATAACCACCTGTAAGGATATTACGGTTTTCCTTGCCGTTTCAGAGATAATTTGATTTTTCATTCTAGCTCCATACAAATTTTTCGTAAAAAAATTAAAAGTCCTTCGTTTTTGTGCAGAATGGATTCGAGTATCATTTTCATACATGGTGATAACTAATAGAAGCGATATCCGGTAAGAAATCCAGCATTTGCCGCTTTAGATTCCTATGTCTATGAAAGCCGATTTTCAGCCCACCGTGCGGCGGAAGGGTTCGGGTTTAAAGTTTTGGAAAAATGCGTAATGGTTTATTAGGTCTACGAGTGTTGAACTTGGAGACCTATTTTTGAATTGTCGTGTCACTAAAAAATGTGTGACTCGCATGATTTTTGACATCCGCATTTTTTAATCATTCGAAAACGAGCGATTTGCAACGAGTGGTGTAAACCACTCGTTTCCGTGAGGCGAGTGGTCGCATTTACGTCAAATTTATTTTTCTTTTTCTCTTTTCCTGACAAAATATTTACGTTCCGTTATACGTTACACCGAATACCGGTCCTACAATTGTAATACCGATTATATAATTTTCTGCGTAAAACGAGTTAACACTATACTTTGACAAGATTGGCGACACACTAAGCGAGTGATTTAAAAAATAGGGAAAATTATGAATCATGCGACTCACGAGACGACGAGACTTGAAAAATTAGTAGTTTTGTTTGGACGAAGCGAAAATTCAAAAATAGGTCTCCTGCTTGGTTTTAACACACCAAAGAGAACCCGGCTTTCGGTGTGCAAAGATAACAGCATGACTGTATTACAATCTCCGGCCTAGACGGCCTTGATGGCGCAGTGGCTAAAGTGTTCGCCCAAAGCGCGAAAGGTCCCGGGTTCGATTCCCGATCAAGTCAATTTAGGAAACTACATTTTCTAAGTTTTCGGGTTTGGGTGTTGTGGGTTGAGTCGAGCTTAAAAATTTGGATATTTTTTAAAAATTCACCTTGTACTGTTAATTGCCGATGCCGTACTTGACAAAAGCTGTCTGCTGTCTGGGCCTTACGACGTTATAAAAGCAGTCTGATATTTATTTAACCTAAGCGGCCTTATCGCTGGGAGCGATCTCTACCCGACAGAGCTTCAGAATTAGATAGGAAAAGGAAATTAAAGGTTAGTTTTTTTTTCACAATTCTTCATTCTAAAATAAAAGTTAAGGATTTAATCGCATCAGCGTTAGCCAGTATCTCCAAACCGCCATTAAAGTCCGAAATTGCCCAAAAACACATCTTGAATAATTTCAAAAAAATGGTCAATTACAACTCTCGTCGTTCGCAGAGGAAAATTTATATCGCCCATAAACCCCGAAACAGTGCTAAAGTATAGCTAATTAATGTAAACATGGAACGATTAGGGGTCCAAATAAACACAGCAAATGGCTACAAAGCGCAATAAATACCTATAATATTTTTAATTACACAAAAAAGGACATAGAACAGAAAGATAAAACGCCACCATACTGTGAACGAGAAAAAACAGGGAGGGACGGCGTTTTGAAAAAGTAATATATATATTAGCAGTTGAAGCAGGCCCGGACTCGGAAGGTCATCAGAATAAATAAATTATGATATAGTGGGGGTGGTTTTTAACCGCTCTTTCATCTCGTCCGCGCGTAGAGTTCGGTAGAGCTTAGACACGGCAGCTTATCCAATCGGATAATCTCTTTCACTAATCTGGGGGTCTACTCCGCCAAACGATATCGAATTATTCGTAACGATACGTCAGTTCATACAAAAACCCTACTCTAACACAGCTTAAAATACGAATAATTGAATTTGACAGCTTCACAAACGTCAAATCGACGAACATTCCGACGACGTCTCTGATGGTATCGTTAAGAGTATCGTCTCGAGATATCGAGATTTGACGTTTGTGAAGCTGTCTAATTCAATTATTCGTATTTTAAGCTGTGTTAGAGAAGGGTTTTTGTATGAACTGACGTATCGTTACGAATAATTCGATATCGTTTGGCGGAGTAGACCCCCTGAGCGTGTGATTCGTTTGGTGTAACTCTGTTTTTTACTGTGACAAGTGCTTTTTTATGTGATAAGTGGCAGACGAGAAGACGGATGATCTGATGGTAAGCGATTGCCACCGCCCATAGACACCTGCTATATCAGAGAATAGGCATATACTTCCACGATGTAATCGACTACTAACACCATCTATTGGTTATGGTTAACCGTGGGGGAGCCACGCTTCGGCAAAAATAGGCTGACATGACTGGGGTGTTAGGGTATGATCAAACTTTAAGTACCTAAGTAAGTAACAGTGGGTGAGCCACGCTTCGGCATGATTGGGCCGGCACGACCGGAGTAATACCACGTCCTCACAGAAAACCACGTGATGCAGTGCATGTGCTGTGTTTCGCTGCGTCAGTGAGGGTACGGAGGCCCAATCCAGGGGAAGGGGGGTTAAAAGGTAGCAGCGCACTTGTGACACCACTGGTGTTGCAGGTAATCAGGTGATTCGTCAGCTCGTCTGCCACCTATATCATACAAAAAGTAAGTTAAGCATTTATTGACCACAAAAAAACAAAAATAAACACAAATTACTAGTGTTAAAGTATTTACTTTACATAATATTAAATTGTGATACACAGTTACACACACACACTCATAGAGGACTGCCCAGTCTAAACCTTCCAAAAGCAACTCGGACGTGAGTTTAAAAAAATGTCGGCACTGTCTAATGAATTTATGTTCAGGAACTTGTCCCATCGCGCATTTTTCTCGGCGATAAAGAGAGCAATGGCGATGGCGCGTGACCGTTTGCGCAAGCGCCGGATTGCCTTTGTTTTGCTCCTCATAAACTAGGTATTTGAAAACCAGCCACCATATACGTATATTTTACTATCGGTAGATATTATGGATGTTTGTGGGCTGGCCACATTAGCCGCAGAACTGACAACCGTTGAAGCCGTAAAGCCCTTGAGTGGAGACCGCGACTCTGTAAGCGTAGTGCCAACACTACGTTGCGTGTGTTATAGTCCGAGGCAAGAAAGTGTAGTTATGACCTTGAGTGCGCAGAAACCAATTTTGATAGAAAGTCTTCTTTTTTACAAGTGCGCAAAATAATGGT
Organism: Cnaphalocrocis medinalis; assembly: GCA_014851415.1. Taxonomy (NCBI): domain Eukaryota; kingdom Metazoa; phylum Arthropoda; class Insecta; order Lepidoptera; family Crambidae; genus Cnaphalocrocis; species Cnaphalocrocis medinalis. The sequence goes on from CM026295.1 coordinate 3,925,233, forward strand.
CATCGCTATACTTTCGTGCCTCCAGCTATAAGCGCAGTGCGTCCAAACACATGCGACAAGATGAAATAATGACAATCGAAGGCTGGTGTAGATTGGATGAGAGTGGGCGAATATCGGCAGCAGTGGCGTGCATTAAGGGACACCTATGTCCAGCAGTGGACGAGTGTGGGTTGCCAATGATGATGATGATGATGGATACTCATGCAAGCACAAAATAAGTTACAATGGACCGCTTAAGAACGCTCAAAGTCACTCAGAGGGTAAGATAGGGCTATGCTCGGAATCTCCTTGTGTGATCGTGTCGGAAATGATGAGATCCACAGAAGATATAAGGTCGCAAACAGTCCAAAGAATTGCGTGGCTCAAGTGGCAATGGCCAGGACACATTGCGAGGAGAACAGACGGCCATTGGGGCGGTAAGTTTGTTGAAACCGAGTACAGGAAGTCGCAGCCGTGGCAGGCCACAAGGTGAACTGACGATCTAGTGCAGGTCGCGTGAATCCCTTGGATGAGGGTGGCACAGAACCGAGCTGTGTTGAGAACATTTGGGGCGGCCTATGTCCAGCTGTGGACGTCTATTGGGTGAATTGAAACAAAATAAACAAAACAATTAAACATGCTATGCGCCATATTCATGCGTGCTAACTCTGATCTTGCTACGTTTCGCCGTGAATGACAAATACAAACGTTTTATAGAGACGATACGACATACTATTACAAATAACGAACTCTTCCATTTTAAGATCAGCTCGAGCCATACTTTATTGTATAATCATTTTGTGATTCAAGAGCTATCATAGGATAGCTTAGTGACTATATAAAAACGAAATGAAACTGCATTAACGGGTTCAAATGTGTAACCATGATTCAGTTGGTCCGATTCGCCTGGCAAAATGTTGCCAATTTTATTGTAATTACCAGACTCCCGCCAGGCTCCAATGCGAGCTTTGGAAGCAACTGGGAATTTCAAGCTAAGATGATAGGTATTTAGAGACCCTTAGCAAACTATGCCACAAGTCAGGGGTGCCCACCGTCGGCAGGTAGCCGTTTAATTAATAACGGCAATAATTGACCGCCCCTGGCTGTTATTGGGAGCTATCACAACATTTGGGTCACGAGTCTGCATCGCACGACGTACACCGACTGAGCCCGTTTGATACTTGCTACGATGAAATGAAAACCCGATATTGTCCCCGAAAACACTTTTTTAGCCAAAGCCTGGCATAGACAAGTAAAACAAGTGCCCTGTGGCTAGGGGCGTAAGAATACTGCCAAGGTATTCCCGGCCTGACGTAAGAGGCGACGAAACAGGCTTCGGAGTACGTGAGCATGCCACTGCTGGGGAGTGGCTAGCTCAGTATCACGACTCCGCAAGGGAACAAATCCTACTGGGTGTTCTACTACAGGGGTTTTGGATAAGGTTAGAGTCCCACACACCACCTTGTCCCCCACATGTGGCGAGGTGAAAGCCACGTTGGTTTCCCAAATGCATCGATGATTAATATTGAATTTTTCAAGTATCAAGATTGGTATGCCGCAGTACAGCCTCGTGCGAGCTAGCAATAGCCCGTGGCTGCAATCAGCCCGGCCCACCTTCAGTTTGCTTACGATACGTTCACACCCGCTGTTCATTAGTTTGCAATAACATGCCGGCTGGAGGTAGTTGGTACAACCAATTTCCTTCGTCTGCGGGAGAAGTTCAGATTGCCTTTATTAAGGATCGAATGGGGATGGGCGCGTTATTGGCGTGTGCCAATAAGACTTACTTGTAGTATAGGATAGGATACGTACCTCTTGGAGTAAGGCAGACAAAAATTCCTTGAGCATCAAATAAAAAATAAATAAAACACGTTTAGTGCTCTCATATATACTTAACCTAGTTACATAATGTCACGTATGTGTACAAATCGGTATGCAAGCAATTGGAGAGTAACTCAGCATATGCTGGCCTAGGTGGTTAGTACCTAGCTAGTCAGCGCTGTTATTCGGTTACTTCCACTTCTCTTAGGTGTAGGGCGAGAAGTTTAATCATGTGGGCTATGAATTATTACAGTACCTGATGAAATTACAAATTTCCAAAAAAAAAAAATCAAAATCAAAAGGTTTGTTATAGATACAGAGTGTATAGTGAACATTTACGACTCATTAACCTCGTCTTCTACCAATCATTGAACCACATTCATTAAGAAACTTTTGGAAATTCGCATAAAATAAAATTAAAATTTTCATACAAAGTCGGTTATAAAACTTATGGTTATTTTGTATGGGGAGTTAGTTAGAAGACGTGATTAATGGGGTGTAAAAAGTTCACAGATAAGCACAGCCTGTACTTAGTAGATACATGGTGTATCTGTTTACAGCAGCATATTGGAACATGTCTTATAAGACGCCTTCTGGCTTTCTGTGAGTACAGGGTTTCTGTGAGTATCTATTAACCACATCTTCTACTAAACATTCTGAGCAACAATTTTGTTCCCCGACTTTTGAAAATTCGACAAAGACTTTATTTATTTTTATTAAGTAGACCAGGATCACAAGACGAAGCCAGACCATCACACAAATCAACCTGATCTCAAACTAGGGCAGCCCCTGCACTATGAGTACCAGATGACGAATTAATTGGGGCGTCAACCCAGGACACCCAGACCACAGAAAATATAAAAAAAGTCGTATCCTAAATTGACTTGACCGGGAATCGAATCCGGGACCTTTCGGAACCTTAGCCACTTCGCCATCGAGGCCGTCATAAACAAAACCAAAAAGCTGTACAACAATGGCGGACCAACTTATTAACAGACTATATCAACTTCATGTCACATACCACCACTAAAAATAGACAAAAGGTCAAGACGATACTAGCTGAATACTGCCGTTCTTCATACTTTCATACACTCATACATTCTCGGGTAGACAGGCCCATAACTCGTGCAAAGGTCGCCAAGCCAATACGGGAGATAAGGCGATGCTTTGGCAAGCATTCCAAGCATTCTTGCCTTGTATAGTTGGCGATGTGGAGAAGAACTATTTCTTTTATGTGATAGGTGGCAGACAAGCAGACGGATGGCCTGATGGTAAACGATTGCCATCAGTCTTAATCACCCGCAACACGACTCAATATCGAAATCGTAGATGGCGTAGTTCACAATTGTACTAACTCCAATCTGTACTAAGTGCAAGTGTGTACTAAACCATCGATATGACGCCACTATATAAGTGGAGTTCCGATCTTTTAACCCGCTTTCTGCCGCGATTGGATCTCCAGTACTAGCCTATAGACACTAGCAATACCTATCAGTATTTTGCAAATAGCTGATTAAACCAGATAACTCCGACATAATAATATACATTTGGTCAACACCTATTGTATTTACAAATTGTGGAAAGCAATAAAATATTGAGTATTGAGAAATATTGAGTATTGAGCATCTCGCGGGCCAGTATGACAGTTCCAACGTACGGATATGATGCCGTGCCGTAGTCCACGTTCTCCTTTTGCTTATACAAATATACTGAGCCCCTATTTTTTTTTATATTATAGGAAGGCAAACGAGCAAGCGGGTCACCTGATGGTAAGTGATCACCGCCGCCCATGAACATCAGCTACACCAGAAGGAGTGAGGAAGCGTTGCCGGCCTTTTAGGAAGGTATAGGCTCGTTTCTTGAAGATTTGAATGTCGCACCGGTTCGGAAATACCGCTGCGGGAAGTTGATTCCACAATGAGGACACATGAGGAGGTGCGTGGCAGAAAGTGTCAGAAGTGGCAGAAGATTAAAAGAGGACCTATTACTTATGATAGCTTTGGGATTAAAATGATTTAAATTTAATAGTGTATTATGAAGTCTAACTCCACACTGGCTACCTCGTGTAGGGAGTGCATTAAATCAATTCGTGAGGCATCCGCGGCGGCGCTGCAGTCGCTTGCTCGTCGCGTGCTGATCGCCCGATACCGACCGATACTTTCTTTGGTCTGCTTGTACACATTGAGCGACCGTCGTACTAAACCTATGACTTAAAAGTGTCAAGTTTTCAAAATAATGATAGGGGCAATCACGAATTACAGTTGTAATAGGCTCAAATAACAGTCATCTAAGTATGTAGATGATGTTTTATTTAATGCCAAGGAATCTATCACACATATTTTTTATGGAATAGGTGGCAGATGAGCAAACGGATTATCTGATGGTAAGCGATTGCCGCCGCCCATAGACACTTGCAACACCAGTAGAGTCACAAAATTTCTCAGAAGTGAAATATAAGCTCGTTTCTTGAAGATTGTCGTACTGGTTCGGAAATACCGCTGCGAGAAGTTGATTCCACAATGAGGAAGGGCGTGGCAGAAAGTGTCGAGTAAAGCGCTCGGCAGTGGACTGTCATCTATCCAGGTGGTATAGATGATACGATGACGAATGACATCGACGAATGGAAGACGAAAATGGGACTTACTGAAGTGGCGTAATATGAACACAGACTTGCATCGTCAGCAGAAGGTTGCACTGTGACCTTATTAGCTGTACTTGAGTCGCATTGATCGCCTTCGTTTTACGATGAAGGCTAATCAATGTTTTATTAGTCTGACATTTGGAATCGTATTCCGAAATGCCTTGAACGGAATGGTATTTCAGTTTTCTGGGTTAGAGACGCGTGATATTCTATTTCTTATCGACAAAAAGAATCCTAAAGATAAAAAACCTCATAATTTTAGAGTGTGGTTTCCAGCTGCGGAGCCCAGGGTATGCTTAGACCATGGTCCAGGGTTTGGGGAGTCTGGTGATTACAATAAAGCGTCTGTTTTCTGACCTCCGTACACCTAAAAGTAATTAGATCAATTGAATCATGGTCATACGTTCCAAAAGTTATCCGAAACGTGCAGGGTTCCTCACGACGTCTACCTTCACCGCTATGCGTATTCCTAAATTTTTTTTTTTTTTATGTGATAGGTAGCAGACGAGCAGGCGGATCACCTGATGGTAAACTATTGCTGACACGTGCAACCCCAGCAAACTTTTATGCACTGTCAACAATTAACCGCCTTTCGCCCATTGGGCCTCCAGTACCCTCACTACTCGGCGAAACACCCGCTAGTCTTTTGTGAGACTGTAGAGCCGAGCCTGGCCATTCATAGCGAAACATTGCTCTTATCAATTCAGCCAATAGAAATGATGTGAGCGATGTTTTTCCTATGAATCATCATCATGAAACATCAAGGTCAAAATCCTAATCGAATAGCTCTTTTAATTTTGAATCGATTTTCGGCGTCTCTAGTTTCGGGTAAAATTACTAACTACCATCACGCTATGTTGTCGACGAAAAGATAGACAAACGATATGGATGGTCGTTTGTTTGAAATTGTTTCGGAGATTGGGAATGGTAGTTTTCGTCTGTGGTGGCAGGGAAATGAATTTTCATTGTCTTTGGTTTTAGTTGTGGAAATAATTTTGGATGAATTGTATTTTAATAGTTAAAGTTTTTATTTATCATCTTTGTATTTATAAATAAAAAGGCAATACTGCATTGTAGAAGCAGATTAAGATGACGCCCTGCTAAAAGACCTATAAAGCAAGGGAAAGAGAAGACGCCATCTTGCTAAATTTATTTTAGTTATAGAGCCATAGGATTATTATCTATGTCCAGCAGTGGATGAGTGTGGGTTGCTACTGATGATGATGATGATGATGATGATGATGATGATGATGATGATGATGATGATGATGATGATGATGATGATGATGATGATGATGATGATGATGATGATGATGATGATGATGATGATGATGATGATGATGATGATGATGATGATGATGATGATGATGATGATGATGATGATGATGATGATGATGATGATGATGATGATGATGATGATGATGATGATGATGATGATGATGATGATGATGATGATGATGATGATGATGATGATGATGATGATGATGATGATGATGATGATGATGATGATGATGATGATGATGATGATGATGATGATGATGATGATGATGATGATGATGATGATGATGATGATGATGATGATGATGATGATGATGATGATGATGATGATGATGATGATGATGATGATGATGATGATGATGATGATGATGATGAGGAGATTGTAATGTTACAAGACGAAATAATCCAAGTATTTACACTACTTTACATTTATGGTAGCGCCTACCAAGGAATTGTTCTTCTTGTAATTTTAATTCTATGGTGTCGGGTAAGTTGTCACGTGGACAACTGGTTTGGACCAAATCGTTTCGGGACATTAGTTCCACTCCGTGCCAATAGATGTCGTAGGGCGTTGATGAAATCGCGCTGTTTCGTTTTTCGGTTTAGCTATAAGCATTGTTACTGTCTATAGAATTTACCTCTTTATAAATTTGTATTAAAGATATTACTTGGCATTGGCTATGTTATCCTCATTAGGAGGGTAGGTTATAGGTAGGTAGCACTATCAAAAAACATAATACCGACCCCCACTTTCGTACAAAACGAGGAAATCCTCCGTCATTTAAGGGAAACCTATGTTATCGGTTGGCGATGAGTGCAATAAGGAAAACGCACTCAGAGCCGCATAATGAAACTAATAGAAGCCCGCCATTAGCAGTTGTGCGCGATTGCCGATCTGCGTTGGGTGCTGACACATGGGGTGATAGTATTAACACATGAAATATAAATTGATTTTCTTTATTTATATTGAAGACAATCAAGATGACCTTACTCCGCCTGATGAAGCGGCCGTGAGATCCAAATAATATGTTGACAGGCACAAAAGAACTAATTTACCTATTGAGTCTGTCATCCTCCCCCTGAAGGCCTGCTGAGATGCCGTTTCACGCCCCGCCTAAAAACCCATTGTAAGAAGGAGGAAACACATGAACAGGAGGGGCATTCCATGTTTTTTTTCTGCTTGGGCAGGAATGAATAAAGAATGAATGAGAAATAAAGTAAACGTAAAGTATCAGCCTACTTACTGTCCCACTACAGGGCAAAGGCCTCCTTCAAAGAACCGCTACTATGATGGGGTTAGGATCATTGTGAAACAAGTGATTTCTCTTAGGTATATATTCTACTAATTTTTATCACTGTATAAGTACAACCAATTTGTTGCAATAAATTACTATCAATATGACTATATGAGATACAAATTTATAAAACCCCGACAAATTGTCATGACCGTATACATTCTACTACTCAAGTCCTTTTATTTGATACATATAACGGGAAACGAGAAAATATATGAAATTCTTTCATCATTTTGTGGTGGCAGCAATCTTAAATCAAGCTTATAACACACACTATTATAACTTCCAAACAAAAGAAATGACAAATCGGTTCATCTGATCGGGAGCTACGATGCCACAGACAAACAAACAGACAGAAACAGCAAACTTATAACAACACCCCGTGGTTTTTGCGTCGGGGGCTAAAAAGGGTGCGAGTTTTCGACTAGTGTGGCCCAACCCATGAGCACATGTTGGGCCAAAGATACGCGCCATTCTATACACATGTTTTCGCTTACTCTAATGTCTTTTCGTGTGTTGTTCGATCATTTCTCTTTTCGTTGTTAGATAGATATAGACATGTTAGAGGATTTTTGGTAAATTATCTGATTATATAAAGCAACCGTGGGAGAGCCACTCCTCGGCCTGAATGGGCCGGCTTGATCGGAGTGATACCACGGCCTCACAAAAGATCGGCGTGAAGCACGCCTGCGTTATGTCACGTTGAGTGAGTTAGGCACAGGACACCCAATTGGGGGGAAAGGGGGTTCAAGGTTGGCAGCACACTTGTGAGTCCACTGGTGTTGCAGGTATGTATGGGCCGTGTTAATCGTCCGCCATCACATAATACCTGCAACTCCCGTAGAGTCAGAAGTGTGCTGCCAACCTTTAACCACCCCCATCTAAGCTTAGAAACATGTGTGTCAAATCAAGTTATCCCATCATAGTACCTTTATTTGCAAATGTATCTTTATCTTTTCTCTCAAAAGATAACATCTAGAATCGAACCCGCAGGTCCGTTAAAACTGTTGCGAATAAAAACAAATGGTTCCATCCCGAACCCGCAAATTATCATCCCCCAGAAGCCGAGCTCCTATAAACCGCTCGTATTTATACCGAGTCCTTTGCTCCTTTATTGGGACTCTGGTCACTTCGGAATTTGCGCTATTTATTTATTGTGCCGTCGCACAGTCGGGGGCGGGAGTGTTACCGTTTTTTTGCCAATTCTTTTTCCAATTAGAACACCAATAGCGTGAGTCATGTTATTTTATTATTCCTTTGACGACAAGTTTGGCGTAGTGGTTTGAGCGCTGGTTGAGACACAAGGATCGCGGGTTCGATTCCCGCTCTAAGACAAATGTTGGTTGATGAAAAATATATTTGAGTTGAATCTAGGTGTTTAAGGTTCCTTCGTTATTACTGGTTTCAGTTGTAGTTTTCTAAATTGAATTGACCGGGAGTCAAACCCGGGATCTTTTGTGCTTCGGGCGAACACCTTAGCCACTGCGCCATCGAGATCGTCATGCCTAAGGTAGCTATATGTGTTTATTGATGTAGGTACACATATGTCTGAGCTTTGATGTAGGATTGTAGGTATCTTTATGGTTTCCTCTCACATGACAACATCAAGAATCGAAGCCGCAAATTATCATCCCCCAGAAGCCGAGCTCCTATAAACCGTCCTTTATTGGGACTCTGGTCACTTCGGAATTTGCGCTATTTATTTATTGTGCCGTCGCACTGGCAGGCGCGGAATTGTTTTTGTTGGTTTTTTTTCATTTAGAGTATTCTAAATGCTTTTTTTAATGATTATAGGTGGCACATAACCCGACGGATCACCTGATGGAAAGCGATTACCGCCGCCCATGGACACCTGCAACACCAGTAGTGTCACAAGTGCGCTGCTTACCTTTTAACCGGTTTTATTTGAGGACGTGTTTTTATTACTCCGGTCGAGCCGGCCCATTCATGCCGAAGCGTGGCTCCCCTACAACGTGTCTTCGTGGTTAATAAAACTAAATCTAAAGAAGTAGTTTCGATTTTTGCCACGCGCGCGTCGGAGCAATATGACGTCCTCACAGAAAACCGGCGTATAGCAGTGCATGCACTGTGTTTCTCTGCGTGAGTGAGGGTACCGGAGACCCACTCGTGGGGAAGGGGATAAAAGGTTGGCAGCGCATTTGTAACTCCACTGGTGTTGCAAGGTGTCCATGGGCGGCGGTAATCGCTTACCATCAGGTGATCCGCCTGCTCGTCTGCCACCTATATCATAAAAAAAGAAAACAAAATCGCGAACACTTTTGATGGCGACTGTACCGTGAAGTATATTAAACGTGGGCGGCGAGTGTCCGCCGACATTTGGTTTTTATACACCGATACTTTGTCGCATTCTCTGAGACTTTTGTATATTAGACTGGACGTAGAGCTAAGACTCTCTTAGACATCCAAACATCCAAATCTCCAAGAAACGAGCCTATACCTTCCTAAATGGCCGGCAACGCATCCGCACTCCTTCTGGTGTAGCTGATGTCCATGGGCGGCGGTGTTCACTTACAATTAGGTGACCCGCTTGCTCGTTTGCCTTCCTATACTATAAAAAGCATATTACTAGTTTGGTGCTATTTTTTATGTGATAGGTGGCTGACGAGCGGACTACAAGTGCGCTGATAACCTTTGCTTATGCTGTGTTTCGCCGAGAGAGTGAGGGTACCGGAGGCCCAATTGATGGGAAAGGGGGTTAAATGTTGTCACAGCACTTGCGACTCTACTGGTGTTGCAGTTGTTTATGAGCGGTGGCAATGGCTTACCATCAGGTGATCCATTTACTCTTCTTTTAACTATAACATAAAAATACAAGCGTATTTCGCCGTATCTATCCATTCCTCAGAGCACATTCCAGCGGCCTCCCATGCAGCTAATAAGCCAAGCTAATAAATCCACCATAATGTGGTCTCGTCGTGTTATTGATTCCTGTAATTTCGACGACTCTTGTTTTCCTGTTTGTCTCCAACTGGACGTCTCCCCAACTTACGAGTAATACCTATAAACAGGGTTATTCAGTAGACATTTTTACATCGCTAATGATGAACAACATTTGATTATGAACAACATTTTGTTCTATGACTTGTGCAAATTCCCTCTATATCGCAGTTCACGAAAACAAGTTATTGAAGTCTGCGCCAATTTTCAAGAAAACTCCAAGCGAGGTATATTATAAAAATGAAATAAAGAAAACATAATAAGTTACTTATATTCGGGTTACACAAACATAACAAAAACATCGGATTTCTTAACCCAAATCCCAAAATCAGGTTTTAACCAAAACAATTTAAAAGAAATACAGTCATCGAGAATAAACAATAAACATTCCAAATGGCCTCTATGTACAGGGTGCAGAATAAAATCAGCATTAATTCGTGCGCGCGACGTAGGTAATGGTCCACTTTATTGAACAACCTGTATAATGCTTATAGAGGATGGAATTAATCGACTACACAGCGCGTTCAATTGCGTCAATGGTTATGGCCGTTGTACGTTCGAATAAATAACAACACCCTGTATTTATAGCTGTGTGGTGTGTTGCTGTAAAGTGTTCAATTATCTAAGTAGGTACTTTTTAAAATTTTGCCTTTGGTTTACGTACCGTAATCTGGGGGTTCGATTCCCGAGTTGAGCAAAAAGTATGTTTCGAAGTTTAACATTGCTCGGGTTTGTGATCACCAATCCGCATTAGGCTAGCGTGGTGATTAAGCCTTATCCCATTATACTCGTAGTAGCAATGACTTTCTTTGATTTCTATGGTGAAGGCTTTAGGCCTTTAACAGGGGAACCAGACCACTAAATCATGGTAAAATGGGCGGCGGCAATCGCTTACCATCAGGTGATCCGTCTGCTCGTCTACCACGTATCACATAAAAAAAGTTTCAGAAACTATCTGAAACATTAACCAGACCAACTGAATCTTCGCAATCCTTTGACATTTTAACCAGACCAATTAAATCTTGGTTACACGTTTCAGAAACTAATCGAAACGTGCAGGTTTGCTAACATTTAAAAATGTTTATTTGTTTAATATTTATGATCTAAGTTAAGTTGCATTTCCGTTTTCTTTATAATACTTAAGCAAACAAGTCTTTAACTGCATGACATCAAGTAAGTGCAGTAAAGTAAGTCAGAATAGATCGCATCGCATGTCGTACGCACGTTACTGTGTCAAGGCTCCGCCACTCGGTGAAATGCATCCAGGTTAAAGATGCTAGACACGGCATGGCTGATCAATACATATGTTGTGCCAATGTCAAGAGAATACTCGTATTTCATTATCAAGTTTTGTACTGGAGACGACAATGGGGGCAATCGCGTGTGAAATATCCGCTAGGAGGCGTGCTTGTAGGACTTCTTCTCTTGTCGATGGCTCTAACATTAAATGTTCCCAGCCTTATACTCCACGATGACTGCGCTATCGGTAGGCTGCAGGAGTTCACTAGACTCAACAGCAATATTTGGATAATCATTCTATCCTCTTCATCTTGATGAATGACGGTCCTAGTACCTTACTGGGCGTTTCTCGCGGAATATTCTACCACAAACCTCCGATTCTATTATGGTATGGCTGCCTCAGTATTTTCTGATTGCTACAGCCCCGAACGGCAAAATGGTCTTACGCCCCGGACGGCAAATTAGTCTTCCGCCCCGTGCGGCCTAAGCCCACGCTATGTCACTGGTGTTCATTGATTATTTGACTGACAACCTCCGTCGGCCCTTGCACTCCAGGGTAGCAATACCTGTGCACTTTACATTGAAGTCGTATTAGAAGTTTGTATAGACGAATGTATGAAATCTCTTAAATCGACTTCAATGTCGAGTACACGAGAATTGTCCCCCAGATCGGCGGCTTTCTCTACCAACAAAAAAAAGCATTTCTAATGAGAAGACCGAGCGTACTTACTAGTCTTTTTCAAGACGTTTCCAGTAATTTCTCTGCATATATCTGCAGACTGTCGTCAGTTGTAATGGAGCGATAATGGCGAGGTCTTCCGTGTCATAGTTACTCTAAATAGACTGCTAAATGCACCTGCAATGCTTTGTACTACTTGTGTTAACCTTCGACATCGTATAGAGATGGCGCAGTGGCTAGCGAGGGTTGGGGTTACGGGTTCGGTTCTGGAATTTGCAGTGTGAGACCTAATGTCAGTGTGGAAGTTTAGGGTCTATGTATATAATATCTTTAATAATGTCTAAGAAGAAGGAGAACATTTTTTTTTTTATTGCTTAACATTTTGCTCATGGGGCAGGCTTATCGGTATTAAAGTGTTTATACTCGTACATAAGGAAAAATCGACTCGACGATATTTCACTCTTTATGGGAAAATAATAGGTACCTAATGTATTATTAAGATAGCTTACGCTAAAGTGTACATTTTTTTAGTGACAAATTTAAAATCAAAAATCTAATACCTACCTACTTCTAATAATTTCTTACTACTACTTATTGTCAATTATTCTGAATTTGTAAGTACCTGCCTTTGTAACTACAGATTTATATTAATTCATAATAAAGAGAGGCATCTCTTCTATTACCGGTTTTTTCAAACTCAAAAGAAGAGGCCCACATATTGCATGTATTAAGGGGCTATACGAACTGAAACTAGCGCCGCCAACCTATTTACACTGATTGTGGCGAAAATATGATATTTTTGTAGAAAATAAAACACTGACTTAGATCCAAATAATTTGGATTTTTCAAGATGCAATAGAATGTTTCTAACACGCGACAAGTAACAAAAATGTTTTATTATTGCTAAAAACGGCCACTTTTACTTAGCAATAATATTGACATTATTGTTACTTGTCGCGTGTTTTATATCTTATTGTATTGCAACTTGAAAAATTAAATTTACTTTTATCTTAGTCTGTAATGTTTTGCTTTTTCAAAAAATATCGTATTTTCGCCACAATCAGTGTAAATAGGTTGGCGGCGCTAGTTTCATTCGTATAGCCCCTTAACCACTTGTAGTTATCAATGAAGATATTTTGTATTTTTTGTAAACCCCCAATGAAATGGCCTTTCCAAAATCTCGATCATTCCTTAACAACCTTTTTCGTCCTCCCATTCAAAATACTTCGGCACTCGAGAACAAGTGATGCATGATCACGAATGGAGAAGAGTGCCTCACACTTGACTAGAGGGGGGCGGCAGGGGAAACTAGACCGTCTCTCAAGGGGGGTAGGACGGGAATCGTCCGGCGAGAATTAGGGAGAAACTTCGTGGTTTGACAGCCGTTGGTTTTTTATACGGAATGCTGTTATTATCTAGCCAATACTTTAATGTACAGGGTGTTTTGCTTTTGGTTTCTTTTAATATGAAAATAACGGGCGAAACACTTTTTTTTTCCAATCAAATTCCAAAACCAATTCGATGAATACTAGTAGGTACTACGAGTACATAACTGAACAGTTTCCAGTTAGCAAATTTTGATTTCGTTTCGTAAATTTTAGATGTTTTAGAAATAATCCGAATACGGATACATACCTGGTGGTAAGCGATTGCCGCTGCCCATGGACACATGCAACACCAGTGGCCAACCTTTAGCCCCATTTCCCCCCAATTGGGCCTCCGGTACCCTCACTCACTCGACGAAACACAGCGCAGGCGCTGCTTCACGCCTCTTCTATGAGGCCGTGGTATTTATGACTCCGGACGAGCCATTCATGCCAAAGTGTGGCTCTCCTACGGTTATTTAAAGTAACTCTTAAATGTGTAATTACAATACTAGCTGTTACCTACGACTTCGTCCGTGTGGAATAGTATCTTTGGGAAGTATTTTCAATTATTTAATAATTTTCACCCGCCCCTTTTAACCACTTACAACCCTCTTTTCACAGTAAAAAGTAGCCTTTGTTCTTTTTCAGGGTCTAGACCATCTGTATACCTAATTCCATTCAAATCCGTTCAGTAGTTTTGGCGTGAAAGAGTAACAGACAGATAGACAGACAGGGTTACTTTGGCATTTATAATATTTGTTAGGATTCAAACACAATGTATTTTGTTTGTGAATAAATAAATAAATTGAATTGAAAAAAAAAATTGAACTTAATCAAAGCTAGTGCCTACTTATTCTACATGGCCGCAATCTCGTACCTATAAATACAAATCATGACTTCCATCATAAAGTACATACGACCACAAAAAGTAACCAAGTAAATGTGAAAAACCCGCGCATCCTGTACCTCCCCAATAGAGGCGGTGTAACAGCAAGTAGATAGTGTGCCTTTTCTTCGCGCCACTTCGACTAACGATGTCATTCGCGTTCCAGGATGACGAGTTATTGAGACTTTTTCAAGAGAACCCCCCCTCCCCCCACGTGCCACCTGCCAGGAGGTAGGGGAAATGGAAGTGGCAAAGATACTTCTTTCAATATGGACTGATATAGCTACGCGATGATTTACTTTAGTTTAGTTGGTTTCACCATGGACCATCTATTATTATTATAGACGGGAATTGACGCGACGTAGTTTTTTAAGCACATAATTATGTAGTTACTGCTTGACGTTTCGGCTGCGTTACAACAGCCGTGGTCACAAGCAAAGTGGCGGCGCGCGGCGACGTCTGCTGGGGCCCGGCTGTGGATCTTCCGATACCCTCACAGTTTCACTTATAAAATCACCACTGGATACAATGTCAGTGAAGTCACTCCGACACACCACGCTCACAGTATCGGTGTTTATACGCGTTTCCAACGGCCTAGTACGGGGTTTGCATTTGTTAATCACTGGATTCCATGGACTGGACACTGGACCATCTGTTGGTACACATTTGGAACTAATATCCCTAAATAAAGTGAGGGCGGGCCACTTCTAGGATTATAAAACCTCTGAATTAAACCAGTCGACGTGTTACGAATGAATCTATTTCAACTTTTTGTTAGATATGAATTTCGCGTTGCATTAACTACAAATACTTGACATCCCGTTTATAAACCGGACTAAATGGGAGGATATTTAAATATAAGTACAGGCAGCCACACATCAGGTTACTACAATCTGTCAAATTTCTTCAATCGAACCTCACCTTTATGTCAAACGCGTTTGGTTCAATATCAACTGAGGAAATTTGACAGATTGTAGTAACCTGATGTGTGGCTGTCCGTACATTATAGGACTTACTGCTTGTCATTACGACTGCGTTAAAGTAAGTGCTATAATGTTCATATACTTAAATATCCCCGCGTTTAGTCCCGTATACCTCCATAACGTATTTCTTCAAATTTTTGTTTTCCAAATGCCTCTTCCATCCCCCTACATCTGCGTCCCAACTCGAAGAGGATATCTGACGATAATTATGTCGGTTGAAAGATTGAATGCTCTCGGTTCGCCGTTTTTCCTTCCGCAAGTGCAGGGTGATACAGATGATTGGCGTGCAAGCACGGAGGCGAATGGAGATGGAACCAGACCATATCGGGTAGTTTTGAACGAGTAACTCTAATGAGTTACTCGTAAACAAAAAAAAAATGAACATTCACATTCAAAAATAATTTTTTTAATGTGAATGTTCATTTTTTTTGTTTAAAAATTTTCGAGATAGATATAAATAAGTAGGTATACAAAGAGCACACTTTATGTTATGTGTTACGATTAATGTTTGTTTTATATTGTAGCTCTTCTATTGTATTGGGTCACTTTAATGATAGAAGTAAGCTGAGATGTATGTATGACTAAAATTAGATAAAATGCTGTGAATAGTATGAGTACCTATCCCTTACCTAATGCTATTTTTATGATCATTTTGCAATTAAAGACCTAATTTTTTTAGACAGAATCATTCGTTTTTACAAGCAGTTTGGATTGAACTTCCACCGTCATTTGACAAATTGTAAAATCAATTTTTTTTTAATGAACTCAGCTGGTAAGTACTCATAGTACAGGGGTTGCCCTAGTTAGAGAGCGGGTTGATTGGTGTGATTGTCTGGCGCATTTATTTATTTATTTACAACAGAGGAAACACAAATTAATACTTAAATACATAATTTACACCCAGACACTGAACAAACACAAGCGTTCGTCACACGATTTTGTCCAGGTCAATGGAAACGAAATTAAAAGTTCAAATTTTTTTTAACACTAGATTTTTAGAGACTCTAGATACGACCTGCAAACCTTCAAAAAGCGAGCGTACTCCCTCTCATAAGGTCAGCAGCGCCCTTGCCACTACTCTGGTGTTGCGGGTGTCCATTGGCGGCGGTAATCCTTACCATCAGCAGATCCGTCTGTTTGTCTGCCCCCTATCTCATAAAAAATATGTTTTTTGATCTACCTATCTATCGATTATGTTCACCTAAACATACCTAACGAATACATCTCACAATTTCTTAAACCAACCAAAGTCCCTTCTAAACTACAACCCCTACATTGTACAACAATTCAATATGTTGGTATCCTGGGTATAATTCCGGCGTATTGCCCCCAAGCACGCTAAACAGAAATCAGTCGGCGATCTGACGTATCAATCACCTGGTTTGAATTAGCACCCCCCTTTGGATTGTTGAGGGGGGAGGGGACATTGGAGTTCATAGTTTGATAGTTAAGGCGATGAGAACGATACCTATTAGCTTATTTTTTTTTGACGACCCGTTTGGTTCAGTGGTAGTGAATGCTGCGTCTGGGCCAAGGGTTGCGGGTTCGATCCCCGCACAGTACAAACATTACAGTGCATGAACATGTTTGTTTGTATTGGTCTGGGTGTTTTCTATATTATAAGTATGTATTTAGAAAAGAAAAGTATTAAACGTATATATTTGTAATTCCACTGTTGGTTCTGATATCTGTAACACAGGTGCTTGAGCTACCTATCTCAGAGTCAGACCAATGTACGTGATGTAGTGAAATATTTAATGAATAAGTGTTTTTTTTACAATATAGCGGACAAACCAACAGACGACTCACCTGATGGTAGGTGTTTGTGATATTAAGGCTTTCGGATGGCAACTGTTTTTATTTTCTTTTTAAATTGTAAAGTTGAAATCATAAACAATAAGTTATAAAATAGGTTTTTTTCTGGAGCGCTAGTTGGTCGCCAACAGTAGGTGATCACCGCCGCCTATGGATATCTGTAACACTTGAGGCATCACAAATGCGTTGCCGGCTCTTAAGGACGGAATAAGTGTGTATGTACTTCTCTTGAGCTAAAAAATAAATAAATGCACCGGACAATCTCACCAATCAACCTGGTTTCAAACTAGGGCAACTTGTATTATTAGTACCAAGTGACGATAATAAACTGGGAGCGTCAACTCAGAACACCCAGACCCAAGAAAACTTAGAAAATGTACTTTCCTAAGTTGACTTGACCGGGAATCGAACCCCAGGATCTTTCGCGCTTCGGGCGAGCACCTCTGTAATTTTCATGAACGTCAAGATGGCGGGATCACTGCCTGTTTTTCACATTTCAATGTGATTAAGATTTAGTACGATATTTCTACTATTTCATACCTCCGTAGTAAAATTCTACACTCATACAAATTCAAGTTATTCCATAGATAAACTGGCCCCGCCACTTTGATATCAAAATGGCGGGACCGCAATTTAGTTAATAGAGATCCATGGCGTAATCATAATTTCAGCATACCAAATTTTAATACGATTTAGTACGGCTTTTTGGGCATCATTTTCACTCTCTCGAAAACCCCAATTGTAACGAAAATAGCGTTTGACATTTTTAAATCTCAAAAGCGCCTGAAAAAAGTATACAAGTATGATTGCTCTTACAATATATTTAGGAGTCTAGTTTGTATTTTATACAGTTTTACTTTGGAAGGGTAATTCTCTAATGCTTATGACTTTTAGTTTGTTTGCGTAACAATTAAAGTGATTTCAACACAAACCAAAAACGAATGTTCAAATGAAACTTTAATGTTGATAATTATATTAAATTCCACGGTTAAAGGGTTTAGCAAGCTTTTGTTAAACCCTTTAATCATCACCCTAGCACCATAAAAAAAATTACTACCTATGTAATTTATTTATCCAACTGTGGCGGTTAAAAGGCTAGCAAAGCCATCCAGTGCTGCCCCAAATAGATTTTTATTAATTGTGATGAACCTAGAACGTTTAAATACATGCGCTTCCTAAAAGAAGAGTCTTATTTATTTTATTCGTAAAAGTACAAACTTAACTAAATTTTCTTTCCAAATACCTACCATCCAAATAGTAATAGTGTAGTGTACACTGCAACTTATATAATGTGTCTGTTTTATTTTAGATTTACCCACTGCTGCTATATTAAAATGTAAATGTGTAGGGTAATACGAACTTAAATTGTTTATTATATGAATTGTTTACCTAGCAATACTTGAAAGTAGTAAAGTAATTATATTAAAACTGTTTTAATGTCAGGAAATAGTTCTCATAATTAATTACACCCCTAAAATAATTATTGTTTCAAATTTTATGCCACCCAACATTTTAAACGCCTAATATATTGAAAGAGCAATAATACTTGGTTACTTTTTATCCAGGCGTTTTTGCGATGTAAAATAATAATCACTTTTTTCGTTTGAAATTATTTGTTTTCACGGAGAAAATCGATTTATATGTAGTCGTATTAAATCGTATTAAAATATGGTATGCATGGTGTAAGATTATGCCAGGTGTTTTCGTTAATTAAACAGTGGTCCCGCCATTTTGATATCAAAGTGGCGGGGCCAGTTTTTCTATGGAATAACTTGAATTTGTATGAGTGTAGAATTTTTCTACGGAGGTATGAAATAGTAGAAATATCGTACTAAATCTTAATCACATTGAAATTTGAAAAACATGCCGTGATCCCGCCATCTTGACGTTCATTAATTTTCGTGGACGTAGTTGAAAATTGTGTTGTTTACTAAATAGCTTAAAGAGGTTGGCAGCGCCCTTGTAGACTACTGGTGTTGCAGGTGTCTATGGGCGGCGGCAATCGCTGACCATCAGGTTATCCGTATGCTTGTTTGCCACCTGTTTTTAAAAAAGTTATCGCATATTTTAAACTCAACTAGGGATATACTGACGTCAACTAGTGCGTCCCATTGTAAAGTCAATCACACAGCAAGCCGGTGCGGGGAAATCGAGCGTGTAGCGAGGGGAGCTGCCTCCAATTAGACACAAACAGCCCTTATAGCTTTGTGTCGCCGATTTTCTATCATTGGAATAGTGTGCGTGAGCCGAGTGAGTGAGGGTACTGGTGGCCCAATTACTATCTTAGTAGGGGAGACCGGGGATGGTTGACTATAGGGGTAGGTAGACTAATCGCCAAAAACTCGCCAACGGTTTGAGTATTAAGTCATCCCAGCGCAGCCAAGCAACACTCTCCGCCCCCCGCTCAGCTGTCGTTAGCGCCGCGTCGCGGGCACACACCGTTTTTGAGCAGTAACCCGTGATTTGTTTTCATAACATGTAAGTAATAT
Organism: Cnaphalocrocis medinalis; assembly: GCA_014851415.1. Taxonomy (NCBI): domain Eukaryota; kingdom Metazoa; phylum Arthropoda; class Insecta; order Lepidoptera; family Crambidae; genus Cnaphalocrocis; species Cnaphalocrocis medinalis. The sequence continues at coordinate 3,944,663 of CM026295.1, forward strand.
TTTCGTGTTGCATATTTTTTGATTTGGTACCTACACATTTTATGTTAACCGTTTGCCTATTAGTCAGAGTGTTTTATGAGTCTATATTGATATTCTTTCATGTGTTATTTCTTTATTAGGTGGTAGTGTGTAAATTATCCATGCCATCGAAACTTAAAATGTCGTTTGGGGTTGGTAGACTAATTTCTTTCGGGGCTGGTTGAATATTTAGTCAACCAACCCCAACAACATTTTGAGTTTAAAATATCTTTAAAATTATCAATTTATTCGATTCTTAATAATTATTATCTTTTTATTGCAACATTACGATGACGACCTATAAATGAACGAGCTGATATACCGAAGGATGTCGTAGAAAGAACTTGTTATCGAGTCATTTTGGAATGGAAGTGTTAATGCAACTGCAAAACAATATGCCATTCCCTATAAGACATTACACCGTTATGTGCCCACATCTTTATACAATGAGAACTTGCCCTCAGCTTTATTTGCAGTACTTGAAGAAATAAGACCCTTTCCTAAAGCTGCGCCACGTTTAGGTAATAGAAGTAATACTCGGAAACGTAAAAGTATACCCTGAAAAACAAAATCTTATAAATATGAAAAACAATAGAGAAACTTTGAAGAAAAGAAGGACAGATACTAAAAACAGAATAGAAAAAGGAGAAGAAACAAGAAAAGACAAGGGCAAAGGAAAGTGGAAGGGAAAAGGAAAAGGAAAGGGTAAGGGAAAAAGCAACGGGTAAAGGAAAAGGAACGGATAAAGTAAATGAGAAATATTACATACATAAGAATTAATATGTTACATTCATGAAGTAATGGAAAGATTTATGTGTGATTTAACTGAATTGAAGAAGATTTAAGTTTAAAAAGTTTAAATATTAAGAGTTGATAGTTTTGTTAAAGACTTCTAAAATACTAGCGGCCGCCCGCGACTTCGTCCGCGTGGAAAAGTTTTTACCCCCTTTTTAACCCCTTATAACCCCCTTTTCCGCAATAAAAAGTAGCCTATGTTCTTTCTCAGGGTCTAGATCATCTGTAAATCATCTGTAAACTTTCGCATTTATAATATTAGTTAGGATTAGGATGTATGTACCTGATTATAATGGTTTTTGAATGAAAAGTCCTATTAAATTGAAAATAGTGTTTTATTACTTAACTCTTCTTATAATTTGTTGCATAATAAACCGTAGGTCTACTTACCCCGGGCATATAGTCAACCTACCCCGGTTCCGGGGTAGATTGACTAAGAGTTGATGTTTTATAAAATGCATCTAATTATGATGATGATATTTAATAATGAACTATATTTTGTTGTTTTTTATTAGTTAAATATTTTTATTAGTTTAATAGTTCTTCTATCCATTAATGCGATTTTTTTGTCTGTATGGGTGAAAACACAAAAAATATATATGATTTAGTAAAAAATTAGTCAACCATCCCCGGTCTCCCCTATCAGATGAGATTGCGGCCAAATGTCTGGATAGGTAAATTTAAAAAATCGGGAAAGCGTGGTCGACAGTTTTCATGTTGCGGCAATCGCTGACCAACTAGTGATCTGTCTGCTCATCATCAGCAACCCACGCTCGTCCACTGCTGGCCATAAGTCTCCCCCAATGCACGCCACCGCTCCCGATTTTCGGCCACTCTCATTCAGCTCACTCCAGCCAGCCTTCGAATGTCGTCATCCCATCTTGTAGCAGGGCGTCCAACACTACGTTTGCCGAGTCGCGGTCTCCACTCAAGGACTTTATGGCTCTAACCGTTGTCTGTTCTGCGGCTAATGTGACCAGCCCATTGCCACTTCAGTCGTCTGTCTGCTCGTTTGCTACCTATTACATAATAAATTGTTCTTCAGATCTTTGCGGTGCATTATAATGGCAGGAACGGGAATTAACGAGAAGTTATTTAAATACACTGTCCCACTGCAGGGCAAAGGCCTCCATCATAGAAATGAAGTCATCGCTACTATGAAAAGATTAGGCTTAATCATCACGCTTACCTATTGTGGGCTGGTGATCACAAACCCGAGCTATGTTTAAATTCTAAACATACTTTTTGTACTTCTAAACGAACCTGGGGCCCCAAGATTATGCCCCGGTACTTAAACCACTAGACGAACAGGGTGGAACTATCGTGTATGAAAATTAAAAAATATCTAAGATTTCAACATTGCTTACTTAAAATAAATAAACCTTGAATTGAATTCGAGGTTGATGATAATATTGAAATAATATAAATACACGGCACTGCTGGCCAATGGGGAAGGACAGTTTATTTTTTGTTGTTATTATTATTATTTTTACTAGTGTTTTTTATTTTCTTGTGTTGTGTCAATTGTCTGTAGCATGTGATATGTGTTGTGGTGTCCAAATTAATAAATGTATTTTCTTACTTTCTTTCTTTCAAATACAACCCTGTATAGATAAATTTATTAACTAACAAAGTTCGAATACTATCAGATACAAATCTCATATCTCATCACGCAAGAAATATTGCCGAAAGCGAGAACGCGGTATCTGCCAAAAGCATTACGCGAAAATGTACTACCAGCTAAAAGTCAATAAATCAATAGGCCCCAATCGATGCCCCTGCATCTTCAGCAGGATTGATGCGCCGATAAATCAGCCGGTTCTTTGGACTCGGTACGCCCAAACACTCGACTAATGTGGATTTATGTGGCGGGCTTTGTGTACCTGAGTGTACAGACTTCGATGTTTTTTTAGTTGGAACTTTATAGCACAAAATGGTATTGGAAGAAAAAGAGAAAGAAAGAAAATACATTTATTAATTTGGACACCACTGCTCGCATTATGACGAAGTTTATTTTAAAAAGTTAAAACAGAGGTATAAAACTTAAAATCTAGTGTTATTACATTGGCGGCCTTATCATTATGAGCGATCATGATAATTTAAAAAGAAAGCAAAAATTAATTAAAAATGAAAATGAAAAAAATGTTTTACATTCCGGACAATCATTGTAAAGTAAGGTAAGTTAATTAAAAGGATAAAAGCCAAAAGTATTTAAGTCCTTTTGATAGATAGCCGTTAGGTAGACGAATATTTGTATGGAATTATTTATTATTATAATCAATCCACATCACATTTTGACTTTTAAACAAGTTTCGTAGATCTAATTAATCACCTATGAGTTGACCGAATGTAATGTATCATATAAGTTTTCACACTTCACTAGGACAGTCAGTCGCATACCCTGTACATACACTCGCGTCCGATGAAGCATTAGCGAGGTCGCACTGTACCTATCACTCGCATTTTCCGATGCCGATCTCTGGTAATGGCCGTCCAACGATACGGGTGCAACGCTGTAGTTGCTACGACTCGTAGCTGTGCTACAAGGTTCGTAGCCGTGCTACGAATATTTTTATAGGTAATTATAAATTGCGTATTGTAAATCCATTAGGTAAATACCTCCTCAACAAAATATAAGATTAATATTATTAACGTCGTAAAGCCCAGACAGCAGACAATAGAAAATAAATTGATTTATGCCTTTTAAAAGGATTTTCGGTCTTACGACGTTAAATAAATAGATAGAGATATCTGCATGTTAAATCAGTGGGATTATTGGCTATTTAGGTATGGTAATGTATTTTTATAATGCTCCGTATTTTTTTGCAACCTACACAAAATCACGAAGTTACGTGATTGACTTTGCATGAAAAGTAATTTTTATGCCAATTTCCATTGAACAAATGTTGTTCATGATAGTTATTAGAACAAGTAAAGTCTACAGCTATCTGTATTAATATTGCCGCGCTAAGGATAAGAGCAGTAAGTCGATTTTGCCAAATTGAGCTTAGTATATAAATATCAGGATATACATTCGTCAAGTAATGCTCTACAAACTAGTCTTACTCCCGTTTTTCTAGCTGAGAGTGTCAGATAACAACAAATAGGTCTGTGTTTCTCGATTGCTGTGGGAACGTAGCTAGAGGTGATGACAATATTATAAGCCGAAATTTCTTACTGCTGTTCTCGTTAGTGCGGCAGAATAGGCTCAAGTAATTATTTGCGTCATGAAAATTGCACGTACCACATTCTCTCTCACACCACTCGCTGTTGTTTTCGTTATTCTGACGCACCACATCAGGAAAAATGTGCCAATATATATCCCTCAATTAGAAAAAGCCTAAGTGAAATACGGGCTTAGTCACATTTGCGGCTTTCGGTGCTGACAGTGCGTTGTTTCGTTCGTCATATTTCGTTTATTCGAGATTTATGTCGGTCTGATAGGTAGGGTCGATTTTTGGTTGCCCGAAAAATGTGTTAGGTGTCGGTTTAGGAAGGAGTAATGATGATACATGTGTATTGGAGTAGCATTGTACAATGTGAATTATGTTCTATGATATTTTTTGTGGGACACGCATCAATATACTTACTCGTAGTCTATAGATACACAATTTCGTACCGAAAGCGTTTGAAGAAGTTATCCCAACAGCGCTGTAATTAGTAGTTTAACAGATAAAGACATTTTGGACTTCGAATATGCGTTCGAGATAAAAACACTTTTTTTTTCAGTTTAGTATTTTATTTTCGAGCATTATCCACACAGTAGGAATCAGCATTTTGCTCTCCCACATCAGGGCAAAAGCCTCCATCGTAGAAATTAAGGGGCTACATAAAAAAAAAACCTTACCTTCATTGTGGCTTTGCCAGGTCCCTGGGAGATGGTACAATCTGATACTAAGGTGAACATTAATTCATACCTTTATCTAAGTCTGTAATGTTTTAGAAACACGATTTGGCGAGTTTGGTTCGATAGTTTTTCGATTTGAAAATACCTCTAAAAATTACGTTTTCTCCAGATATTTACTGAGCGAGATTACCAATTCAATCGGAAATTCCTTTAATTAGTAGATATTATAAATACTGATGTCTGGTATGTGTCAGAATTTTGTTATTCAGCCTAGTTTTTTTTATAAATACGTAATTAATTTTTCGTGATTTTGTCGACATCTTTGAGCAACTTGATAGAATCTGGGTGCAACGTATTCACGACTTTATTGACATGACCATTGAGTATAATTGTGTAGCCGTGTTCTCACCTGCTCAGTGCTGCCAGTCTCACGAAACTTAGGTACAACACCTCCGGTAATATGAAACTCACGACAGGTTTAATGGTAACCGAACTCGCCAAAGTAGGAAAGTAAGTGCACATTAAATAGTTACTATGACATCTCTCACTCTTTCATTTTAGCCGTTTAATACAGTCACAGCGGCCATTTTAACATCCGAAGCCGTAAACTATAAAAAAAAAATATCTGTCAGTCAAATTACTTCGCGGTTTATTGTCTGATTTCAAATTATAATTATAATTTGCATTTATTACATTATAATTTGCTTGATTTTCAAACGTTATCTGTAAACCTTTGCAGTGTTTTTCATTTAAATAAAGATGCCAAGGGTTTCATGCGAGATATGTGGACTGAAAACAATTCGGGTGGGAAACAAAAAACGGGCATTTATGGCTCAATTTCCACTGGATGAAGCTCGGTTAGTACATTTTATGAATTAATAAGGATCAATAAAGGTGCATTTATTGATAATTTATTGTATTTCAGGACATATTTTCAAATATAAAATGTGTGAATAAATTTTACTTTAACACTAGTGCAGTGTAATATTTTATCGACTACCTACTTATCGATAATTTTTTTTGTATGTGTTATTCCCTCTTTAAACCTAATTTCATAAAAATCAATTATTTAGCGACCGAGCTGTTACAATTATGAAAGAGTAGAGAGAGAGCATTTACAAAATATATTTTTTATGTTTGTTACAGAACCTTCAACACTGACACACACCTACGTATTACCTACTTAGAAAACGGCGTCAGATAATTTGAATAATAACAAGATCGTGTAGCCCGAGTACGTTCTTCGACTTGCTTAAGTTTTGATTTAAATACCTTAATATTTCAGACATTTACAAAACTTAATTTTTATGTTTGTTACAGAACCTTTAACATTAACACACACCTACGTGCTACCTACCCAGGAAACGGCGTCAGATAATTTTAAAATGTATTATATATTTATAATGTATGTTATAATTTAAAAAATAAATATTTTTTTAATTTCATTTTTTTACTTAAAAAAATTACAGGAGCTATCGATATCATTTTATCGATAAAGCTAAAAAATTACAGGAGCTATCGATATCATTTTATCGATAAAGCTAAAAAATTACAGGAGCTATCGATATCATTTTATCGATGAAGCTAGCCATCCCTATTTTTTGGGTCATGTTGGCGACATTGTTTTGTCAAAGTTTCAGTTAGGTTTGCTAGGTTGGCACTGACCGAGGTCAATTCTTTGATACATTGCATCGTTTTATTCGTTTTCTTTTTTTTACTACGGAGTCCCGTCTCTTATAACGTAGTGATTACTTGCTCAGTGAGTGCTGCGACAGCTCTCTTAGACGACGGACCTATGCCAGTTGCGAGCAAACTGAAGTATGTCATTATTAGTCAGAAAAACGAAATCTGCAAAAGAACAAAGACCAACATTGGAGTCGCTACGTGACTCAATTTTTGATAAAACTTTATCAGCGCCATATCATCAGCATACATCAGCACTTAACGAGGCTGTTCATGGATTTTCGATGTTGTCTGTCAGAAGAACGTAGAACCTTCGTGCACTTCGACAGTATAGGAGCAAAGTTAATTGTCACAACAGCGGTCAAAATTACAGAATTGGAATCGTGATTTCAATTGACGTTATCAGACGCAAAGCATATATTGACGTTATCAGGGACATCGCACCTCTCAACAACCTACCCGTTCAGATCACCTTGCCGTTCGAACTCCTGCGACAATAGCATGCTACAGAGGAATCCAAGGAGTTAATCTCACGAAGTTTCAATATTAGTTGGGATATTTTATCGCCTCTCATTTTTTACCTTTTTAAATTTTAAGTAGGTATGTTGCGTCTCCGTGGTATCCTAATTCGTTTCTGATGACGTGTGTTGACCGTGCCACAGTAAATATAGCTAAAACAGTATCGAAAGTCGGCCTTTTTGGTGAGAACGATTAGAGTTGTCCTTTTATGGCTCAATTCGATTATAGATTTATTTTCATAGAAATTTTAATCGTTAGTTTCACATTGAATGGCAATCACATTAAACAACCGAATCAATTAATGCATTGCTTGTGAGATATATTGTGTGATTTCCAAATCAATAAATGAATAACCGACTTGGCGAAACATGGATCTCACCACTTTTGACGGTAGTTGGGAGACTTGGTTTTTTTGTCGAGTATTGTTTTTGATGGGATACATATATTAGCGGTCCGGTCGGTCGGCAGCGCACTTGCGACTCCTCTGGTGTTGCGGGGATCCATGGGCGGCGGTAATCGCTTACCATCAGGTGATCCGTCTGTTCGTCTGCCGTTCGTTTATGAGATAGGGTCATAAAAAAAAGACAATTTTAACGAAAGCTTCAAAACTGAGAGCGCGTCTAGCTCACATATTTTTATTAAAACGCAGCTTTTTTTTTGTCAGTCGTGCGAGTATAGACGCAAATAGTGTGCGAGCGAGAAGTGAATAGTTTCGCCGTTTTAATTTCTAATCCCAATGTTTATCCGCACGGGTAGTAATGGCTACTGTGCAACACATTTTTTCCTCCTGCTTTGACGCCAGATTCTCAAACACTATACAAGCACACCAATACATGGTGTACTCTCACAATTTTATACTTTAGCTTGCTCAGTAGTGTTATTGTCATGGCAGATCTCATCCATACTTTGATTTTGTTCAGTATTAATGAATAATAACATTGTTTTATCATTGCCCAAGAGGTACAGACCGATACGTGGCAAAATGTGGTCGGGGTGTGGCCGGAATGGGTGTGGCTGTCAAGTTCACTGTCGCTCATGTCACAGATATGCTATCGTTTTCACGATTTAGCGTGATTTAGCTCTTTGGGTATTTGACTATATTTTTTTATGTAAACACATATCAAAAGATGCCTCAATTTAAGAAACATTGTTGAAAGAATCACTTGATTCTCATTTGAATTAGCTGAGATATCACAACTTTGAGAGCACATATTTTGGGCAATTCCAAAAACACTCTGTACAAATGTCTATTGAAGTGTGACGTCACAACTCAAACTTCTGTGTAAATTTTGTTCGGGTTTTATAATAAAAGTTGGTGGAAAATGTACGGGTAGTTCAATGATATAATTATTTTTTTAAAATTTTATTCTTTATAAATGGACTTGCCCATGAAACTTTGAATGCTCACAAAATCAGCTAGACGTTATATTTTTAACTGAAAATGTTGGCCATTGGTTCTTACTTACCAATATTTTGAAAGAGTATCAATATTTTTTTACTATATCAATGGTAGATTATTTTTATTATAATGGTTTGTATATTGTGTGTTTATTATTTGTTGTTTGTTCCAGTTTTTTTTTTCTTAATATTTTTTTTTCTAAGTGTCATTGTTGTTGTTTGTTTTTTGGTTTATCTGTTGTATTGTTTCATGTGCGTGTCATTCATTCGTTCATTTATAAAACGTCACTCAAGGTCCATACTGAAAACTAGCGCTGCAGTGGCTTGAATGAAGCAGCTGCAGCATATGCTGAGTTTGGACCTTATTGACCACCTATCTGTCTATGTATGTAAGCACTTAATGTTCCTTTCCGTTTCTCGTATGTACCTACTTCTTATTATGTATTCTGTGTCTTACTACTGTTGTGTTGTATCTCTTTATGTTTGGTCAGTAAATATTTTACTTACTTACTTACTGACGAGTGACGTCACACTTTTTGTATCTTGTGTGCGCATCTAGTAAATTTTGTTTGTTAGCCATATCAAATATTTCTTGTAATAAATACATAAATGGTTTTAAAGTAATAGTTGGGGTAAAATGTATTGGTAGTTCAATGATATTTAGGTAATTGTTGAATTTTTATACTTTAAAAATGGACTTTCCCATGAAACTTTGAATGCTTACAAAACCAGCTAGACGTTATATTTTTAACTGAAAATTTTGGCTAATGGTTCCTTTTTACCAATATTTTGATAAAGTTTAATGTATAGAGACTAATCTATATACATTAAACTTAACTTAATAATAGGGTATTTGACTAATCAAATACCCTATTATTTTATTTTTCAATTTTAGTCAAATATCCTATTATTTTATTTTTTATTTATCGTTCATCGATTCGAATCTCAGTTTGTAGTCCGCAACATGGGTCCGCAATGACTTCACTAAGTATGCGGCACCCATCAAGAAAGTATGTAATTTATGAAGTAGGCAAGTTTGAAAAAAGAATGCTATATTTCATAGACTTTCACTAAGCTGGGCGGTACCGATCCAGAAAGTACGTAATTTGTGAAGTAAATAATTTCGAAAAAAGAATACGATATTTTATAGACGTCGGACGTGTATACCATAGACACAATGTCCTTACTGCTTTATTTACTGTGACCGCGCATGCGAAAGTGCGATTTGACGCGAATCAAGTGACAAAGTTACGAGTGTTGCATGAGGTGTGCGGGGGGAATGGGCGGAGTCTCTTCAAATCAAATAAATCGTTGTAGGGCCTTAAGTCATCGCTACTATAATGGGATTAGGCCTAATCACCACGCTTGCCTAATGCGGATGGGTAATCACAAACCCGAGCTATGTTCTAAAAATATGAAATATACTTTCTCCTCGAACCGGGATCGAACCCAGGACCTCGAGATCACGGCCCAGTACTTATTTGAACCACTAGACCAACACACACACACACAGATCAAGCGTTATTCACGCCAGTTTTCTATGAGGCCTTGGTATAACTCTGACCGAGCCATTCATGCCGAACGAACGATTCATGCCGAAGCAGTGTTCTCCCAACATTTGTTTGTATCTACCGTTGCCTACTTCTTACTTAGTTCAAACAACCCATGGATACCTCAGTTTAAAAACTGAGGTAGGTATCCATAACGCCCCGTTGGTCTAGTGGTTTAAGTACCGGGCCGTGATCTCGGGGTCCCGGGTTCGATTCCCGGGTCGAGCAAGAGTATGTTTCGAATTTTTCGAACATAGCTCGGGTTTGTGATCACCAATCCGCATCAGGCAAGCGTGGTGATAAAGCCTAATCCCATCATAGTAGCGATAACTTGATTTCTATGATGGAGGCCTTTGCCCTGCAGTGGGACAGTATATAGGCTGATACTACTATCCATAACTTACAAATGAACAACTTAAAAATGTCAAAATTCCGACATTTATGACTTACAAAGTTTACTTAAGTATGCGTTTGAAAGTCCAAAAGGCAAGTTTTGTCGTGTGTATCAGTAGATCGGGCTGTTAAAAATTCTTAATAGTTGCTTTGGGTCGGGGCGAACTGTATACCCCAGGGACCTGGTTCAGTCCCGATGTATAGATTTTGGAAGTGGCATACTTTGGAAAAGACACATCTTTATGGTAAGAGTGATCAAGCATCTTCTAGGCAAACGCGTGTCATCCTAGACCTCATCGTCACTTTCCATCAGGTGCGATTGTGGTCAAGCGTTGGCCTATAGTCTAATAAAAAAAAGATTTGGACAGCCAAAATGATGATAAGAATTTAAAACAAAAGTACCTAGTTGAAAAGTAAGTAATAAAAATTGTGTTTAAAGTACTTTGTCAATTACCTACTTGAGTTTAAAATTATTATTGTTTCTTTCTAATAGTTAGATCTCATTTTTTTTGTGATAGGTACCTAGCAGATGAGCATACGGATCACCTGATGGTCAGGTGGCAGACGAACAGACGAATCTCATAAAAAAATAGAAAAAATCGTGTATATGGTTTTGCCGCGGCAATATTCCCGCACTTTCAAAGGAGACTTCTAGGCACAGAATACTTAATAGTACAAGTACAGAAAACCCACTCCTAAAAACCGTTTATAGAAAATAAGGACTCAGGCTACCATAACATAAAGTTGAAATTCCGACCGCCCAGCGTTCCACACCTACAATTAATCATACCTAGAAGTGCGTTCTCTTTCTATCGCAAGCAACTGTCTCGCATGCGTCGCCGCTACTAATTGACCCCTCCGGAGGGGCCGCCGCATGTACTTGCAAGTTCGATACCTACACGCGGAGTGGGACAGGCCTGTTCTAGGTTAAAAAACCTGGCTTCACACACTTCCAGGGTTCTACATCCGTATTCTATGGAACTTTACCGTTTGATACTGTTGGATATTTACCCAAAACGGCCACAAACACGGTATTGACACACGGGAAATACTAAAACGGACCGGGCAAATATAACCGTGTGTGTTTTCGTTAACAAATAGTTATACTTCGGTATAAAAGCCCAAGTTATTGTTTTGGTCGGTGGCTACTTGGTCAGGTGGTCTCTTGGGGATTATTTTATGAGGTAATTTGATTATTTATTCACCATGCAGTTTTATGGTGAAGGTTTGAAAGGTAGGCTCAGTAACTTGTAAGAGTACTTAATTTTATGAACATAACAATTAAGTTTGGTTTGTTGTGTTTTATAAATAACTAGCGGCCGCCCGCGACTTCGTCCGCGTGGAAAAGTAACTTTTTACCCCCCTTTCAACCCCTTACAACCCCCTTTTCGCAATTAAAGTAGCCTATGTCCTTTCTCAGGGTTTAGACCATCTGTATACTGTAGTGTCTGTGGTATATGGTCTATGGCGGTTGTCAGGGTTACTCTGTTGTGATTATATTTTGTAATGGCCGGTTAACGAAGTTTTCTTTATTTACTCAAAAATACTTCAATGGCGACGAGATAAAACACAATTATTGCGTAAAATATAGCGGAAATAGACTGCTACAATGTCGGTCGGAAAAATCGCGGAATTTAACGTGAAGAATGGGAGTTGGTCTACGTATATTGACAGGCTAGAAATGTATTTTATGGTCAATAACATTAAAGATGAGTTAAAAATGCCGACTTTAATTGCTTCTATGGGTGACGAAGCATACGAAATCCTGCATAACCTAGCGAGTCCCGTAGAAGATAGTCACGGTTCAAGTGATTTTAGGGTTTTAGGCGGGGATGGTTCGGTCGTTCACAGGCATGTCGATCAATTGGGTATTTGACAATTTTTTTTTATGTGTTTAATCAAAAGACGCCTCAATTTAAGAAACATCGTTGAAAGAATCACTTGATTCTCATTTGAATTACCTGAGATATCACAACTTTAAGAGCACGTATTTTGGGCATTATACATATTTGGAATCGTGACGTCACGATTCAATCTTCTGTATGCGCGTCTAGTAAATTTTATATGGTAGCTATATCAAATGTTTCGTTTAAGTATATGGTTTTATAATAAAAGTTGATGAAAAATGTACGGGTAGTTCAATGATATAATTTTTTTTTTAATTTTATACTTTAAAAATGGACTTGCCCATGAAACTTTCAATGCTCACAAAACCAGCTAGATGTTATATTTTTAACTGAAAATGTTGGCCATTGGTTCTTATTTACCAATATTTTGATAGAGTATCAATATTTTTTACTAAATCGAGATTAGTCAAATACCCAATTACGCAAACGGGCCAGCAGGGGTGGTCTGTCATTGGCGGCGACCACGCCTGCCACGAGTTCGCTGGTTGTCAGCGCTGATCCGCAGGGAAGCGGGCGAGTTGCGGAGGGTGTCCGCGGTGGTGACCGGTCGGAGGACTCGTCGGCTTCGGGGATGTCGTCGCTAGCGGAAGCGTGCCAGCCACGGGCGTGTTGTTCCACAGACACGGGGGCACCACCTGCGCCGGAGTGCCCGCTCGCCTTGCCTGCCGCGCCGCCGCCCCAGAGCCGAACGCCGCGGCCCTTAAGGCAGTGCAGAGTTAGGAAGCAGCCTAACTACAAAACTTGAGGTTATGTTTTTGTGTAAAATCATTTGTATCTTTTTTGTTATTTATTATTGTTTTAGTGTGGAGGAATGTAGTGTCTGTGGTATATGGTCTATGGCGGTTGTCAGGGTTACTCTGTTGTGATTATATTTTGTAATGGCCGGTTAACGAAGTTTTCTTTATTTACTCAAAAATACTTCATATACCAAATTTCATTTAAATCCGTTCAGTAGTTTTGGCGTGAAGGAGTAACAGACAGACAGACAGACAGACAGAGTTACTTTCGCATTTATAATATTAGTATGGAAGTAATAGAATTGATAAACAGTAAAACACAGAATCATAGTCCAACTATGAGTAATGAATAAGAGTTAGAAAACACAGGGTGTCTTAAAAATTTCATTTGATTTTTTAATATTACGGCCAGGACCCACCATTATTGTGTAATTTACATGTTAATAAATATAAAATATTGATACATAAGATTATATAATGAAAAGTAAATCGATATAATGCGATTCTACCACCGGAATCGAAAAGTTGATTCTGACGAGAAGATCCGGCAAGAAACTCGCCAGTTACTCTTTTTAATCGCTAAAATTATTATTACCTCATGTACCACTTTTACTGTTTCATAAACAAACGTCCAACCACTTCCATATTTGCTAATAATTCATTACCATGCTAATTTGCTTTATCCCACATATCCCAGCTTAACTTAGAACAAACAAATTTTTCACCCTTCGATCCTAAGCAAACCTAGGTATAAATTGTATAATTAAAGCCAAATTAACTGGGTACGTTATAATTTGGAGGCCCAAACAATATGAGCGAATAAATATTTATTAGGAGGCCCAAAAACTGTCCACTATTGGGTCAGTGGCGAGAGGGAGGAAGGAATGGACGAGGTGGAGGCGGCATAATACGCAAATAATTACATATTTTATACATTACTACTACGAACGTGGGAGAGCCACGCTTCGGCATGAATCCGGCTCGACCGGAGTGATACTACGGCCTCGCAGACCGGCATGGTGAAGTAGCGCCTGCGCTGTGTTTCGTCGAGTGTGTAAGGGCACCGGAGGCCCAATTGGGGAGATAGGGGGTTAAAGTTACCAGCGCACTTGTAACTCTAACTGGTGTTGCAGGTGTTTATGGGCGGCGGCCATTGCTTACCATCAGGTGATCCGTCTGCAGCAGAGCAGCTCGTCTGCCGCCTATCACAAATAAAAACATTTAAAAAACTACTAAGTACTACTACTAGTGGTACAGCCTCATTTTGTTTCGGGACATTAGTTCCGAACTGGAATTGCTCTGAACTTCTGAACTGATTTTTTCGACTCTCCATTCTAAATCAAGTCACGTGACTGAATTTATATGAAAAGTTGAATTATTTATGCGAATTTCCAAAAATCAAAGAACAAAATATGTTGTCCAGTATGGTTGGTAGAACACGAGGTTAAAGGGAAATATTTGTTTTCTCTCTCCGATAGAGAGTGACAATGAGGTCTAAGATGTAGCGTTCTTTTCCAGAAGAAACATATTCACTCTCGACTTAAAGAAAGAACTATTAAGTTCACAATTAATACACCTTGTATATGAGTAGTTTCTCTATGCTGTTATAAGAAAAGTTGCCATATCGCAATTTCATACATCCCACACATCATAGTTAGGTCGAATGCGTTGAAATATGTAGCCCCCGGGTCGAGTGCGACACTTATTCTATTATTTAGCGGCTTGTTCGGGAACTTGCGATGCCCTGTAATTATACTATTGTCGTCACTAGCCATAGCTATATGTGGCTGATGTTACTCAAAATCAGTCAAAGCTATAGTTAAATTCAATACTTACTTACGAAGTCCGATGGATCAACGACCCAAAATGAGTCTTGGTCTCCGATATGAGATGTCGTCATATGTCTCGGTCTTGTGCAGCTTGTCGCCAATCTCCTGCTTGCAATTCTTGCAGGTCCGCGTTTACTACATCCTGCTGATGCCCAGTAGGTTGTCCAAGATATGCCCTTGGCGTCTGTGCTTTCGTCTCTCCCATTATGTTAGGGTCCGCCATCATCAGCTCCTCAATTTCGGCTTTTCATAGTCATCTATTATTTGTACTATAGAAAGATATTCTTTATTGCACAGAAATAGAATACATGAGTGAAACAACAGCTTTAGACAGTACAATAAGGCGGTCTTATCGCTTGTAGCGATTTCTTCCAGACAACCTTCAGGTAGACGAGAGAAAGCAACAGAAGGTAAGTGCAGGTGCTTACATTTTATTGACATGTTTGATAAAAATCACATTGTACCTATATACTCGTCACGTTACGTCACGAACGAAACAAATAATTTAAACGAAACAATTCCAAAGTTGACCCAAAACAAAATAATTAACCCTACCTCTACCCACCCGAAACGCATCACGATAGTTATAATAACACGATCGAAGCGACCTCGGATTAAAACAACAAAGCACCAATTCCTTGGGGTCGTTTTCACCAATCGGTCGCATTATCAGCTGTTAACCCTTGCGATGAAGCAATTATCCGAGGTGGGCCTCACGGGCCACGCGTGGGGCGGGTCTCACTGAGATGCTAAAAGGGTTGAGTCAAAGAAAAAGATCATGATGATGAACATGTCAAAAGGGTATCAGTAAGTCAACAATTCCAAAGTTGACCCAATTTGACAGACTTTGCACAGAAATCGTAGTGCATGCGTATCGTAAACCGTTTGTATGAAAATTGAAGAGCTCTATCGTGCGTAAGCAGAAGCAAAATTCATCGCACAAACGTCAAAAAGGATAATATCCCACGTAACGTGAGCGCTTGTCCACAGATTACACAACTAACGTAAAACATGTTTTTTTACAGCAGTGGCATTGCTTCACACCGTTTTTCAGCGCAGCCATGGGTAGGTACTACGGCCAAACCAGACCATTCCTAAAGCATGGCTTCACTGTCGCTTACGGAAAAAAATTGTACATTGTTTATCACGAAAGTGTTTACTGGCACTTGGATATTCTGCAATACCTTAATACATAATAAAATAAATAAGAATATAAAAAAATACCAAAGGGGTCTCAGGAGTACTGCCGGCCCGTAAAATGAATGAACGAAAAACTTTATTTCAAACCACAGAGTCCATAGGTGTCAGTAACAATTTTATCTTACAAGCTATGTTAACGATGTAAAGGAACGTTCTTTTTTTGAAAGTTTGAAGGTTGAATTTGTTCGAAAATCGCAAGTGACAGTTCATTCCGTAGTATTGTCATGCGGGGCAATAAGTTCATCAAGAACTTCACAGTTCCCCAATAGACTCCCAGTGCCACCGCGCCTAATGGGCCAAGTTAACTATCGGGAAGGCACGCGATAGGCAGCGTTTGATGCGTATTGTTATCCGTTAGCTAATGGTTATAGATTAACCACTTTTAATGGAATCGTTGATGAGGCGATCCGGTTGATTTGGTCACACTGTTTTGTATCACTCTGTACAAACTTTCGTGTGATACACATTTTCTGTGTCTAGGTGTTATATATAATTATCATCATCATCATCAGCAACCCACGCTCGTCCACTGCTGGACATAGGTCTCCCCCAATGCACGCCACCGCTACCGATTTTCGGCCACTCTCATCCAGCTTACTCCAGCCAGCCTTCGAATGTCGTCATCCCATCTTGTAGCAGGGCGTCCATTACTACGTTTGCCGAGTCGCGGTCTCCACTCAAGGACTTTATGGGTCCAAAGGTTGTCAGTTCTGCGGCTAATGTGACCAGCCCACTGCCACTTCAGTCTGCTAATTCGGTGGGCTATGTCGGTGACTCTGGTTCTCTGTCGGATTACATCATTTCTGATGCGGTTATATAATTATGCATTTAAGTATTATATTTTGTGATCCTCTTTTGTCTGATTACTATCTTACTATGTAGCATAAGCACTTGTGTTACAGACACGTTGTGTTACAGTACGGAGTCAGGTCAATGTATGAAATGTATGAAGTATTATGTAGGTATGTAAATCTTGACTGCTTCAGCAGCGCAGTGGGTAGTAAGAAACGGCTGCGCTTGGGTCGGCCCAAAAATTTGTACCTGAGATTTCCTGTCTAGAAACTTCCTTCTGTGAGGCCGTGGAATCACTCCGGTCAAGCCGACCCATTCATGCCGAAGCGTGGCTCTCCCACTGTTAATTACATGAGACAGCTTGCTCCCCTACATCCGCACAATCATTCCGTCATATTCGAAACTACATAAGTTCAAAAGTCCATAAAACCACCCCTTTTTCTGATAACCCGTCAAGTTTACAGTTAACCCTAAAACGGTTAACAAGGAACGCAAATACCGAATCAATTTAACCCTTCCCACAGGTGTGTCGCTGTCAATTCTAATAAACGAGGGCGCGCCTCTAGTTTAATATGTGATTACTCGTTTGATGCGAGGGAAATTTTTTCCACCTTTTAACGGGTTAATTCTTTTTCGATTTTGTTGAGCGCGGTAGTAACTTTCTATTTTCTTTTTTTGTGAATCAAACAATTTAAAACTATTTATTTTTAGTAGTGGCCTGTCCTTACTTCGTTAATTGGGAGATTAGTTTTAAATAAAATGGAGTAACTTCTTTCGCTTTCCTAACGTTTCCCTTTACTGATCTGCTCCTATTGATTGTAGTCTGATGAAAAGTATACTATAAAAGTATAATATACACACGAGTATGAAGAATAATTTTATTGTACCAAGTGTCGATGAATTCCATCGAGTAGTTTTTGTTTCAATAACGAACATACAGACAGACAACTGATTGAATTTTTGGCATCAGTATCGATTACTCATCCTTGATAGTACAGTTTATACCGAACCCTCTGTTTGTAAATCCAACTTGTACTTGGCCGGTTTTATACGTAACTATACAGGGTGTATCTGTGAACATGAAAATAATTCACTCGAGTTTCATAAGTAGTGGTGTAATAGTTCAGTGTTTGGATGTTTTCCCGTCGATTAAGACGCTCCTGAGCTCTCGATAATGATGTAACTTTCACTAACGTGGTTTTCTTTTGTTTTAGTATGGTCTGCAAAAAGTTAACCTGTAAATAATTATTTTTTCAACCTTTTAGATATGGAACTGCTGCTACAGTAGTAATAAAGGGCCAATTTCGCAAATATTTCATTGCGGTGGCAGTTTTCAATCCTCAGGAATTGACATTACTAAATAGAAAAGGCTCAAGCTACTGCATACCAGTAATCGGAAAATTTAAAGATTCTGATGTCGATAATTCCAGAGGTATATGAGTTTGAATCCACCGGTTCAAAGTCGCTCAAAGAGCTATGGAAAGGGCTATGCTCGGAGTATTTTTGAAAGACCGCATCAGAAATGATGTAATTCGACAGAGAACCAGAATCACCGACTTAGCCCACCGAATCAGCAAACTGAAGTGGCAGTGGGCTGGTCACATTAGCCGCAGAACTGACAACCGTTGGAGCCATAAAGTCCTTAAGTGGAGACCGCGACTCGTCAAACGTAGTGTTGGACGCCCTACTACAAGATGGGATGACGACATTCGAAGGCTGGTTGGAGTGAGCTGGATGAGAGTGGCCGAAAATCGGGAGCGGTGGCGTGCATTAGGGGAGACCTATGTCCAGCAGTGGACGAGCGTGGGTTGCTGATGATGGGTTTGAAGACTGCCACAGCAATTTTTTTTTTGTAAAAATGACCCCAAAACAGGGATGCAGGGTGTAACTAAAAAAATGGCCCCTGTAGGAAAACTATCTTATCTTGAATATAATTAGTCCTACGACTTTTAGAAATTCATCGTCAGGCATCAAATCTTTTTAACTATACATACAATATGAAGGAGTTGCTTGACCAACTTTGTTTTAGAAGTTGACAAATGTGTCTCAGAATTATAAGTAGAAGGAGTTCATAAAGGAATGTACATATACATACACTAGACTGATCGCTTGATGGTAAGCGATTGCCGCCGCCCATAGACACTTAAGATACGACACCAGTAGATTCATAAATACACTGCCACCTTTAACCTCCTTCCCCCCAATTGGGCCTCCGGTACCCTTACTCCGACGACGAAAAAAGTATACAAAAAATACATATTTACGTAGGTTTTTCTGCAGCCCCTACTAATACTCGCAGTTGTATTGAGGCATAGGCGCCCCGCGGACGGATGATAAACGGCAGTTCGGAACTAGCATCGTTAGCGGTTGCCCTTATGCCATTATTTTATGTATCTTTGTCCGTTTGATACACCCTCAGATATGGAGTTTGAATTTCATTTTCGTGGTCCATTCGTTATAGTTTGACCGTTCTTTTTTTCATACAACACGTCGTACGTACAGCCACACATCAAAGTACACAAAACTGTCAGATTTCCTCATTACATTCTCACCTTTATGTCAAACGCGTTTGGTTCTATATCAATTGAGGAAATTTGACAGATTGTGGTAACCAGATGTGTGGCTGTCTGTACATTGACTTGACACCGTATTAAGTAGCATAAAATTGATGATGGCTGATACCTATTCTTCCTAAACATTAAAGTGGGAGAGTCACGCTCCGGCATGAATAGGCCGGCTCAACAAGAGTGATACCACTGCCTCACAGAAATGCGGCGTGAAGCAGCTCCTGTATTTCGCCGAGTGAGTGGGGGTACCGGAGGCCCACCGGGGTAAGGAGATAAAAGGTTGGCAGCGAACTTGTGACTCCACAGGTATTAAAGGTGTCCATGGGCGGCGACAATTGCTTACCATCGGCCTGCTCGTCTACTACCTATCACAATAAAAAAAATATAACACACTCAGACACGAGTGTTCATTATATGAATGTTTGTCCATGGTGGGGATCAAACCTACGACCTTTGGCGTTTGAGGCAGTATCACTACGAAATGCGCCATCCGGTTCGTCGATAAACATCTGCTCACTAAAGCAAGATAACATCAAAGATAAGATGAGATCGCTTACCATCAGGTGATCCGTCTGTTTGTCTGCCACCTATCACATATAAAAAAACAGTTGTGAAAAGTTCTTTAAAACCAAGTTTTCTTGTAAGAGGATTTACATAAGTTTAAAATTTTCAAACATCGATTCGGATGTTTGAGGTTATTCCAAGGACACCCGTTGCTTGCGCGATTCAAAAATGTACAGTGCCATCTACTGGAATAATGACGAACTACCTGTCTGTGTGCTTAGTAGTACGTGCAGACACACATCAAAGTAATACAAAACTGTACAATTTCTTCAATTGACTCTTGTCTTACTGTCACACATGTTAGGTTGAATATCAATTGAAGAAATTTGACAGGTTGTCGTGACCTATTGTGTGGCTGACTGTACAAGATCTTCGAACAAAAACAGGAACACAAATATTTTATCATACCTAAATAGCAGACACCACATCAAGGGTCCAATGTATCAAAAAAGCGCTTATCACCAAACTCATTCTGCCTTCCCATCTCCGTCGATTACACAAATGTCGCGAAAATGTTAAGAGGTACCTGGAGTGGCTCGTAAAATGTACTTTCGTTTTTTGTGTCTTTTCGTCATGATTTTAGGAGCTTGATCTTGAAACAAATGTTAACAACACCAATATTATTTAAAGTACCTAATTATTTGTATTTGTGTGTATATCTGTATGTTTGGATTGAATAAAATCAAAAACTACGTTGCCGATTCGATTACCACCACCTTAAACAACTTGCTAAAAAATAAATGCAAATTAAAAAAAATATAAGCGTAAAGTAAATGTATTGAAACGTCTACCCGTGCAAAGCTGGTATGGACTAACTAGTGTGACATATACTTAAGAAATAATTTTAAAGCTGTGGTATAATATTAAACATTTGATGGCAAAGATCACTTTTGATGTTTGCCGCTATTTGCTGATCAGAACACAATTTCTCTAAATTCTATAAATATTTTTTTTGTCACGGTAGTAACAGATAGAACAGTATATTTAATTTAATAATAATCTATCTATACAATAGTATAGATAGATTATACCTATAAGCCTTGTCGTTGTCTATAGACAACGACAAGGCTTATAGGTAAACCGAAAACACGAAACGCTTTTGCGATGTAATTGTGCACAGCGCCATTTATTGGTTAATTTCTGAATTACGGTCCCGAAGCGAAGTGAGGGCGGGCCACTAGTATTAATATAAAGTAATGCCTGCAAGAAAACAAAATTTTACTATAAATCATATATTTTTATACCACTGCAAATAAGTATTTATCATTTCAAACAAATTAAAAAAAAAACTCCAGGGGCGACTTAAAGCCGCGGAATCACAAATTCCTGCGCCGATGAAAAAACAGCGGCGTCTCTTTGATGGCTCTAATTTT
Source organism: Cnaphalocrocis medinalis (assembly GCA_014851415.1). Classification (NCBI taxonomy): domain Eukaryota; kingdom Metazoa; phylum Arthropoda; class Insecta; order Lepidoptera; family Crambidae; genus Cnaphalocrocis; species Cnaphalocrocis medinalis. Next base: position 3,965,835 of record CM026295.1, read on the forward strand.
TTTCCCAACTGATATTAAGTCATGTTTAAGACGCGATCGTTACCCTTAATAGTAATAGATATTTTATTTCGTCGCGCGATCTGGGGGTGTTTACACAATATTTGTTTGGGGGCTATTGTGGGAGTGTGCGATATTTTTCTTTTTTTTTTAAACGTTACGAATGGAACAACTTGCCGGCTTCTGTATTTCCAGAGAGCTACAATTTGGGTGTCTTCTTCTTCTGGGAAAGCACGCCACATCTTAGACCTCATTGTCACTCTCCATCAGGTGAGATGAGGTCAAGTGCAAACCCATCTTATATATAAAAAAAAACGTGCATGCGGGTCCTGCTGGTACTCACCAACAAGTTGTTCCATTCGTAAAAAAAAACTGTTCAGGGCGGCTGTGATTACTCAATCACAGCCGCCCTGAACAGTTTTTTTTATATTGAGGCTATGAAGAAGACCTCACTCCGCCTGATGGTAAGCGGCGTGAGATCCAAATATGAGGTTGAGAGGCACAAAGCATTATTTGCGCAAACAAACATTTGCGAGATGAGGAAAGTCACTGATGCATTGCCGGTCTTTTAAGAAAGAATATGCTCTTCGCTTAAATGTCCCTAAGTCATAGGCTGGCTTGACGGTGTACATTACGTTTACCGAGTCGTGGTCTTAACTTCTAGAACTCATGTACGTAGGTACATGAGTTCTAGAAGTCCCCTACTCCAGTGGTTGTCAGTTCGGTAGCTGATATGGCCAGCCCACTCCTAATGCTGTTAACAGATATGGAAAAACTTATAACAACAATTCTTTATTTTGCTTTGTGAAAAAAATCGAATTATATTTTAATGATTGCATTTCTTTAAATTACATTAAAAAAATGAGTGTCATTGTCAAAAGTAAAATTGATAAATGTGAATTAACACATTTACCTAAATGAATATTAACGTGAATAAAGTGTGATTAGAGTAAAATCTTATTTACGTAGGTATTGAATTTCTATGTAATTTAACTTTTCCTAAATATTTATGAAAAATTTCCTTTATCGCACACGCTACCCTCCAAATAGCCCCCCTGATACATTTGCCGTTCGTTAATAGGTTTTCCCTTCATAAGGCGAATGTTAACCTATTTATTATTCCGCGATATTAAAAACTCCGCCGAAACGCTATTCCCATAAAAAATGTGAGAAATTTGAAGGCTTCCTTTGTGGCTGGTTTATGGGATGTCACAGTTTGTTTAGCCATCTTAATGGTGGAAGAAATGAGGCTCTTTGACCGCGGCTTTTAGGGCGAGGCGGGGTTTTGTGAGTTTCGAATATTTGGCAGCTATAGAGGGCCTGAACGCTCTGCACAACACACAGAAGACACAAGAAACCATCATGGCCTTCACCTTGCCACATGTGGGGGACAAGGTGGTGTGTGGGACTCTAACCCTAACCAAAGCCCCTGGGGTGTCCATCTCAGCGCAATCGCGGTCGGATACCCCACAGCCGGGACTGGACCGTACCGCAAATCGCACTCGCCACTTTGAGCCAAATTGTTTGGCGCAATGCAGCCCTTCCCAAATGCGCGACCTACCAGGACACCCAGTAGGGTTTTTACCGTGATACTGAGCAAGCCACTCCCCAGTAGTGGCATGCTCACGTACTCCGAAGCCCGTTTAGTCGCCTCTTACGACAGGCCGGGAATACCTTGGCAGTATTCTTAACGCCCCTAGCCACAGGGCACTTGTTAGTTCTAACCTAACAAAACTATAGGGCTTCGGCTAAACCGGCGCAGTGCTAGGAATTTCATGCAATGCCTCAGCATTGCAATAATTCTAAGTTATACACATTGCCTGTAACATTATAAGCAATAGGTACATCACTTCAACCAAATACATTGTATCGTATAAAAAACCTATAAATCAGCAGTACTTATCCCAGCGTTTTGATCAACCCTCCGCCGCCGACGGGTCGGAGAGGCCTGTCGATGCGGCTCAAATACACCGTGACAAATTTAACACTCGCGCGCTTGACGTTGTTTTATTGCCGGTTTAATTCTGTCATGGTGCAAGAGAAAGCAGTTTTCCTTATTTTTCTCTTATAAAAAAAGGTTTAAAGATTTCTTTCATTAAACCTTAATATCTACTTTTCTTTTTTTTTTTCTTTTTGCCTTTTTCAACTTTTTACTTCAACGTTCAGTCAGCGGCCTTACCATGAGTTTGAATACTCAGATTTTACACTATATCCAATATCTTTGGAAATACTATCCTCGCTATCGCAAAACTATCGCTTTGTCTCTTTCATTGTGATGCATTTGAAAGAGACAGAGCATATTTACGTTATGTCAGTTTTCGATGTCAACTCATGGTACCTCGTGCACTTGACAGATGCATTCCTGGTACTATTAGGTTTAAGTTACAAATGAGTTGCTTATCTGCTCATTTCTG